>OU452221.1:20754615-21177115 GCA_911728455.2 Marthasterias glacialis | reverse complement strand
AGGTTGTTTTTTTTTTTTGGTTGTTTTTACTCATATTATTTAATTTTTCTATTTATTTATTTATTATTATTATTATTATCTTTATTACAGCGCAATTTCAGTATCGTCCAAACTGAATGAAGGGCGCCACCGCACGTCTTTGACATGGTTCATTTTGCCACTTGGCAGCGCGGTCTTCTTCGTTTAGTCCTATATTATAGTTGCAGTGCCTGTAAAGCCAGTCCAACTGTTTGTGAAATTGTACAACAATAGTTTCCTTCAAATTTAAATTCATTTTTTTTTTTAAAGTAGTTGACGGTTTATAATTATCTAAAAAAAAAAAACACTTCATCACGAGGAGAGCCAATTAAATCATTTGGTAGAACTGGGCGTGGGAAGTGAAAGAGGGTGGCAGATATACGGTGGTTGTCTTTTTGTTCAGAAAATTTCACAGATTAACAAAAGAATCTCGAAACTTGTTCAAGAGTGGAATGCTGATTGTTTGTTGGGGACAGGTTTATCAAGCTAGGTCATAATCGCAGAGTCATCATCTGTTCTTTGTACACAATCTAAATTATTTTTTATGATTTCATCATCGAGTATAAGTTTCGTAATGCAAACTTAATTAGCAGCAGACTATAAATGTTAATAAATTCGTTTTCATTTTAATCGTTAATGTGCTCTAAAGGGTTGCTTTATCCATTAGTATCAGTTGACACTTTCACAGATAAAATTAAAAAAAATAATATACTGATTTAAATAAGCAATAAGTGAAGATAAAATACAGGAATGGTAAAATCGGAAAAAGATTTTTTTATAGACAATTTGAAAGCTCACTGATTTATCGGTACAAATCCTCAAATGAAATTAAATGTGTCCCATCCTGAAATAATGTCAGATTCAAGTGAAAATAACACCTTGTTCCTCTTTCGTATGATGAGCATCTCAGAGTGTCAGATGTAGATTAGACAGCCAGACCTGGGCCCAATTTCATAAAGCCTGTAGGCACAGAAACTTGCTAAGCACAGAAAAAAACTTGCTTAGCAGAAACAGGTTACCAGCCAATATTCCATTATGTTTACACTGTTGCGACTGGTGCCCCACTCATTTTTTTGCATAGCAGAAAAATTTGCTAAGAAGTGTTTTCTGCTAAACAGCTTTATGAAATTGGCCCCAGTGCTGCGTCTGTGTCTTCCTGGATTGTCTTGAGACCTCCAGTGAAGCACCAAAGGGCGGGGAACAAGTCTTGGACGATGTGATATGGCCAGTCTGATCAGGGTGCTCGCAGATGCAGGGCTGTCTATCATCTTCCCGTTGTTCAGGTGATGGCCTGTTCTGGCGCGTGAAGGGTCCGGATCCTGTCAAGAGCTGTCCACTGTTTTCGAGGGAGGTTGAAATCTGGGACCTCTTTTGTGGGATCCTGGACAAAGTCTTTGGCCACATTGGCATCTGCCCAGAGATATTTTAATGACATCCGAAGAACCCTCAAATCAACGTCATTTCGATTGCTGCAATCGAGATTAGCACACAAAATACTGACAAAAAAGTAAGCCGTTTGCCATTTTTTTCTTTTCACAGAATTTGATGAAACTTTCACAGGTTGGTGTTCAGTGTTTATTAAAAACTAGAAGATAATGAATTCCCAAAATAATGTAACTTTCATTTCAATGCACGTCATTAACATTTAACATGGTTGGGAAAATTCAAGGCCAATTCAATATGATATTATATTTTATTTAAAAACACAGGAAGTTACGATAGAGTAAGTTACAACAAGTAGAATAAGACAATCTTGGTGTCAACGCCTCTTATCACTTGATGCCACACATGGGCCACACACACCTACACACACACACACACATTCTTTTTAACACCTAGTTGTGGGGACTACCTATTGTTGTTCTATTATTCCCTTCTCTATTGAATTACCTTGTGGGGACAGGGTTTGACAAAGAAAAACATTGTGGGGACCTTTGTTCCATTGTATAAATGTCCCCACAACAGTGTGTGGGCCTACCCACACACACACACACACACACACACCATCGACGTGTATTTTCACTCATAAATCAAATTAAAGATGCTAGGTCCGATTTTGGGCCCACTCGACCCAAAACTTTAGATTTAGATTGAAATAAATACACATTTCTATAGATTCAAGAAAGTTATTGCCGGGATCCGTCAGTCATGTACAATGTTGCATTTTATACATGTATTTTGTGCGATGTCCGTGGCATGTGCACAACTTTTTGAGTGCTTTTGTTTTGAAACAAATTCATCTTTCAAAATTTTAATGGAGAAGAACAACAAATATAACAATAATTCTTTCGGCGAAAACCGGGCCATGCAACTTTCATATAAACTAAAAACCACAGGACTCGAGAAAGTACTGAGTATACAGTGCTTAACACACATCGGTTTATGGGTAAAACACTCAAAATTATTTATCCCCGATGCAAAAACAAAATAATTATAATAATGTCAAAAATAATAAAATATAATAAAATAAATTAACATCTATTACAAAGACACATGTGTATTGACATAATGGGCTTTTTCGAAACCCGATAGGCTCCAGGCTCTTGATATTAATCACCATGCACAATGCACACTGCTCAAAAAATTGATGACGGTACCCAAGCCGTAGCCGGAGCCCAAGCCAGAGCCAGAGCCAAAGCCGTAACCGAAGTCCAATCTTTTCCTCTAAAATTTCAGAATTTTAATGAATGCACTTTATTAAATTAAAATGTTGCATACCTAAGGTTTTTTGTAATAATCTATAAGTGACCTTTTCAATGCGTATTTCAGTCTTTAATCATTTTTTTTTTCTCTATAAATTTATTTCTTTATTTCTTAAATTTATTTCTTTATTTAACAATTTAACTTTTGAGATGCCTTTTTGACTAAAAAGCCATCAAGAATTCTATATCTTCTGCTGACCAGGTTTTCATAACGGAAAAATAAACCAATAACCATGTTAAGCACATGTGGCCCTACTCAATATGATGCCAGATATAGAAAACTAAATACATTAGATGTATATTAAATAAATACATTTATTCTTACTGTACATAATATTAGTAATTGCGTAGCGTGACAGAGTATGTCCACAGAATCAAGATGCCCACTCCGGGGCGTCTGCTCACAAGTTGAATGTAACTATCAGCTCCCGTGATGATGCGTTGAAGGAGTGTCGTAGGCCCTTTTCGAATCCACGGCTTCGGCTTTGAATTCGGCTTCAGGCTCCGTCCTCTCGTCTGAAGCCCTGCGCACGTCTGCAAAGCACGCGCAATCGTCAAAACAACCGCAGGCCCAAGCTAGCCTGAGCCGAATCCGGAGCCGAAGCCGTGGATTCGAAAAGGGCCTTAGTGCAACTCACCTGTAATGGAAGACTTTTGAGACGTTGGCGGCAGCATACACAACAGTCCTTTTGACCGTTTTGAGCACGCACGCACATGCTCAGTAGTGCTCGCTTAGTTCTGAGCATGCGTACTATTGGTGAGAACTGTGAACAAGGACTGTCCAAACGTCTTCCATTAGAATCTCAACAGTATCCCCCAACCCCACCCCAAACCCCTTCACCAACACAAAGCAGAATCAGAATCTGCCCACCCACCCCTATTGTAAATTGCTCGACACGTTCCTGAGTCGCATTTTTAGGGAAGTATTATGGAGAATTCATAAATTCAAGAGTTCTCTGTTATTTTTCATCGTATTCCGATTGTCTGTGTAATGTCTTTAGCTCCTTCACAAAAGTCGGCATGATGAATATCGAGCCAATGATTATCTGAAACACAAAACACAAAAAACAAAATGAGTTTCGCGAACTTGATTTTGTATCATGTGAATGCAAAACGCAAAATTGTGTCATGTTTCGACCCTAGCAGAGTCTATATCTTTCCTTAGCCTTTGGGAAAGATTATGTTAGGGTCGAAACGTGAGGGCATTAACATTTTTGACACATTTCACTTACCACAGGTACTTTTCATTGGTGAGCATTTTGCAACAGCTAATTCTATTTTCTTTAGTAGGTATAATTTGAGTAACTCATGACTGTTAAGTTATCGGAAGATTTTGGGGGTAAATCCCCATCCCCAGCTCTCACTCATTTTCCAATAAATAAGAGTCTCCGAGAAGCAAATAATCAAAGTTTCTAACCTCTTTTTAAAATGGTGGGGAAATGTAATTTTAAATGATACTCTTTCTTTAGACGAGGATGTCAACAGTAAATGAGTCTGTACATTCCACACATTACGTTTTCGTTCAGGAATGAACTAAAAAGAATTCCCCATTTGAAGTTTTTGGACGTTAACACATTTTGCACTGGAAGGGTATCAAATACATGTACAATGGCATTTTAAATCGTTTTAATATTATAAATGAATAAATAAATAAATAAATAAATAAATAAATAGCTTCTTATTGAGTGCATTTCAAAACCGAAGGTATCCTCAATGCGCTCTACAAAGTTACAGTGTGACAATAGCAATTAAGACGAATATAGTGATTAAAGACGAATATAGTGATTAACATGAACAATGTTGTTATGGTTCATAAGAAGCTGATGGGAAAAATGTAAATTTTGAGCTATGAATGTGAGGCAAGAGACGTCATGTTTTTTTCACTTTCATTAGGACTCTATCTTTTGGAAAAAGAGTGCATCACAAAACTGAATTTGACCTTATCCTCTCTTTAAACTGTATTCTTATAATTATACTAACCACAATGACCAAGAAATAGAAGACCGGGGACCAGCCATACTCCATCTCCAAGACAGGAACAACAATCTACGAGACATAATTTAAACATAATTTAGACATAATCTTAGACATAAATCAACAAAACAAAACAAAAAAAACATTTGTATAATGTCTTTCAGACACGGACCGCGATCCAACCGGGCCTGACCGATTTCCGGGTCAGCATGGCCCATTTCCGGGTCAGCATGGCCCATTTCCGGGTCAGCATGGCCCATTTCCGGGTCATCATGGCCCATTTCCGGGTCAGCATGGCCCATTTCCGGGCCAGCATGACCCATTTCCGGGTCAGCATGGCCCATTTCCGGGTCAGCATGGCCCATTTCCGGGGCCAACCCCTGAAATCAGATTTAGAGAAATAAACTGATTTTTTCCCTTCCTTTTGCTCCGTATGTTTCCATTGCCATCATCGTCAGGTCACCAGCAGCTTACGCTTGCGCTGGGCACGGTGATGGACACGCAACATGTCCCACTTTGTCGTCAGCCCATTATTTTAAACTAGGAAACTATAATACCGCCAAGGTTATTTCAATAAAGAAATGATACAATTTTCCGAAATTAAAGTCCGTCCCAAACAAGACATAAACCCACCCAAGATGTTCCATTTCTATGAACGGAAACATGCACCAGGCAAGGAATTCCAAAGGAATAAAAGGTATCTACTCAATCAAACTTGCTTGTTTGTCTGTCCTTGCCTGTGCTTTGTTTGCTTGTCATTGTCTTTGGCCTGGTCTTCAAATTGTTTGTTTTCCCCGTGACTAACTCCCCGTTTTGTATTTAAATATCTAAAGGCATGCTCTTATCCCTATCAGGACCGGGCTTTTTTTGGACTTACGGGGACCGGGGGGGGGGGGGGGGGGGCTCATTGTGCCCCCCCTCCGTATTTTCCAAAGTCTTGGGCCGATTTTTATGAAACTTGCCACAAATGTGTATTTCACCGAGTTCTACATGATGGTGCAAAAAAAAATTCAAAAAAATTGCATTAAAAGTAATTTTTGTAGTTTTTTTGCCCATTTTTGGTCAAAAATCGTATTTTTCCCATAATTTCCATATTTTTTGTCAGAATTCTGTAAAACTTTGCAAATTTGTCTTTCTTGACATCCTCAAGAACATGAACACCTTTTTCTTTACCAGAGTTACCGTTGAGGGCGCTAAACAAGCTGTTTTATGTAATTTTTGGAAAAAAATCACGTTTTTACATTTTTCCACTTAAAAATCGATGTAAACAGTCCTTTTAGGGTCCGAGTGTGCATTTATGAGGCCTAACTAACAACTCTATAGTATTTCTAGACCTCAAAAGTTCAAAATTATAATGTTGAAAATATTCCATAGATACAAAATTTTGCAAAGTTCGAACCCCTAAAAAACAGCTAAAAATACAAAATCCAAGATGGCCGCCAAAATGGCGGCCATTTTGGATTCCCACAATGCATCTCAAACTATCATGTGACATTTCGGTATCACTGTTGGCCACTAAAAATATTTAAAAACATAACATTTTGCTAAAAAATGCCCCAAAATCACAAAAAATCACAAAAAACGAGTAATATGGGTTCAAACAAACGGTTGCCATGGCAACCACTGACCTCCAATAACAATCGTATTTTGACAAAATGACCCTAGATAATTTTCAAGTAAAGTCAGAAAATTTGGTGGCGATCGAATGTAGCGTTTAAAAGTTACAGGAAAAAGTTTGGTAGGGGGGGCACATTGTGCCCCCCCCCCCCCCCGGTCCTGATAGGGTTATAAGCTTCGGTTTTCGTCACCATGCCTCCATCTGTACGTTTCTTTGTATTTTTGTAAATTGTTTTCTAAGAGATGGAAATAAATGTTACTGAAATGAAATGAAAAAATGAAAACTATTGGAATACCCTTTGGTTCTGCATTTGACGTGGCAGTGCAGTTAAACAGGTTTTAAGCTTTAACTCATAAACATGAGGTACACGTTTAAAAGGTTGTTTTTACTTATTGTAAAAGCATTCGTGTATTTTAATGATCTTCTACAAATTCACTTCCTTACCTGGCCGAGTGCAGCGCCCATTGTACCCGTTCCATCGATGATGCCCGTCACCGTTGCCAGAGCTTCTTTGCTACCTCGGATGACCTCTTGTTGACCCAGGTCAGCTGACACCACTGAGCTGACCACGTGAGCTGCTCCATTCACAAATATCCCCACTATCGTTAGGACAATCGCATTCAATACCAAATCGTTAGGACAAACTGTAGGAGGTCAAAACCGAAATGGAAATGTCATTAGAAGAGCAATACTCATTTATTTATTTATAGGTCTTATTCACAATATTTGGTCCATTTTTTTTAATACATCAAACCCTTGATAAACCTCAACCATTCAATTTAAGCTGTCGGAGAGGTTAAAAAGCCGTCTACAAAAGAAAGAACTTTGGCTGACTTGTCCCAGGCAGCTCTTATTTTGTTTCTTTAAGCAAAAATGATCATAGTGTGTTTTAAAACAAATTAAAATCAAGTGATACTGTTATCGTCACGACGCACGATTTTGAGAAATATTTATTCTTCAATTGATTTTCTTTAAGACTTGTGGTATTTCCTTACAACTGTATCCGAATATAACACCGTAGGATAAGACCATCATGACGACGACAATGGGCGAACGGACACCCAGACGATCGGAAATATAACCACCTAAAATTCCACCTGAGACAAAAAAAATAAAAATAAACAAGAAATAAAGCATCATAATAAAATTTCACCTCTTCAACTTATTTGTTATGCCCAGGTGTATGTTCTTTGTCTCACATCACGTATACCTGTACGGCATTTAGCATACTATCTCCTTTTTGCTAAATAATATTTTACTAAAATGTGTGTTAGTACAGAGTCTTTCTTTACCAACAGGTAGAAGTCTACTCAAAAGCAAACCACCACCCTCCCGAAAAAAACCGAAAGTCAACTTAACAACAAATGATTGTTTATTTTTGTACTCAACCCATCCCCAATAAAAGCACATCTTTTTAAATCACCTTTTAAAAGAATTAGACGTTATGTTTTAGTTCTCCTTTACTGATACCTCTTGAGGACCGGACCATGAAACAATCGATAAGTAATGTTTGAAGCTTTGCATGGTGTAGGAAACTAAGAATACACTCTTAACTAGTAAACTTGCGGGTACAACCATGTGTTTGAATCTCTTTTGGGAGGAGTGTTGGCTCTGAAAAGAGCCGTAGTGGTCTCAACGTTTCGATCAGTATACTCTGATCGCCTTCAGGAGAAACCTGAAGACGAAGACGATCAGAGTATACTGATCGACACGTCGAGACCACTCCGGCTCTTTTCAGAGCCAACACTCCTCCCAAAAGAGATTCAAACACACGGTTGTACCCGCAAGTTTACTAGTTAATAGTGTTTTCTTAATAATCGATAAGCTTACCAAAAAGACCTCCAATGTCGTAGAACATGGACAGTTGATCCGCGACAACCTCTGACCAGAGGAAGTTACTGCTCAGGTAGTAAGGAAGCCAGAAGAAAAATGCGTAGTTGACCATTTTCAGGCAGGCATAGCTCAATGCAAACTACAACAATATACAAGAACAGACAACTTCCATTACCTTTATGATACAAAATCAAGGGCCCTTTTCCAAACCCAAGTTTGAGTTCCGGTTCCGGCTTGGGATCTGGTTCTGGCTTGGGCTCCGGCTATGGCTTGGGTTCCGTCATCAATTTAGAGGCAGTGTGCATTTTGCACGGTGCTTTAGGATCAAACTGAGCCCAATGCCAAAAACACAGCCTAAACCAAGGTTTAGAAAAAGCCCACAGCTTTGAGAAAATATGCCATGGCCACTTTGGTCTTGTGCCCTGCACACGCAGTGACAATAACAGTTCTTATTCTCATTCCATAAATGGTCCAAACTATATTCCCCTTCCAACCTCGGTTTGGTTACAACGGACTGAATGGGATAACAGCAAGATGGCTGCACCAAGAAGGATGATCTTCCCAAAAGTGCTTTTTAATATTTCAAAAAGAAAGAGACATGAAATAGTTTGAATGAAAATTGGAGGGTGTTTAACACTCACAGCTGCCACACTGGGTAACAGCAGTGCTTGTGTAAAGCTAATAGCCTGAGGTCTTGTAACTTTTGGAAGGATTGGTGACGTGTCATCTTCATCTGCAGAGATATCGCTATCTGTTGAAAGAGAAGTAAGTGTGAAGCTGTAAAACCGAAGATTATAGGCAAATGTGATTACTACAGCAGACAAAACGTGTGTATAAGCACACATATTATAGTTATATGAAACATTATTTCCTACCACATCACTGAGAAGATTTGAAAGCACAGTTATGAGTGCTAAACTTTGGGTTTGAATTGTGCGTGCCACTCATTTTGCTGACAATTACTGATGGCATGTTAATTTGTATTCGTATTTTGCTGACGGTAAACAGAGGTTATGGAATAGAAACTCTGCTAAGAAGGGCCACCCCATAAACAACAAATGAATCTGCTAAGAGGATTGATTGAATTGGCCCATTTTAAAGGATTTTTTTTGAGTAGGAGGGGATGTCCAGGAATTCGCGGCACGAGGAGAGTATAATATTGAGTCTCCAACCGAAGCATCATCAGCAATGTATCGGTACAGCGTCATTGAGTTAGTCTTTGTTCAAAACGTTACTGCGTCTTGTTCACGTGTGATAGCATTGTTCGCTTTATTGATAGACCTTATGCGTCTGACGTCATGAGTCCCAGCGCCCTTATGAGGTCAAAACGGCCGTAGGTTTACTTTAGGAAAACGGCTGTGCATATACCCTCTATTACAATGTAAAAACGGGGGTGTTAAATTGATTCTCTTGGTATCTATATATGACAACACCGACATGGTGTTAATTTTACCAACGATAAAACCATGGGGATGACTAACACCATGTCGGTGTTGTCACATGTAGATACCAAGAGAATCAATTTAACACCCCAGTTTTTGCAGTGTACTAGTAGTAATGTGATCATCAATTGCCTTGGTGTACGAGGTTGCAAAACTGCATCGTGCGCCAAAGTATGACTCTGGGTTCATAATGAGCTATTTAATTTATGGTAAAAATGACATGGCGTCAATCACGTCACTTTCTTGTAAAATTCACCCGCAAGTTAGCAAGCATTTTATCTTGTTTCAAAAAGCTAACAATTCAGCCGAAGAACATGCAGGAAACGTCATCTAAAATGTCAGTTTAAAAGCAAATGTTGACCCCGATTTGAACTTTTATTTAAGGACATTTCCGAGGATTTAATGGCTGTCCAAATAGGGCATTCTGTATGGAGCTGAAAGCGAAAGTCCGACACCACCAAAATGTCTTTATTTACAGCGTGGATGGTTTTACCTTTCTTCAGTGCGACTTGCACGTCACTTTCTCTTTCCAAGCTATCGGAGAGACCTGCGAGTAGAATGATACGAGAAATTATAAAAGCAAGAATTGAATTTATCACACTGTAGACCAGACTGATGATTTGTTTATAATCAATTAGAAGAAATAATAAAACCTCAAATGCATCATATTTTGTTGACGATTTTCTTTTAATTAAACACAAAATACAACCAACATTTGGTGACGTTTGAATGAAAACAAACAAGGACGTAGTCAAAACCCTGGTCGAAAGAGTAAACTTAAAGGGCAAAAGTAGAGAGAAACCCCCCCCCCAAAAAAAAAAAAAAAAAAACAGGACGGGACTGTAAAAATAGCAATCTAAAAAAGCTCAAGGCAATCATGTTAAAGCTAAGGTCATACATTGTTAAAGGCCCCGAACAGAAATTGTGTAAATTTTATCCGAAACCCATAAAGATGGTAATGGTAGTAAGCATCCTGTGAAATTATTTCGTCCGAAGTGCCCCCGTTGATTTGATTAAGTGTCAAAAAAATGAATATACAACGATCGCCTGCAGGCGACTTTTGGAATTGTCCGTGTCCGTTTGAATGTTGCCCTCAATTAACGGCTGAAGATGCGGTTGATGCCAGCTGTCACCTCGCTAAACGGGGATGGATTCGACGTTGAGTGATGAAAATACCATGACAGTTTTTGCTGTTTTCTCAATAAGTAGTAGGCACTGTCAACTGAACCTTTCACAGATGACCTTTATTGTATCTTTCTTGATAATTTTGACTATGTATCACTTTCACGTTGACAAAAACCAAACGATGACCCCACATGGCATGTGAGCCCAGACGAAGTGACAACTATGGTAATAAATTAATAAATATATCATGTACTTTGTCTGTGAAGCTCTACTTGCCCCGACTGCATTAGAAATCCTTACCTATTTCGCTGGGTGAGGGAATGACGAAAATTAATATAACAATGCCTCCAATGAAGAGGATACTGGCTGTCGTTAAAAACGCAAACTGTGGAAATACGAAGAAAATGGACCATTATGATAGTTTACATGTGTTTTGTTTGTATTGCTATTATATAGAAATTACAAAAAAAGAAATTACATTGTGCATTCCAGGGCATTTTATGGCAGGCAAGATTCTGCACTGATCAACATATGAAAAATGTTACTTTCTATAGTCTCGACAAACCAAAGTCAAGAATTTTTGAAACAAAATAACAAATAAATAAATAAATAAACACTAAACAACACCTAAAACCAGTTTTGAGATGTGCCTCTAAAATTCTTTCCATCCGTGTAAGTTTTACCGAGGGAGTTTTGCGAAGTGAGTTTTTCCCTGATATTGAGTTTTGCCAGGGTAAGTTCTGCATGCCGAGTGAATTTGTGCAAATTATGTTCCAACAATGGGCTTTGAGATTATCTTGACCAAAGCATTAATCTACCCACGACTGATGCATGAGTTATCAAGTGAGTTATGCTGAGATTATCTTGACCAAAGCATTAATCTACCTACGACTGATGCATGAGTTGTCAAGTGAGTTGTGCTGAGATTATCTTGACCAAAGTATTAATCTACCTACGACTGGAGCATGAGTTGTCAAGTGAGTTATGCTGAGATTATCTTGACCAAAGTATTAATCTACCTACGACTGATGCATGAGTTGTCAAGCGAGTTATGTTGAGTGACCAAAGTATTAATCTACCTACGACTGGTGCATGAGTTGTCGAGTGAGTTATGCTGAGATTATCTTGACCAAAGTATTAATCTACCTACGACTGATGCATGAGTTGTCAAGCGAGTTATGTTGAGTGACCAAAGTATTAATCTACCTACGACTGGTGCATGAGTTGTCCAGTGAGTTATGCTGAGATTATCTTGACCAAAGTATTAATCTACCTACGACTGATGCATGAGTTGTCGAGTGAGTTATGCTGAGATTATCTTGACCAAAGTATTAATCTACCTACGACTGATGCATGAGTTGTCGAGTGAGTTATGCTGAGATTATCTTGACCAAAGTATTAATCTACCTACGACTGATGCATGAGTTGTCGAGCGAGTTATGCTGAGATTATCTTGACCAAAGTATTAATCTTCCTACGACTGATGCATGAGTTGTCAAGCGAGTTACGCTGAGATTATCTTGACCAAAGTATTAATCTACCTACGACTGATGCATGAGTTGTCGAGTGAGTTATGCTGAGATTATCTTGACCAAAGTATTAATCTACGCATGCATGAGTTTACCTCATATCCTTGGTTTAACACCATTGCAGCAAGAGCCGACCCCAGAATGTTTCCAACAGATTGGCAAGATGTCCACAGGCCAAATACCAGTCCTCTGCAGAATCAAAATAATAAATCAATATGTAAATGCCTGCAGTTAATGGGAAGCTGTAAGTTCATGCAAATCCATTTTCAGAACTACATAAAACATGTTTGTCTGCTACCACCAATGATCTCCATTAATGTCAGTATTGATGGAGACCAATGGCTGCCACACCTCTGGCGAACCGAAGTCGCCATATTGTCTGCCATGATGGAATATCAACTTCAATTCTTAAACAAACAATAATGTCATCGGTGATAAAGTACAATATTTTACTCTAACCTTCAACCGAATTTACTCAAACCTAAACCGGATTAACTCAAACCTCAATCAAATGAACTCAAACAGAGAGTGATATAACTTCTTGTTTAAATCAACATTTTCAAAAACAAATTGGGATTATATAATATATGCACTAAAACATGTACGGTACATTTACCCTACACTAACTATTCGATTGTAACTACTCTAAATGTATATAGTTCCTTTAGATTTCATTTTTCCATAATAAAATGGGTTTACTTTGCAAAACCGGACACAAAGGACAATAACTATCTTAAAACTAAGTTACTATTTTACTTTGATAAATAAACGCAAACAGAAGGGGCAAGCCTGTGTAGACAATATGAGTCGCTAGATTTATTTTGCAGCTGACAATTGTATACGCATATAAACCAATAAAAAAAAAAAAAAAAAAAAAAGGGCAAATTTTTAACCAAATGAGGCAGCTGTTGAACTTCACAGTCACGACAATCGCTCTACTTTCCATTTGATTATCATTCGTGTTGAGGTCATGTGTCTCATCTATCTATTATATGCCGCCATTTGTTTTCTGATAAACTTATTTTGTTAAGTGTTTCCAACATTGGCGTACGATGCGAACTAGTAATCCCCCTGCTTATCCTCTCTATTGACTATCCTGTTTCATTGGAAGCGTCAAGAGGTTTTTGATGGCCATGGGAATAAGTTCTTTGTCACAATGCTTTTTAAGGCCTGCAAAACATAGGCCTAAGTAAGATTGACTGAATTCGGTATTTGGAAAACGAACAATAACAAAAGTGAGGGTGACCGTTCATATATTAAAACAACCACGTCATACACTGAACCATGGGGCGGGAGGGGGGGGGGGGGTGTTCCGGTTGTCCCGACCAGCCCCACCACCACCCAATCTCCTTTACTTGGGACATAAATATAAATATGCATTACAAGAGAAAAAATAACGCATGGTAGTAAAGAGAAAGTTCATGGTTTCCATTGGTGGCTTACAATTGCACTGCGCAAGTCTCTGGGTTTCCAACATGAGCACAAAATATTGGACGGGCAATAAATGATCACTTTGTCTAAAGAGTTTCTATACTGCTGTTGTGTCGGTGATTCTCAACAGCCTGCATCCTAACATTATTTTAACATCAGTTTCTCCTTTGCATCGGTATGAGGAGGAAACCAAAATCGCTGCGCCATATTTACACTCTTAAAAAAAATGGTTAAAAAATACCCAATTTTTACCCAAAGAAGGTCGAATTATCAACCCTTAATATGTTGGGCTATTACTACCCAACGGAGTTGGGGAATTATATTTATTAAAAAATGGGTAAAAAAGAAATCCCAATAGTTGGTTGTTACTTTGTTATCCATCTATTGGGCAAACAATTTTCACCACTTTTTGGTGAAATATAATTACTCAACAATTGGCTCTTTTGCATTTATCCAACTATTGGACAAGAACGTTTTCCACAATAATTGGGCAATTATTTTCTACTCAACAATTGGTTCTTTTGTATTTATCCATCTATTGGGCAAACAATTTTCACCACTTTTTGGTGAAATATAATTACTCAACAATTGGCTCTTTTGCATTTATCCAACTATTGGACAAGAACGTTTTCCACAATAATTGGGAAATTATTTTCTACTCAACAATTGGTTCTCTTTGTCATTATCCATCTATTGGGCAAAAAAAGTTAAACCATTAATTGGATAAAAAAACACATTACCCAACAATTGGTTGTCGTGTTTTTATCCACCTATTGAGCAAAAATGTTTCACCATTTACTTGTGAAATGTCATCCAATAATTGGCCATTGTGTTGTTATCCATCTATTGGGAAAATACGTTTCCCACAATAATTGGGAAATTAATGTTTAACCAAAATGGGGGGGGGGGGGGTACTACTTATTGGGAAACCGTCATTCATCGGTTGGGCACTGCAATGGTTAATCCTGACTTTCGCGTGAAATTGGTTGAATCTAAATTACCCATCACAATCTAGTAAGAATGTAAATAATAATTAGAAATTAAGTGATCTTAAAAACAAATACAGCACTGTATCAGCAGAGAAAAAAGAAACATTTTACTGTTATTCATTGGTTCAAAATATGACACATTGGTTGGTCGATCTTTACAGACTGATTACAAACATAATTTTTAGTTGGGCAATTAGATTGAACCAATTATAGACCATTTTACATTTGTTGGTAGTAAAAAAAAGATAATGATTGCACATTAACACACACACAACACATAATTAGAAAAACTGATGTGTACATTTTTTAATCCTTATAAAAGTGTTTAATTATCATCACACAAACATTGTGATTTGTATACGTTTTACCACAATTATTAGCATTAATTTCAAGACAAATAAATGTTTATTTTTTATATCACGTTTAAAAAAACACTGAACACTTAAAAGACTTAAACGTGATAAAACAGGTGTACTCAAAAATACTATGAGGGGTAGGTATACAAAAAGAGGAAAGACAAAAATCCACCGAAATCGTCTCATGATTAGACTAATTGCATCAATCCTACATTTGGCTTTCATGGCAACATTTTGGCGCTTAGAGAAATATTCCAAGAACTAACGCTAATTAAGGTAATTAGGAAAATTAATTTTAAAAAGGGTTTCTTGGAAAGAACTGACTTGAATCTCGAGGAAACTTTACTCAAAAAAAAGTTCTTACTAATACCAATGTGTCTAATATTGTCATCTGAAAATTATGTCTTAAACTTGTTGCAGCTTCTATAGACCATCCATCATAATGCGGCCATTTTGCTTTTTTTCTATTTAAAACAATGTATTCAAAATGAGGTTAGGAGTGAACTTTATATGTGAAATGCTACTATTTCCAATGGGGTACACATGAAGAGAGAGGTGACATTACATAATCAACCCCTGCTTATTAGTCCTAGTTAAAGCCTCACCCAAAATAAGTAAGTAGAAAATAAAAGAAAAAAATATACTAAACCAATAAATAAATAGATAAATCAACAAATCAATAAATACAAAATAAAACATAAACAAAACATAAATAAAACATAAATAAATAAATGAATAAATAAATAAATAAATAAATAAATAAATAAATAAAAAAATAAATAAAAAAAAAAATAAAAAAAAAAATAAATAAATAAATAAATACAAAAAATTACAAAAGTAAATAAAAAGGAAAAACAAGTTTCTTTAAGAATTTAAAAATAAGTAAAGAAAGAAAAAAAGAAAGAAAAGACTGGTACACAACAATGCATCTATGTTTAACAAAACGTTTAAAAGAGTCTACTGTGGACCATGATACTGGCCTCGGTCAGTTGATACTGATTGTATCCATCTAATGTTTTTTTGCTGCCATAAGGTACGCACGCATATCTCGCACTGCAGGCTTGACTTTGCCAGGGAGTTCGTACAACACACACTGAAGAAACTCCCACACAGCTTTCACCTGTTGCTGGTATGATATGTTAAACACATAATGTGCCTTGAATGCCATGTCCACAGCTTGGAGAAGACTTGTAGCTGTGATTGCCCGGCGTTCTATCACAGTGAAAACCTGGGACGGAGACAACTTGTTTCGGCCAGTCAGGGCAAGAATAAATGGTTGTGGTCTTTCGGTTGCACTAATTTCTGTTAAGTATCCATCAATGTTGGTGATATCCTTTAAAATAAGAAAATAGTGTAAAACAATTAACCACATAAGCAGGCCTACCAAACATTAATCAATCAAAATAACCAGGGAGCTGAAATTGCATCATTAGGGATGAAATAAATGGTCCTTGACTGGGGTAATTGTAAAGGACATTGATAAATTCTTTTGAATTACCCCCGGTATGGTATAAGAGAGCCAACATTATCATTACCAAACTGTGGCAACTGTGGTATATGCAGCTACAGTAATCTTTTATTGCAGTTCGGTGCGGGGGTTGGGGTTGGTGTTGACCCGACCTGGAACCTGGGGGGGGGGGGTGTACATCAACTCTACCCTACCTTCCTCTTTAAGTTTTCTGTGAAGTGTGTTACGTTTTCCTCTTCATCAATTAAAAACCTTTATCCACCGGGACCCCACCCTCCAAACTGGATTGCTACCAATGAGCCTGAATAATCTTCTTACCGGTTGCAGGTCAATGAATGCTTCCATAATGGAGTTACAACGCACAGTTGAATTGCAACGTCCACAAAGAATGAGAGGTAGAATGTACAATGCTAAGGCCGCCTTCTCTTCTGTTAAACAAAACAAAACATTAAGTTTCAGAAAGTAGTAAATAATAAAATGTACACTTACAAAAACAAAATTTTACTCACACATAACAATTTAAAGAAAGTAATAGGCTCACAATACTTGTGAGTACCGGACTGACTAAAAACATTTCCTGGTTGGTCGATATTATAACTGTCAAGTTTACTTATAATATTATTTTCATTTAGTTTTTGATTTCATGCTTTTAAAGGACTTTGACTTTGTATGGTGGTTTTAATCATTTTAATCATTGAAGAATTACCCTACTCAGGCACAGTAAATAAATCACATGGCCATGTGTAATACTGATAGTATCACCCAAAATCAATTTTTTGATAAACTCAAGTTCAGAGAATATCAAATTTGTTACAAAGTGGGAAATGATAGAAGCTTGAATTGGGATTAAATTACAACACAAATTAAAGAAAGACTGGTGCACACTTTTGTGCTTAACTGGGCTTAAGACACTGGACTGAACACAGGAAACTAGTAGACCTACAGATGAAAAAGATTAACATGCTACATGTTGTTTTCAATGGTTTACCTGTTGAGAGGGCATTTATATCTGGCACTCTCAAAATATCCTTCCATGATGTCCATGATGACGAGTTCATGACTGATGCATACTTAATGATAGAATCAGTGAAGCCTTCCCATCTCCTAGATAGCTTGTCATCAGCATCAACAAAGTGTGTAAGTTTAAAATCTTGCTGTATCTAAAAGAAGACAATAATACATGTATGTCCTTAGTATTAGTTTTCACTCTGAATGATTGAAGCCACAGGTAGCACATAAAAATATCCAACAGAGAGTGATTAACAAAGTGAAACCTTTTTGACATTTACCTAAAAAAAGGGAGGGAAATGAAAACATTTTCCAACATTATTATCACTGATTGTTGAACTGATTGCAATATTTAACAACAGGTTTAACCCATTTATTAATCTTGGTCAAAACATGTCCAGTGATACAAACATTATAAAATCTACTTCATGGTCACATGAACACATTATATGCACTTTATTCAAATTAGTGTCATCATGTCAATTGTTTGTCCCTTGAAGAAAATGTATAGGCGTCTTACCATACCGGGGTCGAAAACTCGAGGGAACTCCTGTACTACTTCACCCACTGACAGCAAGTCTTCATAGATGAGGTTTTTCCTATGCTGTGCCGTCTTTGCCATGAAGTCCTTGATTTTTCCCTCTGGCTCATGGTTCTCTTTCATCCAACGAATCATCTCATCGACCTCCTCTTCATCTTCTGATGATGAGCTTGCGACGCTGGTAGCTAGAAAAAAACACAACTTATACAAACTAGTGTCTTAATTTTAAATAACCTTATTTATTTCTCCAAGTTGATCATAAAATTTAAACTTCAAAATGTGTCTGGCCAGATATTTCAAATTGGGATGTCCCTTTTGAAATGAATTAATGTACATATAAAGTTCCTTTAACTGAAAATACAATGCGTTTAAAAATGACTACAGTTCTCTTCAAATACATTCATCATTACACTGTCATTTAAGAACAAGATTTTATACCTTGAGTACGTGGAATATCTTCATCATCAGTCTCAGGAACTGAAGGTTGTGCTTTCATCATGGTCTTACGAATGTAGCGCAGTCTTTCCTCCAAGTATCCAGTGGCAGGCCGGTTTCGGGCTCCTTTTGTATACCAGGCATCCTACAATAGAAATTTGCAGCGGTGATTTTTATGACAAGAGTGACTAAAAAGGTTAAGAATACAAGATAAACAGATGATTAATTTGAAGAATTATCATCATGGTCAATATGGATGTGGCCAAACAACTTCTCTAAAATAATTTAGGCCACAAAATAGTAATTATTTTGGGAATTGTCAGTGCTCACTATAGGGTATTTACTATGTCATGGTATCAGGATTTAAATAATCACACAGAAAAACGTGTCCACTCTCTCTTGCAGTTATACAAGAAACAATACCCCCATTTTGTTCTTACTCAAGATCTTTATAGAAGTTAAGGAGGTGAAAATAGGCATCACTGTCTTTCAGTGACACAGATCCAATGTGCTGGATGGAGCACCATGACCATTGTGCAGTAGAATTTTAGTCTAGGGGCTGAGTTTGAAAGCTACAGTTTGTTCCAACAATAAAAACTTAAAATACATTTGAGAATGATAAACAAAGATGATACAGAAAAAAATGTGTACAACATAACAGATAGGACTTCAAATAGGATAAGCATGCTTAAGACTTACATATCCTGTTCCTTCTGTGTCCTTCAGACATGGGAATGCATCAATGATGCTTAAGGCCACCATTCGCTTTTCATCAGCACTTGGCCTGACAGAAATAGGGGGAATGTAACAAAGTGTGTTAATTTCAGTTTTATCCACTAGCAATGATACACAAAACCAATAAAACCACATAACAAACATGTTGGCATTCACAAAGTTCCTTATAGGGCCTAAGACAATATGATAGAAAATGGAGAAGGAATCTATGTAGGCCTATAATTATGTATTTCTTGTACCCCACAAGATTATTTTTAAAGAAAGGTGTTGATAAAATAAACAAAGGAAAAAGGTATACCCACAAGGAAATGTTTGTTGCCCATTGTGCATAAATTAAGGTGAGTTTGAAAAGGCCGAACTAGTATCCTTATGCACTACTGTTTATGATAAACAATGGTATTGTTGCTATTGTTACCATTCTTTTTCTCAGTTTCTGCATGTATTACTTTTTACTTCATTGTTTACTTATTAGCTTTTAATTAATATTTTTTATTGAAATAAAGAAATACATATTTTGTTATTAGATTTATGTTATCTGTCCTGTCTAAACAAAATAGCTTTAATACCATTACTTACTTTAAGCCAAACGTTTCTATCATGTAAGTCACCATGATGGCAGTCATCTTACATCTTGCCTGTTTGGTCAGGCACCTGTTCTTCTTTAGGTTTGTCAAAAGGAGCCTCCCTGATACAGATTTGTCAAGAATCTGTTCTGCGTTCTGTAGAAAAGCAAATGTATGAAGGTCATAAACATCAGGCTACAATTCAAGAGCACGTTCTTCCTTTTTTTCGTATTGGTCCAAGCTATCAAGAAAGTTTTAGAAAGAAACTTGATGATTATCTAGTTTTCCAAATAAAACTAATCTGTTAAAACTTTATCACAATTTGTGTTCGTGCTTTTTTTTCGGAGAATAAATAACATTGACTGTTACCTTAATGCAAGTTTTGAATGTGTTAATGGCAAAATACAATGTGCCATCATCTTCCAGAATGTACACAAATTGCTTTAAAACTGTAATGCCACCACATCGACCCCACTTACCAACTCGTCTACATGTTTCCTTTTTCTTGGTAAACATGTTGTGGTAGAAGTAGAACTTGACTCAGAAAAATCTTGCCATGATGATCGTTGGGAGCTTTCTCCAGACACATTGAACAGATCATCGATGTCATCAATGTTGGGGATTTCCTCCTGCTTCTGAAACTGATCAGCAACAAACTTTTTTGTTGTTAGTTCTGGAAATAACAGACTTTATGTGACTTTTTTTTTGTTTTGTTAGCTAAACCAAGTTATATGGTACAGCAACATAACATGAGACATCATGCTTGTTGTGGCATTGACAAAGATGATGAGGCCGAAAATCATGAAGTTTATGTGGCTGTGTCATGAAGATGCTGTTGTCCTTCTCTTGCACAGTGTAAGCATGGTAGTGCCTATTATATGAAGTCACATACCATGAACTCAAAACCAAATAGAGATCACCAGCAAAAATAACAAGTCGCTTAACTTGACCAAACTGTGGCCCGTCATCACTCCAGTTAGTTAGCACCAAGCTATTTGGCTTCAGCTTGTAGCCTTCGATGTCAGCCTGACTTGCTACTGCTATCACAGAATCTTCAGAACAACCGAGAGAAGCACAAACTACATCATTTACATCTTCCTCTAAAGACGACACAAGGATGGGTACCTGATACTGAATATCAACACCACTTGTGAGTATTCCCTTAGATGAGAAAAATCCACTGGTGCATTGGGCTTGTTGATGTCTGACTGCAACTGTCTTTGCAATGTTTTTAAAATTATTACAGACAGATGCCCATTTCTTAAACTGTCGATGTTTCGCTTCGTATCGCATACTGGAATACTGGATTAATGGACCAAGGTTTCTTATGAGTCTTGGGTAATGCACCACGAAGTGCTGCTTTGGTGTTAGATGCCTTTGATGGTGTACTTTTAGGAAGAGCTCATGGTGATCACGAATCTTGTGTTTCAGAGAATACGTAGCTGCTTTGCTGATACTGCGAGATGTAACTATCTTATAAATGTCTAATAGCTGCAAGTACACATCCCATATTTCTGAGTCCTCATTAACTCTATCAGCAATTATAAGTGGTAGATACACAGCTAAACACATCATCTGTGCGGCTTTCTGACCGCTTGAACCACCTGGATTGTTTAAAGCTGCCTGAGTGATTGGACTGGGTTTATTTTTTTTATCAATGACTCCATAATTGAATGCACTTATTCGGTTGTTTAAATCGACTAGTGTGAAGCAACCCTCTGAAATTAAGGAACTCACTGTCATCTTCATCTCAAGAGGCAAAACACCTTCCAACAAGTCATGCATTATGTCGGGGGCGAGGTTATCAGTCACATGATAATCAGTTAGTTGATTAAGTACTGGAACCCTTTTCACACCAGTGGCACTGAAATTGTTCTGGGCAGCATCTATTCCATAATTCTCCTTTGTCCTAACCAGATGTCTGTCTTCTACAGTTTGATTAGCAATGATTTCCTTGGAAGCCTTGCAGAAACGACACGGGTAATTAGCTGAGAAGCTACCTGCATAGCCAAGAAGCTCATGCAACCCTAAGTTATCACCGATAACCTGGAACAGAACTGGTCTAACATTTAGTGTTACACCTTCATTTGATACCTCAATTAAAGACTTTTGCAGACTGTTCATGTCTTTAACAACTCGAGACAGGATTTTGTCAATGCCGTATTTGCTTATAACAGTTGTTTTAGCACAAGCTACAAGCATGATGTTCTGCAACGATGATTGATGTTTTGCAGGAAGGCTGAGAACATTACTGTAGAAACCACTTAATTTATGGACTCCTCTGCGGGATCCTAAAGGGTTTGCAGTTTCATAAGCATCATTGTACAAAACAATTGGCAAAGTAAAACTGTCTTTTCTTTCCGTGTCCTGCTTTTTATATAGGAGGCCATCCCTATATGACTCTAGCATATTTTCATTCCTTGATGGTCCTTTTTCCATGATCATTTGCAAAACGCCTGGTTGCTGAAGAAACCTTTGAAGGTTTTTTCCGATTGAAACATATTGGTAAGTATCTTTGCGTTCAACTTGCTTGACATTTCCAGTGCATTTATCTGTCTGAGTGACAAATGTTTTACCCACAATTATTTCCTCAGGAGGGATCATGGCATAAGTTTCTTTCTGGTGTGCTTGTTGTTGATGCCGTGTTCTCAATCCATTGAAACATGTTCTAAGTGACTGTAGTAACTGATGAAGCTCCTCCAAACAAATAAGAGAAGCATCCCCAATGCTGTTTTTTATGGCAATTATTGTCCTGTCAAGATTCTCAGCAATGGCTTGAAATAATTCCTCTACCTCTTTTATGATGTTTTGAATAAAAGAGGATGGAACTGAGGAACACATCATTTTAGCCACAAATTTCTCAACCTGTGTGACAATATCTATGTGACCTATGTGATAATCCTCTGTGGGTTCTTCATTTTCCTCACTTTCACTTACTGTATCCTGAACCATTTCTTGAGCTAAATCACTCTGAGGTGCACATTCAAGTGATTTTGGTTGTTGACCTTTGGTATGTTTGGCAATTATGTGCCTTTTATAACTAGAGCAGTATGAAAATATCTCGGTGCAGCCATCTTGGATGCACATTATATTTTGTTTACTTCCAGATGTAAGACCATGAATAAACTTTAGGTGACTAAACAATTGTTTAACTCCTCCCTTAATAAGAGCCAAACACTTAAAACAAGTGTACTCCATTTTGACATGAAACTAGAGCAAAGAGCAACTTACTTCTCTTTTCCACCCATGTAAAAACTTCAGCCTTGCTCCAATTTTAGGGATAAGTTGCTCAATCGATCTCTCATCAAGCAAGTGCAGGGTTTCGATGTCTATGTGCTCATCTACATACACAAATAATCAACAACAACAAATACACCTTTTAAATTCATTCACTGCATACATGTAAACAAATCCATTAAAAACAGTTTTATTATAAATTTAGCGTCTGCGCGGCATGAGGCATTCGAAAGTTAAGAAAAGAGAAAAATTAATAAATAAAAAGAGGGGAAAAACCCTTAAACCTTTCCATTAGGCACAGTTATGCTCCGAACCTTGTCCTTGCTAGATATAGACTCAATTAAACCATGGAGGATATTTAAACTAAAGAATCTCATGAGTCATAGTTGCCCCATAGAAGAGTCATAGTTGCACCATACAAATATATCTAACTACATTAGGTAAATGTTGCATGGTGGTAGACAAGCACTTTCGGGATGAATAAGAAGAAAAAATCACGTAACGTTTTAGAAATGTGTGTTAATTACCCAATTGTTAGGTTAACTTTTATCCAAACTCTGGTGAAACCAACTTATACAACTTAAGACAATATATTGGGAAATTTATAACCAATAGTTGAATAAAGGAAGCCAAATAAAATGGTTAAATTGCATGGTATTGCCCAATGCCCATCAGTTTATTTTTGTGAAACTCCCAATTACAAGGAAAAGTTCAACCAACATTTCATAAAATGTTATGAGCTCTAAACTGTTAAGTTAATTTTCCCAAAACTTTTTCTGATCTACAGATTTCTTGTACAAAATGTACTATGGCCTAGCCTCACTACATTTATTACGGTTTTTAAACCATTTATTCAGTACCCTTCTGTTCTAATTCAAGGCTCGTGAGTATACAGATCAGGGATGTACAAACCCCCTGATCTGCTAATAGCTCTCGAGGCAACACAACTACAGCATGTATACAAACGATTTTAAGTTCAACGTGTTCTACACCACACCGCCATTGTTCATGTACACACGCTATACGTGCTGGCATTTGACAGGACGATGTTTACAAATCACATCTTCACATTTTCTACATGAAAAAATAATCCCAGCAAACCGTGACTTCTTACCTTGAAAGTGATTGAAGAGTTCGGGCACTCCCCATGCATTCAAAATATCTGCCAAGGACCTTTTATTCAAGTCAGTGGTAGCCATTCTTCACGGTGCTCGATGAGAGTAGGTGTTTCTTGTCATCGCTGATCTCAGCTGCGTGTTGCACATCACAACAAACATACATGTCCAAGCGCGCACGCCCTGCCTGCAAAACCAACCATGCCGCTTTCGCCCAACTTGTTTACAAAATAAATGGTCGTATATAACCCATGATTTGTGCTTGTATTTTTTTTTTCATGGACTCTCCTCGGAGGAGGCGGGGGGGGGGGGGGGGGTGGCGGGAATCTTCTGTTCAGTTAAATGTCAAATGTCTTGCAACAGATGTTGTTATTTTCTTTCTGTTATAAATACAATAGTAGGCTTAATTACACTCACGGTCGTCCCATCCCAACACCCACATTTAAGTCATGTTGTTGTCAATTTGCCCAACTTTCTAGTCGATTGGGTATTGTGTTACTAAAATTATCAAAACCGCATTTGCCCAATTTGTTTGCACCCATCTCTGAACCCCAAATAAGTTATGGACTCTCAGCTAAATTGCATAAAGCCAACATGCCGTTTTTAACAACAACAGAAATTGTTATTTCAAATAAAGTTGCCCCAGTGCAGTTTTGTTCGATTGAAGTTAAATTTTAACAAATTTCTTTGGACATAATTTGTTACCCAATAGTCAAGATAATTTTTACAAAATTGTGGTCAAATCCTTTTGCCGAGGTCAAAGCAATTTTTTGAGCAATTTATAACCAGTGAGTTGGATAAAGGTGGACCTATCATTGGTTAAATTGAAAATGAGCATCTTTTCATGTTGTTGGCCACCCAAATAATGTCAAATTTCAACCAACGTTTTTAAACATCACCTGTTACCCAACAGCTATAATACAATTTTACCAATTTGTGGTTAAATCCATTTGCCCATTGTCACGGGAATTTATTTGGGCATTTTTATAACCATCAGTTGTGTAAGACCTACACCAATTGTTGGTAAAAAACAACTGCCCATTTTTCAGTGTTTTTAACCTCCGATTTAGCAGCTATAAGTTTTAACCAACTTATTTGGAATTCACTTGCTATCCAACTGTTAGGGTATATTTACCCAATTTCCGGTAAAATTTCTTTGCCCAACTCTAAAAACACAGTATTAGGTAATTTCTAAACAAAATTACCAACACTTGTACAATCACCGACCAACTGATTGGTCAAATGGGATCGCCCAACTTTTTTGTACCCAACTGTTTTACAGTGGAATTTCGTTGGGCATTTTATAACCAGTAGTTGAATAAGACTACACCAATGTTGGTAAAAAAACAACTGCCCATTTTTTAGTGTTGTTAACCTCCCAATTAGCAGCTAAGTTTTGACCAACTTAATTGGAATTCACTTGCTACCCAACTGTTTTGGTATATTTGCCCAATTTCCGGTAAAATTTCTTTGCCCAACTCTAAAAACACAGTATTGGGTAATTTCTAAACAAAATTACCAACAGTTGTACAATCACCGACCAACTGCTTAGTAAAATGGGATTACCCAACTTTTTTTACCCAACTTTTTTACAGTGTAGGCTGCATTCATGACCTTATCAGGATGTCGCCATCTTGATTTTTATTCCCATTCAAAAACATTCATTCAAAACTAGCTGGTGTGGATTTCACAAAGCGCTAGTACCAGTGTTATCTCGAGTTAGGACGAGTAACTAGTCCTAACTTATAGGACTAACTATAGTCCTAACATATAGGTCCTAACTTATAGGACTAGTCATAAGTTAGGACTATAGTCCTAAGTTAGGACTAGTTCTGTGAAATCCACCCCTCGTAAGACAACATAGTCTGGTCACTTATTTGTAGAACAGAAATAACATCCGTTGCTGCTGTTTCATACTGGGAACACGACAATTATGTGGCTGCATGACAGCGCAGTCTATTACCTGGACTCGGTGAACCAGTTTCCCATGATGGCAATCAGTGCAGGCCAGCCAGATCCCTGTAGGAGCCCGTTCAGGATCCAGAAAATAATGTAATATGCTTTGTTGTACAAACTTATCCACTCGCTCAGAGAGCCGAACATGAAAATCTGCCGAGAGAAATGGGACAACAGTGATAAAAAAAAATTAACAAATTAACAATTAACAATGAAAATAACGTAAACATATTTTAAAATAAAACATGTTTTATGTAAACTGATTATCAATGAAACCGACGTTACAAAGAAAATAGTATAAAATAAACACAAATAATACAATTTGTCATGAATTTCAATGCATCAAACCTTCTATAGAGAAATTAGATAATATCGTTATTGTTCAGAGTATACATTTGCCTTTTCGAACAGTACATTTATGTTTATCCTTGTGATTTTTTTTTCAGAATAAAGACTAAACTTCCCAGAGGTTTTGTGCAAGTCCAGTGGTGGTTTTCAGGTGGTCAGGTATGAATTTCAATGCATCAAAGCTTAGAGAGATTAGAGAAGATCGTTATTGTTCAGGGTATCCTACATTTGCCTTTTTGACAAGTCAATTTATGTTTATCCTTGACTAAACTTCCTAGAGGCTTTGTACAAGCTCAGTGGTGGTTTTCAGGTGGTCGAAATAAGAATTAAGAGCAAGGTGCAATAATGTTCTTGTTCCCACAAGGGAGTACTTCCAGCGGGAATACTCCCCAGGAAAATTGATACTGATAGAAAGTTTATGGAAGTAAACTTTCGGATTAACAACTTTTTTTTTTGATTAATCGTTTATTCAATCTTTAACCAAAAAAAAGAAGAAGAAAAAATATTACCGTTCTTAGGGGAAATATTAAATGAATGAAAAGGCTGACATTGAGAGTCCGGGCAAAATGAAATTCAGGGCCCAATTTCATACAGCTGCTTAACAGCCGATTTTGTGCTTACTGTGCGATTTCCAATTCATGAGGGCTGCTAACCGTAAGCACAGGAAAAGGCATGCTATTAAACCTTCCTGTGCTTACTGTAGGAAGATGAATGACGTAACAATGCAAATCCATGGTGAACGCGCAAGTGGGCCTCCAAATTTTCTTGCTAACCTGTGAAATACGCTTATACGCTTAAGCAAATTTTTCTGTTACAGTTAGCACGAAAATTTGCTTACCGTTAAGCAGCGCTATGAAATTGGGCCCAGGTATAGACGTGGTTCCAACACTTTGGTTATAACGAACATTGCCTCTCTTTTTTTCAATTTGGGATTTTGAGATTTTGTGTGAACTTACTGTGACAGCAGAGAGGCACATTCCGCCTCCAAGGACCTTTCTTAGGTCTAACCTGTGGAAGAGGAGAACAATGAAAAACGTCTGTTGTATTTATTCTAAATCTTCGGACAAAAAATTTAAAAAAAAATAACCTGCCGGGGTCACCGTAGGACATGAAACTTTGCATTTTGAAGGGGGGGGGGGACTTAAAAAATGGCCAAGCACAAAAAAATGTACAGTGTTAGTCAGTTTGGTCTATAATATATACATTTATAACTTTTTTAAATAAGAAATTGGCTGATCGATTGAAAAGTTTAATGCCTGCATTTGTCGAAAAAACTGTCATTAAATTTAAATTCATGTGAAATTCAGTTGGAACTTATTTTTGTTCATGTGACTCGCAAGTCTGTCAACATTAAACTCCAAGACAAGTCATGCATAGCCGTAGCTTTGAACTGCAAGAATGTTTATGTGCTGTTTGATTTGGAACAAAACGCAGACACAATTTTTTTTACGTTTCAGTCAAGACAAATATACTAATAAAAATTGTTAAAAGGGGGACCTCAGCACAATTATTCCCTGGACGATTCGGGGCATCGATTAACCTTTGACCCGCTTCGGCTCAAAATATCAGAATTACGCCTCACCATCGTGACTCGCGTATGTGCAGTTTATTGGCTAAATCTAGGAACAGGGTTGGGGCTAAATCTAGGAACAGGGATAGGGCTAAATCTAGGAACAGGGTTGGGGCTAAATCTAGGTACAGAATTGGGGCTAAATCTAGGAACTGGGTTGGGGCTAAATCTATGAACAGGATTGGGGCTAAATCTAAGAACAGGGTTGGGGCTAAATCTAGGGTTGGAGCTAAATCTAGGAACAGGGTTGGGGCTAAATCTAGGAACAGGGTTGGGGTTAAATCTAGGAACAGGGTTGGGGTTAAATCTAGGAACAGGATTGGGGCTAAATCTAGGAACAGGGTTGGGGCTAAATCTAGGAACAGGGTTGGGGCTAAACCTAGGAACAGGGTTGGGGTTAAATCTAGGAACAGGATTGGGGCTAAATCTAGGAACAGGGTTGGAGCTAAATCTAGGAACAGGGTTGGGGCTAAATCTAGGAACAGGGTTGGGGCTAAATCTAGGAACAGGGTTGGGGTTAAATCTAGGAACAGGATTGGGGCTAAATCTAGGAACAGGGTTGGGGCTAAATCTAGGAACAGGATTGGGGCTAAATCTAGGAACAGGGTTGGGGCTAAATCTAGGAACAAGATTAGGGCTAAATCTAGGAACAGGGTTGGGGCTAAATCTAGGAACAGGGATGGGCTAAATCTAGGAACAGGATTGGGGCTAAATCTAGGAACAGGGTTGGGGCTAAATCTAGGAACAGAGATGGGGCTAAATCTAGGAACAGGGTTAGGGCTAAATCTAGGAACAGGGTTAGGGCTAAATCTAGGAACAGGGTTAAGGCTAAATCTAGGAACAGGGTTGGGGCTAAATCTAGGAACAGGATTGGGGCTAAATCTAGGAACAGGGTTAGGGCTAAATCTAGGAACAGGGTTAAGGCTAAATCTAGGAACAGGGTTGGGGCTAAATCTAGGAACAGGGTTAGGGCTAAATCTAGGAACAGGGTTGGGGCTAAATCTAGGAACAGGGTTGGGGCTAAATCTAGGAACAGGGTTAGGGCTAAATCTAGGAACAAGGTTCAGGCTAAATCTAGGTACAGGGTTGGGGACACATAGGTCTAGGCTTCATATAGGGCTGAGGTACATTGAGGACTCGGCCTACAAATTAAGGGCCGCACACATTGTTGTGGTAATTATTTAGCAGCTGTGTACAATTCCAGAATGATAGCCGAGATAACACAATGGAATAAAGCACAAATTAATGCATCAGCTGCGACTCTAACCATAAACACACTGGTACATATTATTAGCCATCAAATTTTCCGAAATGTATTTGTCATAACTTGGGGGCCCGTTTTCACGAAATGCATGATTGTACGATTTAACCCCATAATTTGTAACAATTCCGGGGTCAGAATTAACCCCCGAATAAGGGTTGTACCTATTTCTAGGTCAGTATGATTAGTCTTAAGAGTCAACGTGACTCGGAATCCTTGTCAAAAACACATTACTAAGTTTGGATTCCTGGGCCCAATCTCATAGAGTTGCTTAAGCACAAAAAGTAGCTAAGCACAACTGAACTTTATTACCAACTGCCAAAATACAGTTGTCACATGCACCATCTGTGACTGGTTTCCTGCTTATTTTTGCTTATCAGAAAAATGTTAAGCACTATTGTCTGCTGTTTGAAATTGACCCCTGATGGTCACTAGTGCCACCCACAAAACGGACCAGGCTGACCCGAGAATTGGAATGGCTCATTTGGGATCATGTTCCGGGTCAATTCTGGCCCCGGTACTTTTAAAGTGCATTTGAAAAATGTTTCGAGGTAGAAATTACCATTCGACAAGCTAATAACACATTCAGACTGCAGACTGCTTGTCGTTGCCAATGGAATTGGACTAATTTGGAATTATATTTTGGTCACCTATAGCGAGTGAGTACTTCAGAATTATCAACCACCGCCAACCCTCCCCCTGTTTAAAACTGCGCCGGTTACCTATCTCCAAGCATGCCGCTGATGAAGAGCCCGACCGCATATGCGACGAGAAACACCGTGTCCAAAACGCCGAAGAACACCTCCACTTCATCGGCGCTTTCCAAGAATGGGTGGGCGTAATTCTGCACCTATTCGTACAGACATAATTATGAAATACCAGATGATTACCCAAGAAAGAAAAAAGAAGGGGAAAAAACGGCATTTAATAAGTATTTGTCATCAGAGGGAAAGAAAAACAAATTAAAGATAGGTTTTCCCGGACAACTTCGGCAAATAAGTGGGCAATTTAAACGTCACATTGTTCTTATTTGCGTGAAATGAAAAGCTCATCAAAAATTTAATTTCACTTAATAAGTAAGCAAGTGTTCTTTTTCGTCACGCGATTAAAAAAGATTCAATTTAACAATCCAATCGAACAGCATTCAAATTCGCAATAGCTTTTCATAGAAATCACAAGTTGCGCCTACCGTAACGCACTGTACTAAATTGAATGCCGATTTCGCATGGCGAAAAAAACCCGCCTGATAAGTTTAACTGATTATCGCACGCCACAAAGTGAAATTGAATGACGGTTTCACCTGAAGAGGCAAAACCGCTTTTAACACGAACACATGAACGTGAAACAGGCTGCTTCTTTTGCCCAAAATGACCGGGAAAACCAACACACACTGTATCAAAACAGAACTGTTTCGCTCATTTACTCCAAGTCACAAATTAAATTTGTCTTGCCATCCAATAACAAAACGTCACGTTCCCTGTCGTACATTTAGATCAAACAAAGACTTATTTCCTAAAAAATTGAATAGCCTATCATCTACTGCTTACCCATATTGTGGTGAATTCACCGTTAAAAAAATGGATTTGATTGAATCGATACAGTGCAGAGCCAGTAGGATGATACTGCGGTAAAAAGGGAACAGCCTTTTTACCAGGAAAGATCAAAGACTTCAGGACTTATGTTTTTCTTATGTTTGTCTTATGTTAATTCTCATCACGCAGAGTTACTTACTCTTCGTCACTTGAAACCTAGATTCGATGCTTATAAATTCTCTACAATCACTCGCTACTGGACCCAGAACTTAGTGTGCATAATATAAGGAATAGCTTGATTTTTGAGGGTTTTAAGGTCATTTAGTATGAAGCTGAGGGATTTTTTTTTTATTTTTATTTATTTATTTATTTATTTATTTATTTTTTTTTTTGGGGGGGGGCATCTTAGCCTGGTTGGGGGTTCTTTTTATTCCTGCATAATGTGGTTATTTCTAAAAGCGTTTTAAGGGTGTTTTCTTCTAACTAGTAACATATTTTTAAATAGTTTTTGTTTAATTCTGTTTTCACCTTTGTGCGACTTTAAAAAAATATTGAATTTCATTTTTACTGTTGACAGGTGTCGGGTTTGACGACAGTTTTTATACTTTTGTATTTTCTTGTGTTCAACCTCATTGTATGTCTAAAGATGTGAAATAAAAGTTAAAAAAAAAATAAACGAATTCGTTTTCTTTCTAAATAAAAGATAGCGCCCCACCTTCGGGTGCCAAATAGAACATTTATTTTGACTTTTCATATTAAATAACTCACTACCATAAAGGACATGATAAAAAGGGAAGAGTGTTTGTTTACTGCCAAGGTCGTATCTAAGTTTGTTTAATGTCAGCATTTGGAAGGTTTTAGTTGTGTAATTTATGATATCTCTATGTACTTATGTCTGTGTCTCTGAACAATCATAGCATTATACCAGACAAATTCTATGTGACAATCATGTGCCTCCATTAACATGGTGGGAAATGTTCCATACATTACACCAACCGCCTCACAGCTTCGACCAATTATATTAATTCCGCAACGGTAAAGTGTCAGGCAGTGAAAGCCTGTGCGAGATTTTGGCTCGTTTCTTGAAAACTCGTGTTTCTTTGACCATAAGACTCGTCCTAGCGCTTTGTGAAATCCACCCAAGGGTTGAATTTCACAAAGCACTAGGACGAGTCTTATCTCGAGTTAGGATGAGTAACGAGTCATAACTTGTATGATTTGTCATAAGTTACGACTAGTTTTGTGAAATCCACCATCGTTCCATAAAGCTGAGACTATCATATAAAATCATGCTCTCTTAGGTTTTTTTGTTTTATATCTTTACTCCTGTGTATATTTTCCCCTGCCGCTGGCCTCTTTTGTGGTTTTTGCTATCGTGTCATCACATTAATATTTTTGTTATGTTTCAACATTGTCTTTTTATGAAATTAAAGCCTCTGGTCAACATTGGTAAAAACAGTGTATAGTGTAAATGCTTCCATTCTTTGCATAAACCAAAACATAAAACAGTTTTCAGTTCATTTCGTTGTTTCATTTGGGAGAAAACGTTTCAAATACATTCAGCATTTTTGTGCGCATTCTTAGGCAGAGTGTCGGTCTCACACGAAAATCAATTTTGGATCTTATTTCATTTATTATTAAAAATGATAACGATTCAGGGAGAAACATTTCAAGGAAGGATTTTCAACCATCATTATCTTTATACCATGTAAGGTATATGTAAATCTGTGAACATTTATGTTTTTCTTTCTTACCTATGTTGAGCCGGGGGCTTCGAGAGAGCAGTCCATTGATTTGATCTACTCGGTATAAAACTATAATATCAATAAATGCTCTCTTAGGTTTGTTTGTTTGTTTATATCTTTACTCCTGTATATATTTTCCTTTGTAGCTGGCCTCTTTTGTGGTTTTGCTGTTGTGTCACGACATGTTTTTACATTGTCTTTTTATATAAGTAGGCCCTATTGTAAGGGAATTGCTCTTTCAGATAGTGATTAGGTTCGATTGGGGGGAATCCACGGGCTTTCGCTTGTTCTTGATGGTATTTTGTCTTGTTCTTGTTTGAGGCCTGAATTAATTAACAAAATAACAAAACTGGTTTGAGCATGACTTGACTGTACTCTTCCGAAACTCGTTAGATTGATCACACCTTTGATATAAAAGATGAAGCTGTGATTTGTAAATGAAACTGATTATTTTAGATGACAAGAAATTGAGTGTAGACCAACTGCTCAGGTCCTGACTTACAATGAAGACGTTTATAAACAACATGACCACCAGCCTGTCCTTCATTTCCCCCCAACAGATCACTGAATGATGTCGCAGGTGTGTAAAACGGTTAAGTGCAACGCCAGCTGAGATATTATGACTCATCATGTAAAAATATCATACCCTATTGTTTAGTTATTAACTTTAGTGTTGTTTTTTGTTTACATGCAAACCCCGTCTTCCTTGGATGTGCGGACAGCTGCTACGGAGCAGTAATCGATATGCAAATTTAAATGTATTCAATCGACCGAGTATTAGTAACTGATCAAACTACACGTATATTTTTTAAACATTCACAAGAACTAAAAAAAAGTGAAAAGTAATTGCATTATATAACAAACTAAAGTGAAATATTTTTCTTGGTGAATATCTCCCCACAAAAAGCATGCAGGAAAATGTTTTTGGAACGTTTCAAATATAACGTACATTTTTATATTATACTTATTAATTGAAAAAAAAACTACAAAGGTAAAACAAGGAGAACGACATCGCTGTAATTTAAAAGGATGATCATTATTGCTTGAATCCTGTAGATTTTGGTAAATACACAATATAATCAACCTGTGAATCTTCCATCGATTTCCCACGGATCTCCTTTATAGCGAAAAGAACGAAAAGTCTCGAATTGTGTGCTAGTTCATTAGTCTAAGTGCTTATTTCGATTGCTGTAAACAAAATAAGCACTCGGTATTTTTTTTATTGTATTATTTATTTATTTGTTTCCTATTATTTTCATTTTATTTATATAGGCCTATTCATTTATTTATTTATTTATTGTCAATAGCGCTAAAATATATCGTAACATTTGTTGTATATATCGACCAGGAGCAAAGATTGTCTCACAACTGATCTATCACCCAAACCATGGTATTTTCCATAACTTGTATTATCAGTTCAATGAAATTACTCCTAAATGCATATAGTCAAAAGAAACTGCTGCAATAAATAGTTTACTGTTGAGAGTAATCGGCTGTTGATCGGTGAGTGAGTCGCGGTCGGGCGCCTAAAATTTTCATCGCCAGACTTGAAGTTTGCGGACCTGTGTGAAAGCTGCATGGCCGGATTTCCGACGAAATATTTATGTATATATTATATGTACTTTTTTTTTAAGGATTTTGACGGATCATGCCGTTTCAAAACGACAAACTTTCGCAAATGCCACGGACAATGCCACGGACAAAATTTTTAGTTAATAACTAATTTTTAGTTCTTAATAATATAATCAATTTTTGGTTGTTAATTAACTATACCACTAATCATTGACGTTTTTTTAACTTCTTTTCCGTGCAATTTTTTAAATGAATGCTTACAATTTTCTCGAATCTTTATTTTAAAAAAAGCAATCTAAAATTTAAGTCTAAACTTTAGCTCAAGTCGGCCAAAAATCGGGCCTAACATCTTAAATGTTACCGTATCTTCTCGGCAGTTTAGTTCAGACAGAAATATTTCTATGGAGGATTGTTTCTAGTATGAACTTTAAAATCAGCTTTCGGACTGAACCTAATCCGTTCACCCCCCCCCCCCCCCCCCGCCCCCAATCATGTTTTATTAGTATTTTTTGTCTATCTACTGGCACTTTGCCCTTGAGTAGATATAAAGTAGTCATGTTAGATAAATTAACTCACCTAAAACAACTACTTACCGGTACATTCTGCTCGTGGAATCCTTCGGGTATGGTTTCATTTTCACCGACAGGGGCCCAGCTGAGACGAACTGACGTCTTCACATTACTGAATGTCTTACGGGCGGCATTGTAAAAACAATATCTGCGGATATCAATCAATCAAATATTTATTGATTGTCCAGAGAAGGTAATTCGCCAAAATCGTACACATTTCGCAACATCTTCCAAAAGGTGGAATATTCCAGAAACCACAATGTTGTTGTTTTCAATGAAACAATTAAAATGTAAAATACAATTCTGACCCGTCATAATCTCAAAGCACGTGGCCAACATGGGTAATGGTTAAAGACCAGTTATCTGCACTTTGTGTGCCCCAACATATACAGGAAATAACAACCCTGTGAAAGTTTAAGCTCAATCGGTCATCGGAATCACAAGAAAATAGTGAAAAACACATTACACGTTTTCACTGTTTTCAAACATCCGATTTTGGACTCGCAAGAAAAAATACTTTAAAGGAAGTTTCCCATCATGACAGTCTTTGTAACCATGTAAGTTTTGTGCAAAACATTTATATATTAAATCTTGGCAATGATGTGTAAAACCTAAATGGGGGAAATTTCAAAGCCGACATTTTATACTTGAAATAAACTCTACACCGGTACCATTAATCCTAACTCACTCCGATTCACCAAAACTACATTCAGATAACTACACTTAATGACATTTACACTTACAAATTTCGACTATGACAATTATTATCCTCGCATTATATGCATTTTCAAAATGTACTTACGATGAATAGGTGAGGAAAAATGTTGCCACATGGTATTTAGTGTATGTGGTACAACATGACGGGCCCTGTTTCTTCATGTTACAATCAAACACCGTCCAGTCTCATTGCTCTCTTCAAAAGTACACACACAACCCAAAAAATGTCCCTCCAAACAGAGTATGCTTCATCCATGCAAATAGACCGATGGCTAAACACCATTTACCAACGAGTGACCTCAGTATGTGGCCTTACCTAGTCGTGTGCTGACGTTCACGGCGCACCTGTTGCACAATCTACAAAGGTTTGATAATTTATTAACCACCCAAATATTTATTCTGTCTTTCTCTATGCCTGAAAAATCAATAGTAACATAGACTGGAACACGTTTGTGGTTTGAGTTCAAAAATGAGTTCGATTATTATCTATGTAAAGATGCGGAGCGTGATTGAGGGGGCGGGGCGGATCTGTTGGGGCTAAAGGAGGGAAGCTAGAAATTGATTCTGCTTTTTCACATTTCAAACAATTGAAAAAACAAGCAGATTTTACCTTGCTTTTCTTTAATTTTGTCTTCCTTCAAAGTAAATTGCAAATTTTGGCAGCATCAAGTTGTCTACTTTTCGGTTTTAAGAACAGCAGACTTCACTTTTTCACTAACACAGGCGGTCAAAGAGTTTTAAGCATCCAGAAAAGCAAATTAAACCTTTCTGCTCACAACGTTTAAGCTACTTCTTCACGATTTAGAAAGCTGAAAAGCTGAGGGGCACTTTTTGACATCCTCACATAGACTCTGTATCTGTGGATGGTTTAGTTCCTTTTATGACACATCATGAAAAAAAATTCAAAAGAAGAAAATGTTGCATTTGTATTCTAAAAACATTGTATCTGTTTGTAAACTTAGTACCCAACACTGTCTTTAACTAAATTTGCGAGAAAAATGTCCCACAACTCAAGAATCTGTCAAGTCAAACAAGTCCCTTCAAATTTAAGAAAAAGAATACAAAATATTTAAGATATAAAAAATACAAAAAAAGTAATTTGTTATTTGCTGTTTTTCCTCGATGACAATTGTTACAGGTTGGGTGTATGGCTCCTTTTTCTGAAAACCAGATGGTATATGATGGTATAATGATACATGATCGGTAATTAACCAATGGAAAACAAAAATGTAAGCGCAAGATTTTTAATCCGAAAAAGGTGTTCGAAAAATTGATATCGTAACTGCCATCCCCTCGATGCCAACTTGTTTATTACAAGTGGGAAAATGGGGCATCAGAATTGGTGAAAAACTAAATTATAATAATTAAATTACTTAACCAAGAGAGACCCCCCCCCAAAAAAAAAATAAATAAATAAATAAATAAATAAATAAATAAATAAATAAATAAATAAATAAATAAATAAATAAATAAATAAATAAATAAATAAATAAATAAATAAATAAATAAATAAATAAATAAATAAATAAATAAATAAATAAATAAATAAATAAATAAATAAATAAATAAATCGACCACAAATAAAAGAACATAAATCAAACAGAATTGTTATTTTTCTCATTACTGAAACTGATGTCCAAGTCATTTATTTTTTTTCATAGATTAAAAAAACAAAATAAGTTGCAAAAATATTTTGAGTATTATAAAACAAAAGTCATGAAAATTGAAGTCAAACCCAAATCTCTAGAGTGTTTCTTTCACATAATCTTTCCCTCACCACAAAATAAAGACCTAGGGTAGTGGGTCTGGATGTCCCCTCGGTCAAGCAGACAAAACACTCCAACCCCACCCCACCACAAACCTACAAGGTGCTGCTTTCACAAACATGTACTCTCTATATCACCATAAAATAAAAATCTATGGTAGTGGTCCTGGGTGTCTCCTTGGTCTAGAGGATGAAACCCCCTGAACCTCTTGTGTATTACATTTTAGAGTATTTACAGATTCTCTACACCACCGCAAATACAGAATTTGTGTAGGAGAGCACAAGTCTCTCCTTGGTCTAAATGATGAGACCCTCCAAAACCTCACGTTACATATCAGAGGAGTTGCAGGTACTCCACATCCAGACAAATAAAAGGCCTGGATCTGCCCTTGGTTTAGAGGATGAAGCCCCCTGAACCTCCCATTGTATATCAGTGGAGTTGCAGAATCTCAAAATCCACATAAACATTAAGACCTGTAATTTAACAAGCATGGGTCTCCCCTTGGTCTAGAGGATGAAGCCCACTGAACCTCAGGGAAGTTGCAGAATCTCAAAATCCACAAAAACATTAAGACCTAAAGTTTAACGAGCATAGGTCTCCCCTTGGTCTAGAGGCTGAAGCCCTCTGAAACCTCCTGGATGTTTTATTACAGGGAATTAATGGACTATACATCACCATGTATTAAACACTTGATGTGTGGACACGATATACAGGCTACTCCTTTTATTTGCCAAGTTGAAGGGAGTCGAACCACGATTGGACGGAAAGTGTGATGCTACCGCGAGGTGCGTTGGCTGTCAGCGATGAAGTACCGCCTTCATTCAAACACCCTAAATGGAGGTAAATCAATGGACTTCAATGCAGTTAACTGTAAGAGTAACCTCATCTGAGGTGTGGTTGTTAAAAAAAAAATCCTGAAATGGGTAGCGCTCTCCTCTTCCAGAGAAAAAGAAAGGGGGTGGGGAATGGGGGGGGGGGGGCAACTGAAAATTTGACTTCAAATGTATTAAACCAGAAGACTAACTAAACAGTTGGCGCTGGATGACGTGTGAACAAAATATTTCCCCTGGCTGGAAACAGAAACCGTGTAAAGACGCCATTATGTAATTTCATCCGGTCATTCAACTACGGAGCATGCACACACCACACACATGCCGTCTAACACTTCGTTTCACCCACACAAGGACAAACAATTTCTATTATTATACTGCCATTTTGTGGCTATTCAGAGGCCATTCTTGTGTAATCCCCGATTACAGACCCGTGTCCTTTTGTTTCAAGAAGAGGATTACGAGACATCGAGAGGCTTCCACCATTGTTCATTCATTGTATTTTGGCTGAATGGAGGTAAGTCAGAGTGAGCCGGGAATCGAGCCATGATTTCGTGTTTAGTACCACTCCTATGCCATAGGTAACGGCCGATGTTTTGCAATTTACGGTGCGTGGTTTTGACATTTTCTCAATCGAGTAACAAAACGGACGATCCAATAAAGAGAATCTTTGTTCTCTTGGCATTATCAAGTCAGGCTTTCTTTCTCAAAAAAAAAAGAGATTCCGGCAAAAGAATCCTGCCAGGGGGACAGGGAAAAAAAAAGAAGGGAATCCCAACTGACTTAAACAAGCACCATTGGTAGTGTGGAGATTATTTCGTCTTGTCTAGTGAAGTTTGTTATAAAACAAAAGAAGATAATGGTATGATTGGCCAACAGGGTACACAGAGCCAAAGTTTCATCTACATTATTTTAAAAGTTCCAGTTGCAAGAGAGTGTCTACCTGCTGAAAACCAAGGACTTTAACACAACTGTGTTTAGACATAGCAAGGACGTACTCTCTTCACTTCTGTGTACAAAACCAATGGGGATGCCACTGAAAAACACTAAGTCTAACCCATGGGAGAACAAAGAGAAGTCCTTCATCCACCGGGTCAACAAAAATCGATGTGTGTGTGGGCGAAAGGGGGGGGGCAAACTGGGGGGGGACAACGCAAAATATTTGGGGGGCAAAGGCCACCCCTCTCCGTGGCTGAGTGGTTAGTGCATCGGACTCAAGCTCTGGTGGCTGAGTCATCGGAGTGTGGGTTCAAGTCCCGGTCATGACACTTGTGTCCTTGAGCAAGGCATTTAACCATAATTGCTGCATAAAAGTTGGGGAGGTAGAGCCTTCTGCTCTACCAGCCAGGCTTCTGATGGATGATACCCAAGCCTACATCCTTACGGACTGTAAAGGGGGTAACTCTGTTTCAGCCCCAGGAGTAGGTGGCACCAGCCCCTGGATAAAACAGTTAATTTGTAGCCCACACCTCGAGTGGCTTACAGGCCTTGCGTGTCTGGCGACTTCCATAAAAAACAAAAAACAAAACAACCCTCACCCTCATAGTGCCACTACTGCAAGTAGTTCAAGTAGTTCAAGTAGTTACACTATTCTGTGTTCCTCCTGTATTTAAACCTTACCCATTTTGGTATTCTCTTGTAAAACATCTTTCTCTTCCACTTCCGATGTAAACTTAGAAACTAGTTCTTCAGCCGTGTGGATTCCTTGAGAGGCCTGAAGGTGAAGATTGGTTTGTACTTCCACAGGTGTCTTGATGGAAATATCTCCTGCAGGTAGAAAACAAACAGGGCAGGACAGGTGAAAAAAAAAAAAAAAAAAAAATGGGGGATAACTTCAAGTCAAAGTTTCAATTTACATTCATTGATGAGCTCTAGCTTTAATCCACAGAGGAAAAAAAAATATTTGGTATTCATAAACTAAAATTTCAGTACCTTGTTTACACATGATGTTCACATTGGTGTGTTTGACGATATAAGTGCTCAAATTTCCCTCATCAATGTCGGCTTCAAGAGATCCGTCTAAACTCACTGCATTATAAAAATCACACAAAGAACATTTGTGGCAAAGAAAACTCACATGGTAAAAAAAAAACTCTGCAGAGCATCGGTCGCAATAATGTAAACTTAATGGCATTTTGGCTGGTAACCCGTTTCTGCTAAGCAATATTCTTCTGTGCTTAGCAAATTTGTGTGATAACAGTTTTATTAAACTGGGGCTAATCTGGTAGTTTCATGCTTAGCATGTTTTCGATGTTGTAAACACAATCAAACATAATCACATTATTGAAGTAACATTATTTAAACAAGCTCCAAAGATGCTAAAAAAATACAATTTTTTTTTGTTTAATTCAGATGCAAGCGTCTTCTACAGACCATCATAAGGCTCTGTCCTTCACTTTGTCAGTGACTGGCCAGCTGCAGGACTAGTCAGCTTATCATTTCACTAGTCTGCCACCTTTTTCACTGGTCCATATAACTCCATGTGTTTTAAGGTATTCCTTTCAACATCGTCAATGGAAAACCAATTGTAGTTTTTCAGATATATTAACAGTCAATGCTTGACATTAGCAGTGGGAAGCAATAAACTGGCCAGCCGGACCACTTGGACAGAATTTTGACTGGTCCTAAGGTGTTTTAACCAGTTGCTGCCGGGATTCTTTTTTTTGGTCCTGTCCCCCGGCCGGATTCTTTTGGCAGAATTGCCGGAATCTTTTTTCTTTAAGGTACCCCTGGAACAAAGAAGTTTCTCTTTATTGGATTGTCCGTTTTGTTTTTTCGACTGAGAAAATGTCAAATCCCCGTACTGTGAACTGCAAAACATCAGCTGTTACCTAGGGCATAGGAGTGGTACTAAACATGAACCGTGGCACGATTAGCGGTGTGGAAGGAGATTCTGTCCGGCAGGAGATTCTGTCCGAGCATACGCCGAATTGTGTACTAACTCCTTCTGATAGCGCCCTCTTTTGAATAAACTCCTCCAGCCCACGTTAAGTTACCATATGGTGAACACATTACCCAGAGGACAGAATACCCTATGACACCGGCCCACTCTTGACTTACATGTACCTCCATTGAGCCGAAATACAATGAATGAACAATGGTGGAAGACTCCTGATGCTTCGTAATCCTCTTCTTGGAACAACAGGCCAAAGGCCTATAATTGGGGATTACACACAAAAAACGCCTCCCAATGTCTACAAAATTTGAGTACATTCAATACCTTTTTTTGTCCTTGTGTGGGTGAATCGAAGCATTAAACGGTGTGTGTGTGGTCTGTACACACTCCGCAGTTGAATGAACGGGCGACCTTTGCTCCGATGGTCCGAAATTACCTAATGGCGTCTTTACACGGCTTCTGTTTCCAGGCATGGGAAACATTTGCGTGTATTCACATCATCCGGTTTGAACTGGTTAACTAGCATTTGGCCAGTGGACCACTGTTGAGGGAGAACTCTAATCATCATGCTGTACCCTGTGTACAATAACTTAAATTTAGTCTGATTCCTGTTATACCAAAAAGGGATCAGACTATTTTGCCCTTCAGCCTCACTTTGATTTCAATGGGAAAGTAACAAGATGGCTGAAAGGTTTGTCCGCTTAGCCGAAACACCATTTTTGACATCTCTCTTTCTCATTTTTGACATCTCTCTTTCTCACCGATTCCAACATTTCCTTGACCACATGAAACTTGAACGTCTCCGTGTAGGTTCCCAAGCTGGATGTCCCCTTTTCTTGATTTGAAGGTGGCCTGCCTGGCATAGACGTCTTTGACCACTACGGCCCCTGAATCGGCAGACACGGAGATATCCTGGCCCTGTAGTCTGTCAGTTGTAACTGTCTGTGTGCATTGAAAAATTGATGGAAGGCAGTGAGGGATAGGGTGCAGAAGTGGTAGGGTTGAAGTCATGTTGTTTGGTTTGGGCCAAGTTACTTCGGTTGATGCTGAAGTTGTGTACAGTGAATGGCAGCGGTTAAGATTTCCAAATAGGGTTAAGTGTTTCAATGGCATAAGTTTTTAAGGGGTAAAAAACGAAACAAATAGGGTACAGTTGTGTTGAGGTTGGGGCTTGGCTGTACAATTGAGTATTTCACTTAGAAGTGTGCCAGTTCCAGGGGTGGATTTCACAAAACTAGTCCTAACTTAGGACCATTTCTTACTTATGACTAGTCCTATAAGTTAGGACTAGTTACTCGTCCTAACTTGAGATAAGACTAGTCCTAGCACTTTGTGAAATGCACACAAGGTGGGTTAGATTTTAGCTGAGTTGCGGTTAGAGTTTCTTTTGAATAAAAGGGTTTAAGGTAGACTTTTAAAATAAATCAGCAACATTTTTGTTCCTTAAAAAAACATATAAATAAATAATAATAGTAATAACAAATTGTTCACTTACAATTTTATTGTGCAAATGAACAAAAAGATATGTGTCCAATCTCGAAACAGGGTTTTCTTACTATGAACAGAATAGTTTAAGGACTAGCTCCAGCCTAAGACTGAGTTCACCAAAAACTAAACAAAAAATTTACATTTGGATTCTGATCATTGGAACTTACTCCTTGGTTTCCCGTTGCTATGGTGATATTACCCTGTAATACTTTCACACAGTTGATGTCACCAGATGTACTCTTCAAGGCAACTTTATCTGACTGAAGGGAAAGAAGAAAAAAAATGATTTCCATTTAAACTTTTCGACTCTTTTTTTTCTCTGCATTGACCAACCATTTGAAATCATAACTGTTTGACCGGTTTTGTGTGGTGGCACAACTGCGCAGAACAGTGTACTTGTTTGTACTGTGTTGAGGCATACATGTAGGTCATCTATCATTCACAAACAAAGTGGATGATATTCAATGGTCAGACAGTAGGAGGGTTGACTGTGTACTGGGTAAATTACATGTAATGCAGACCGGCATAGTTTATTTATCATTCGAAACAACAGCGAATGATATTAACTGGTCAGACAGCAGGAGGATTTTAAAACAAAAATACAATTTGATCTTTTCATTTTTTTTTATTTTATTGGTTTATTCATTTTTACTTTAAAAAGGACTGTTGCAGCCACCAAACTGTCTGAACTGTAGCCATTTCTTTGACAATAAAAAGATTAAAATAGAATTTTGTTAAACATGTTAGTTTTAGGATGATGTTGAAAGCTACTTACATCTACTGAAATGTTGTATCTGACATTGAAATAAAAAAATGCAGAAATACAGCAGGAAGTTTAAAACTGAAAAAGGGTGATTGTTAGGCTATAGACCGTTCCAGCTTTGGCAACAAGCCCCGCCCACTCACCTTAGTTTGTGTACGTTTACGCTGCACGTGTGACCGAGTTTGACCGAGGTCACATGACCAAAAGGCGTGATCCCATTGTTCAATGCGCACAGTTTGACAGGCCGGAACAGTCTATTGTTTTGATAAAGTCTCCCCTCACAAAAGCATTAATTAAAGGACCATTGGTGTTAAAGGGGCCGTGTCGTCAAGATAACAGCTGGCCTGTGGCTGTGCGTGGAAAGATGAACTCTCACCCAGATACTGCACATGCGCATGTTTGTGGTCAAATCACAAGTGCGCCGTCTTTGTCAAACTGTGATTTGACCGCCAACGCGCATGCGTGCATAGTATCTGGGTTATTCCATTTGCTGCTTTAATCATGACGACACAGCCTCTTTAAGGACTTACTGAGGTTGTCAAATGTAGCAAAAGAATTTGGCATGAGTTGATAAGTACTGAGGAATTTTTTTGCATTTAAACAGCTTTTCAGTAGCTTTGAAACCAAGAAACTGGGCAGCGGCTAACAACTTCGAAAGTGAGGCATCATGTGGGAAAAAATGGCTGATGATCTTATGGGTAGTTTACTTCACCTTGAGTTTGTTGGTGACAATCTTTCCCGATTCAGTTTGAAGCTTGCATGTTTGATTTTCAAGTTGATTGACGGCGATTGCTCCGCCCCCTAATGCTTCAGCGTCAACATCTGCAAAAAAGGAAATTGCCCAAAATATTAATTCTATTACAATGACAAGGTCATTTTTGAGTTTGTTCGTGATGTTAGAAACAGCCAAAGGAACTGTTAGCAGAAAATTTGCCATCTCATGCTCTGATCAAACCAAAGCAGAAACCATTCCAACGGCTCTTTTTAGGAGACCATACAGACACCAATGGCTCTTTCCAGTGTACTTCTTAAAGCAGCAGGCCTTGATCTTAACCGAGGCCACCGAGGCCATTGGCCTCATGCCCTGTCGAGTTGGCCAGCATGCCCTTCAGAAAAATTGCACTGTCACTACCAACTTGGCCAGCATGCCCTTGTACAATTTCTCGGATTTGGCCAGCAAAGGCCTGCTCCTGTTTTTCTTAAGATCGAGGCCTGAAGCAGTCGTAGATTTCACCTAGACACTCAATGGTACATTTGTTATAGGGCCTTTATAGGGCCTTGAGTTAAATTCCATTTTATAATCAATGTTTTTTAAGTTCCAGTAACAAAAAGTCACTCATTATTAATAAAAGTGATTTTAAGGGAAAATTGGCGCTCCCTTTCAACAGTAAAGTTCAAGGCCACCAATATAAGTGCAGCAGTTCAGCTGCATGTCCTGAAAGAGTTGGGATGCTGCGTATGATTGTTACGCTCCGGGCCCAATTAGAGTTTTACTGGCCCAAGTATAGTTCAAAATTCAGTAACTCAAGTTGTGGTGTAATATGGCACATATTTGATTATTACATACAAATGTACATCCCAACTGGAGTATACTTTCCCAACTACGTAGTTGGCCTACACTTAATTAAGAAAGTTGCTCAAGATGCGACAATGGTTCATGTAGATGGATGTTTAGTTATCAACCCTATTTGAGTAACTGTTCTAACTACAACTGTACACAGTTGAGCCCTTCCAAACATGAGTAACCCCGTCGCCAAAGTTTGGACTGACCCAACTTGGAAAAACATCGATGCCAATGAACGAGATTGAAGGATCTGTTCTGTGGGTTCAATCTAGCCAACGACCCTTCCTCACAACTAAAAGGAATCTTCTATCCCACTCCTGCAACTTGCCGACAAACCCTCACCATAGGACATTGGGACTTCAATAAGCCACAGCAGCTCCGCATCCTCCAAAGATGCCACCTCCTCTTCAACGACATCTCCCGATACATCAATTGTATCTTCCCTGTACTGGACATCGCCTCTTACAATTCGCTGCCATGAACCGACCTCCTTATCTTCTTGTAGGGAATCTATCAACCTGCTCTCTGTTTCATCTGCTCGACTTCTCAGCATCAGATGGATAAATGCTCGATCAGCAGCAGGGTTATCATGAGGATTGATAGGTGCCACTCTAACCGACAGTGAGGTCCGGATGATCAGGTTGCCAAACAATTTAACAGAGAAGGCCCATGAGCGTAATTTTGTAATGTTTATATCTTTCTGTTTTGGTTGGACAGAGTTTGTGTTTGGTTTCTGATTGAGAATCCCATAATTGCACGAGGATGAACTCTTCCGTCTTCTCACGCTTTGTAGTGGTGCTGTGCTGGCATCTCTTGTGTAACTTTTCTTCAAGGTGACACTGGTTGATGTTGCACAACCATCATGAAAATTAAAAACATTCACGGAATGCTTCTTGTAATTTCGGTGTAAACAGTATCTTACAAATACTTTTTCGTAGCTTTGTCTGATTAAATGAGGTCTACAACACAGCTGGACAAAATGTGACATTTTGAAATCCCCGCAGTATGAGAAAAAGGTGCAAACATTCGAAAAATACCGCGGGCATAAATTTCTATTCGTCTGTCACTTGTCAGACTTCTGACGAGTTGCAACACCGCCCTCTCTTGTTGGCAATCAATGGGACTTGTGTTAGCAGGAATCACATGATTACAAGGAACTCGATACCACGATCTTTTATGGAGAAAAACAGTATCGATTATTACCACAACGTGTCTGTTTTTACATTCATCTTCCGAAATCATCGAAGAACTCGAAATATAGATTGGTATCGATGGTTGTAATCGATACTAATGGTTTCAAAGATACGTAGATAATGGGGGAGTGGACACAATCTTGTTAAGCTGTCCGTACAAAAATGTGATTTTTTTCCACCGTTATTTACAGCAAGTTAAACTGTGGGAAGGTAAGAAACCGTGTTTATAACCAAAGAAAATGAGATGTTGGTAGGGGGTGTGGGTGTTACCCTTCATTGTGATGGTACTTTTTTTTTATTTTGGCTTGCACTTTGCATGCAGTAGTTGGCAAGTTGGCAATTCTGAATTTAGAACTCGCTGAAAAAAAATGTTAGGGACTAGGCCTATTTATAAAACTCATTGGAAAAATTTCCGTATTTGATTGCCACTTTCTGAGGAATTTTGTAATGGATGTTGGACTTAACAATTACAATATTTCCCATTCACATTACTCTCGAAGAATTGGTAGCTAAAAACGCTAAATAAAAAGTAATAAATATTGACCTTCAAAATTTAAAGATAAAGTTCAATTTAAGCGTACATTCCATCGCTCCGAAACTCTTGCGTACTCGTATCCAAAGGAACTTAAATGGTCAAGATCCGTAAACCGGAAATGGATTATTATTTTTGTGTTTTTGTGGTTTTAATGCTTTCGACACTTTGACCTTTTGTAATAATTCAAAGTGCCTGTTCCTCTCTAGCTGTATACATTCTGTCAACCTATCTGGACAGGTGAGGTAAGGTGGCAGTCGGATACAAATTTTTTGCCACAGTGGGGGTTGCAATCGGATTCAGCACTTTTTCCAGAGCAGAGAAGGAGCTATGAATTTGAATCCTATCCCAACATCTGATGATTTGGTGCCCAGTGTCGCGTTCAGGGACAAGTCTAAAGAGTGAACAGGATTCGAACCTCTCTGCACAGCTGTAACATTCCACAATCTAAACATCTCACTGCGTTTTGTTGATAAGTTTTTATTTCCCCGTTTTTAGGTATTTTTTAAGAAGAAAAACATCACTCGGAAGTGAGGAGCATTTTGAATATTCTGTCTGCAGGCTGAGCTGCCCCCTCGGACACCATGCCGGGTCAAGTCTACAACATCCCGGTCATCCAGCCGGACCTCCGACGGGAGGAGACCATCCAACAAATAGCGGACGCCCTGGACTACATGGAGAAAGTTGCCAATGATGTCTTCGATCGCATCACTGCCCGGGTCGCGGATAACCACACCCGACTAGAAGGGATCAACAAGAGGCTGGACGTGGCTCATGCCAAAGTCGACAAAATCAAAGACACACGGAAAGCCATCAAAGTTTTCTCAAGCGCGAAGTACCCTGCACCAGACAGTCACCAGACCTACAAGTCGGTGTTTGAGGGGACGAAAGACTTAAACCAGATTAAGAGACCGCTAAGGAAACTGATCAGTAAACATCAGAACTTGGACAGTCGGGCTTTGAGGGAGAAGCTTCAGTTTTATAATGTTCAGTTGAACATCCGAAAGGATCGGGATTCGGAGAGCTCGTGGGAGGGTCTTGGGGGTTTACCCAAGCATGTGGAATCAATCAACTCACTGTTACTGTTCAACACAAGTGAGAATCCGTAAGTGCTGTGATAAATCATCAATTTTGTGACCCCATAGGGCTAATAATTAGTATTAGTTATCACACATGCACGAGTGGGATACAAGAAAGTATAGCGCTTCTGCGTCCCATATCCAGCAAAGCCAAAGAATGAGTTGGATATGGGACGAAGAGTTTTTTTCGTATTTCACAAGCGCGCGTGTGATGAGGAATTTATCTTCAAGCAAACTTGATGCGCACGAAGCAGAGTTAGAAACAGTGTGTTAGAACAAGGTGTGATATGGGCCGTGCAAAATAGGTTAATATAACACTCTTGTTGCTATGGATTGACCGATCAGAATCAAAGATTCAAGTTTGCTTTAAGATAAATGTTTAACATACATCAGAATAATAAATATTCAACACGAACCATAACTCCCTAAATGTTCATTGCGGGACCTTCCTCAAAGCAACCAGTGTGATTTTATATCCATTGCATTCCACCTTATTACATAACCTTATCACCAGTTACCACAACAAAGTTCCACTGAAACAATAACAAAAGGAACCCTGTATACGCCTAAAGGATCATGTACAATGTATAATGTAAAAAAAATAATAATTTATTAAAAAAAATGGGGGGAAAATACATGTAACACCCCACAATTAAAAGTTGAAACTTAATAAATCTTGCATAAACAGACTTGTGAATATATAAAATAATACAGATATTTCAATATTAGTACAACCTACCTTCATAGTATTATACAACAGAAACCCAAGATGTTTTTCCCCCATTTTGGGTGGCATAGGTGGCGTGTGCCTCTCACCAATGTGTCCTTTGTTTGATTCCTGGCTAGGGCCATATGTGAGTAGAGTTGTGCATTGGTTATCTCCTGTGCCACGGGTTTTTCTCCAGGCCATCCGGTTTTCCTTCCTCTGGAAAAACCAAACACTTTCGATCTCAGGCAGTGCTCCGTGGTATAGGTTGATGTGGCTGGCTGCCAAAGGCGCCCTTGAATGCCTGCAGCTCGAACGCGTGTAGCCGCGTCCTTCGCAATTCAGCTTCTCAGCTGCCAGTAAGGATGATTAGCCTCTCAGTTATTATTCCTCTTTCATGAGTTCAGCTGCAACATTTAAATGCAGCACACATCAATATTACACAGATAAGCAACAACGTTTATTTATCAAATTTCCACTCCTGCTTCTTTGTTTTCAGTTACAAGAAGTATGTGATGATCGATCCCCTGGGAGCGGTGACCAAGACGAGGAAGGCGATCGAGGAGGAACAAGAAGAAGGCATTGGTGCAGCCCCGATGTCCATCACACAGAGAGAGCAGATGGAGAGGCAAGGACTGGAGAATTATTTCTATGTCCCGGACCTCGGAGACGTACCCGAGATCGACGTACCCAACTACCTTCCAGATTTACCCGGTAAGAGTGTAGCAGAGTTGAGACGATTAATGTTTTTCAATAGTTGTCCAAATTTGCCAACCTTTGGTTTTCAATAATTGTGGGAATTAACTAAAGCATCAAGGTTTGCAAAGCGTTGTTGTCGTATTTGTTGAACTGTTTTTAATCCATCTCTCAATTCAAAAGTGCATACGATTGCTTCCTCACATGAAGAACACCATTTTTACTTGTTTGCACCCGTCTAATTATGGGAAGTACCACATACCACAAGTGCCAGCGACTTAAAGAGATCAAAATTTTTAGCTTTAGAAAAGAACTGAAGAAGTGCGAAAGTCAAACTTTTTGAAGTGTCGTTTGTTCAACCACTTATAGCTTTTATGTTATTGAAAGAGAACTCTTGATTGATCCAGCATCTGTTGGTGTTGAGTTGTTTTTTCTTCAATTTTCTTTGTTTGTTCTGCTCAGGAGTTGCTGATGACTTGAGCTACAGTGCAGACTTGGGGCCTTCCATCGCACCCTCCTTACCAGGGAGTAATGTCCCAGAGCTGCCAAGTGTCATCCCAGAAATGGGAGGCATGGATTCCTTACCAAGTACCCAAGCAACCAACCTCCCAGCCCTCCCTGCTCCGGAAAATAGTTTTCCCCCGCCTTCGCCAGGCGGAGCAGGTGCTCCCCCACCACCCCCACCCCCACCTCCTCCGCCCCCGCCAGGCCCGCCTGGGGAAGCAGGTGGGGTGCCACTCCCACCCCCGCCACCTCCGCCAGCATCTGCTCCTCAACCAGCTCCCCCTGAGAAGGAAGCATCTGGCGACGGCCGCGCCAGCTTGATGGAATCCATCCGTATGGCAGGAGGGTCCGGGAAGGCCCTGCTTAGGAACGTCAAGGAAAGGAAGATGGAAAAGAAACAGAAGAAGCAGAGTCAGGCAGTAACAGGGGTGAGTCTGATGGATGATCTCTCCGCCAAGCTGTCACTCCGGCGTAAAGGCATCTCAGGCTCACGCCAGGGAGGAGGGGGAGGAGGAGGAGGGGGTGGAGGTGGAGTGGATGATAACAGGATGAACGGGAATTCAGGTTCCACGATGGACAAACTCTCAGCTATGATTCCACCTCCCCCAAAGCCTGACAGGAGTCGATCAAACACCCAGAACTCTTTTGAAGATGACTGGGAGTAAACATCAGCAAGGACGACGCCATTGATAAAGTCAGAGAAATTATCTTAACATTCCATTCCTGCCAATACTATTTGTCTACCCTAATAACTATTTTTCTTAGCAAACCGAACCATTTATTTCAGTTTGATTGAACTTTGCTAAGTGTGCTTATCCACAATTAATCCTCTTACTCTTGGTATCATTTGTCAGTGAGTTGACCAAGTATTTACACTCGGTGAGGCCTGGTTCTCGACAATTTTACCTCAAATTCCCCTTTTACCTCAAATTGGTCTCTGCAAAAATTATGGAGAACCAGGCCTCACTGCATTTAAACAACTAGTTAAAAAGCTCTTCACCACACTTTTATTCCCTTAATATTCAAAACCACAGTGGACGATATTTTATGGTCAGACAGGAGAGTTGACTGTGTAATGTGCAGATGCATTCACCACATATCATATTGCCGGCTGGCATTTTTTATTTATCATTCAAAACTTTAGTGGATGATATTGAATAGTCAGACAGTAGGAGGGTTAATGCAATATTCACACCGAACAATAGGGTTGACTTTGAAATTGTTTTGCACACTGAAAGAACATCAATTTTTGATATTATAAATCCATTTGTGTTTTCTCACAAGAGAAAACTAAATTTTGCCTAAACATTGTTTTCATTATCCACAAATGCCTGAAATGAAAAATTGTGTAAATGTTTAGGATTCTGAAGCTGGAAAGAATGAATAGTCTTTTGGGTTAAAGTTGGCATATCATTTTTTTTTTAATTCTTGACTACCATGAAAGAAGAGGTTTGCAGTAAATTTTTATACAATTTGGGGTTTTAGGTCAGAATCTCAAAAAGTTTCATTTAGAGGAAGGTACTTTGAGTTTTCTTTAGTTTGGCATTTTGTACATGGCACACTCTGCCGGTCTAGTGGCAAGACATCACAGGCCCAGATTTCATGGCTCTACTTGCTGCGGAATTCTACGCTTACAGAGCTGTGTAAAGAGCGCATATTTGTATGGGCCGGAAGCACACAATTGCACGGTAACCAGTGCCATGAAATTGCGTCCTCCTCAAGCATACAGGGGTTGTGGGTTCGAATCCCACCTGAGTAACCTGCAGAATTTGTTTTCCACTGGACTCAGAAAGCACCAAGTATACAATGCTTATCGCACATTGGTGTAAGGGTAAAAGCAATAACAATAGTCTTTATCCCAAATGCAATTATCACATCAATTTCAAATGGTTGACTGTCTCCACTGTGACAGATTTAATTTGTCTAATTGTTTGATCTCATGAAGAATTAGACCAATAATTACTCATTCTGCAGCAGTGAAGTTCACTACGAGAAATCCCCTGGATCCACTTAGCAAAAGTAGTATTCCCGGCCGAGTTCCTACCTACCCAGGTAGTACTTAATAAGCAGAACACTTCTTTTCAGAACTAAGTTGTCCTCCCGAATTACAAAATCTACTCCGCGGTAGAAGAATAACAATGGGACAAGTTCTCACTAGAACAATCTACACAGGTCAGCAAAGTAGATATAATCACATGGTGTTACCGCAAAACTACCTCACCATGCAATGTCTCAAAACCTATATTTGGGAAGACATCTTTGTGACGTGTGGTGTAAAGGCTGAAATAGACTGTAACAGTCAACACTCGCTTGAACAGACATCTGTGAAGATGGGACAGTTTGTTCAAATTGTTTTTAAAATGTGCTGATATATATTTTTAGTGTTAAAGGATGGTTTGGATGTTGATAAATACATGTAATTACGGTTCAGCCAACACAATCTATGACATATAATTATAAGTTGCACGTATCAAACTGCATGTAAATTCATTATTGTTAATGTAAATTAACCAGAAGAAAAACAATCTTCATTTTATGCTGGAAAAAAAAAATCTGATTGGAATTTTGCTATTAAGACAATAAAGATAGCATGTCTTATTTGTATACCGTAAAAGAACAAAAGCTGCTGTTTATTGTATTGTGATGCTGTGCTTCTTGATAATCGGCAAATTATTAATCTCAAACAGTTTTCACTGTGGCTTTAACGTTCAGAGGTAGTGGGGAATGAGTTGCACAATTCAGGTTTTGGAGCAGTGACATTTTGTTGTTGTTGCCATAAATACATAAAAAGTGACACAACAGAACAAGTAAAATGCTCGGTGCTGTTTTATTGAGAATTTAAGAACCCAGGGGACGATTTCACAAAGAGTTCATATCGATCTTAACTGTGTACCGATCTTAAATATAGAGCATAGTTTGATGTCATGTTGTCACAATACAAATCACTCTGGCAATATAAACTCATCTTTTAGTGCTTTGTGAAATCGAGTGCCGAGGTACATGTACTTCACGGAGGCAAGAACGAAGTACCCGACACTAACTGTGTATTATCAGTCAGTGTATTTTTTGTACTGGTGGTAACATGATTTTGTCTTGATTTCTGTCTTGGTTTAGTCCCATAGTATGCAAAGAAAATGAGTTGGTCAAAAGTTTGTTTGTAAGGTACTTTTCTCCTTGTTTTCTTACTTTTCAATTGCTACAGCAGTTGAAAAGTTAAGTTTACATACACTTTTGTCAACTGTTGAAGTGTACCCCTTTAAAATGTTAAATGTCTCTCTGGACCGATAGAGGGAGCTGTCGATGACCACTGCATATGATCAGGTTACTTCTAAACCATAGAGTATCCTTGCTCTCATGCTCTAACGAAGTTCATTAATTACTTTACATTAAATGGAAACGTAACACGAATTAATGACATTATGTGTCAGTGAGTGGTGCAAACACAAGTCTCTACTTCACACAGATCCGTCCATTAACGATGCTCTTTGGGGACCGACATGAGCATGCATTAATTTGTGGGTATAGATGACACAAAAATAAAACACCACTAAACATTAATTATTGAGAAGCGTCAACAGAGGGCGCCCAAACAGTTTTACAGGGGTGCACTCCACTAAAAATAATAGGCTTCCCTTAGCAACCAATGCTAAATGCTTATTATTAAAAAAAAATATTTAAAAGTCTCTCTGCCTCAAGAAAAAAAGAAGAAACAAGTAAATAACATTCTGACAACTAAACTTCATTTTTTCTTTTTAATTTTTAGTGACAATTTTTAAGAATAATAACATCCAAAATAAAAACACCCCTGAACGAGTAAACTGGCCCGACTCTTTGGAAAAAATGACCTTACACCTTTTAGCAAAACAGTGCAATTTTAAGAGGGCTAGTGTACCTTAATGCTTCCGGTTGAAAGTCACCATCCCCAAGGGCACAATGTTGGACCAATTTTCAACAATCCATAAAAGCCATGACCTTCAAATCTTTTATTTGCAGAACAAAGTTAATTGTAGGGATTAATCACATTATAATATGAGGCTCGCTCGTCGCATGCTTTTCTCTCTATTTAGTGTAGTGCACCCATAAAAACTATCTTCGATTTGAGAAACTTAATAATCTGCACTTTCCATTTGGGGAAATGCTTTGTCGGGTAGAATCTACGAAAGCTCGTTAGTGCCATAGCTATTTTATGTTCAAGAGCATGTATTTTTATTTTTTAAGAGCAGTTGTTTTTGTTTGAGAATAAAAATGTCTGCCCTTGAAAATAAAGTAAAGTATAGTGGTGACACTAACAAGCTTTCGTAAGAATGCTTCTAAGAAGTTCATTTATATCAAAAGCATCGGTTTCTATACATTTCAGATGTTCTTATTTCGATATTTCACATCTTCAAAGTATGAATACGGTGCCTAAGTTAAAGGTTTTTTACCCGTGCGTCATTATAAAAATGGCTATAGAGTACCAACACAGTGTCGCATTCCGGAATGTTCTAGACGACCCATAATAAATCAATGATTTTAAAGCTTGAACATCTTCACTTGATGCACTGCTCCTAAAACTCACGTTTCTTAGTTACTGATCCCTGTTTTTTTTTTTTTTTGTCTTATAGTTGATTGTTTTATCTCGTGTCTTGTCTCTTGTCTTCACTTTAAAAACTAGGTGTTAAATTGATTCTCTTGGTATCTATATGTGACAACACCGTCATGGTGTTAATTTTCCCCAACGATAAAGCAATGGGGATAACTAACACCATGTCGGTGTTACATCTCAGACGACGAAATGAACCCAAAATTTCACAGGTTCGTGTTTTCATCTGTATTGAATCACAAACATAAGAAACGATGCACTATATCAGCTTTACCAATCCTATTATTTTACCTTTAACTGACGTTTGCCTAGACTTGAATCTCAGGCATTCTACTATCCCTTATCAATGTAATTCAAATCATCTGAATTAATTGTAACGTATACTGGATCCTGGCATATTGCAAAAATATGTCTGCGATAATAATTCAAGAGGAGAGGAATGATGTGCAGCTGCGATCTTCACACTAAATGCCCCAGGTAGAGAAAATATGTTTATGATATTAAAGAAAATACGCATCAATGAAGGAGACATTTTTGTGAATTTTCAAGTGGGTTGAAGAATAAATGTGTGCATTTGTTGAAGCTCTCTTGTCTTGGGTTAATCTGCAATTGATAGACAAATACAATGTCTAAACATGTCTAGAATGCGGGGGTCGTGTGTTGGTTTAGAATCCCACTCGAGTAGCTTCTTGTTTATTTCCTTGCGGGACTCGGTGTTGTGATCGAATTTAACTGAAGATATTAAATAGAGGAATATTTGGACTTTCAGACTCTATGAAACCCATTAAAATATAAAGCAGTGGACAAAGTCAGCGCTGCGTTTTGCCTGATTGTCGTTTTTAGTGTAAATAATCCCATTTATATTTATTATTTTATTTATCCGTTTTGTGTCCCCTCACTATAGTGAGAATTAGCAATTAATGATTGATTTCAGCGATTGTTTAAAGCGAGAACAAGCCATTAACAAATGTTTTTAAAGTACATTCTATACATATTTTTGTGTTTCCATTTGAAACTGCCAAATAAAAAAAAATAATAATAATATGAACTTCTGAATCAGTAAGCTTTCAGACTTAAAAAAAATTGATGGATACCGGGTACCAATCCTGTAATCTACCTTTAAAAGGCAGTGTACGAGATTGGTAATCGGGGGAAACCATGTAAGTTTCAATATGAAAGCTCACTGATTATAAAATTCATACCATAAGTACCAACCATTCAGAGACATACTTCTTCAAGGTTATTTGTTGGACTTGGTTTCAAGTCTGAGATCATGTGTACCAACACCCCTTTTTTAAATTGCGTCAGACGGCGATCAAAACGTGATTTGTCATCCTCCATTCCCACTTTACGGATCGTCAAGCAGTCAAAGACTGAACAAGAACATCATAGCTTGAATAAAAAAAAAAAGTTCAGACAAAATTACTTCGGCCTCCTCCTCAAACAATATATAATTGGTTAAGCCTAGTTAAAATTAATCTTTTCTCATCACGCAGGTTGAAAAATGAATCGGTGGGGAAGGGAATTATAGTTAGCCTTTATTTCACAGATACCATTTTTGCTCGTCATAAATTGAATTGAGGGGGTCGAAGTCCGGTGTACAAACCATGCAGAAGAGGTTAGCAAACATGAAAACGTCATGAGAAATTGATGTATTGATGCAACGACGCACAGTAGCTATATTATGTTGCACACAAAATTAAACTGTTTTGCTGTTTGCGGACAAGTCAACAGAACTGTTTATACATGTGGAATTGGCGTGGATTTAATTTGTAAAACATTTGAGAAAACAAAAACATACTTTCAGAAGAAAAACAATTAAACAAATATTGGGACTTGCGTGAGAATCGGGGCGGCCAGTAATGAAAACTTGAAAATTAATTTTTAATTGCCCTAAATTGTCGACGATTTGTGTTATTATTGTTTTTATATATATATATATATATATATATATATATATATATATATATATATATATATATATATATATATATATATATATATATATATATATATATATATATATATATATATATATATATATATATATATATATATATATATATATATATATTTTTTTTTTTTACAGAAAAGAGAAAAGTGGATTTAAGGGGTAATGGGGTTAGTAGGATACATGCCAAGAAGAACATTTAATGAATATGTAAATATTGAGAAAACGTAAAGTGAATATTCATGACTTTTGCCTTCAGTCTCGAATGTGTACGTCACTGTCGAAAACAATCATAGCATAGACCTGCAAAGTAGTGAATAATTACGTCAAATAACTCGTAGGTTCTTGCAAAGCCACCGTACAATTTGACGGAGTATAATATTTTGTATTTTAATTGTCGTTTTCAATATTATTATGCGTATAATTCATTGTGTGTATGAGTTATTACTTCACGGAAGAAGAAAACCACGAAGGAGTCAAAGAACATTGTACTGTGATGATTAATTTATCACTTTTTCATTAAGACAACACTCAGCACTGAAGCTGCTTCTCTCTGATATCTGTGAAAATATCCCCCAAGAAACAAAAACACGTAGTTTATATTAAAAAAGCCAGAAGCCCAACGCGAACTAGCGGAAATTGAAAGAGTTTTTCCCCCTCTGTTATGAATCCCGCGAGAATTTCAAGCATGGTCGAGTTTGTCTGTGCAATGATGCTGAAAGGATCCTAGCCTAAACACCAATGCCTTGGGCCCAAACTGACGATTGTTTTTCACACACTGATTCCACGATAACAGCCACAGCAGAGATTATGAAAATAAATTAACATTCTTTTTAAAACATCTACAAGTTAGCCTTTCAAGCTTGGATTATCCATGTACAATAATATAACAGAAATTTACACAATTTAACATCGGATGCAGCAGTAAGAAACGCATTCACTCCTGTCAGAAATGGAAGTCAGGGAACACGAATGTGACGGAACTGGCGATACAACACGCCAAAGGCACCATCATTTCCTTCTTTGAGTTTAAGAAAAAATATATAATATGTAATTTTTTCTTCTTCAATTTTTTTGGAGAGCGGGAGGGGAATCTCACAATTTGTTTTCTGAAATCTGCAAACTTTTTCTTTTACACTTTTGTGATACCATTACGATATATACATTTGCCAAATTACTTTAAAAAAAAAAGGCTGCTGTCTTTTGGGTGTTGGAGTGTGTGTGAGCGTTATCCGTTAAAACCGAGGACTTTAAGGACTTTAAGAAAGGGATCTGGAAAGGGATTTAATAACAGGATTTAAGAACGGGATCTGGAAAGGGATTTAATAAAGGGATTTAAGAAAGGGATTTAAGAAAGGGATCTGGACAGGGATTTTATAAAGGGATTTAAGAAAGGGATCTGGAAAGGAATTTAAGAAAGGGATTTAAGAAAGGGACCTGGAAAGGGAATTAATAAAGGGATTTAAGAAAGGGATCTGGAAAGGGATTTTATAAAGGGATTTGGAAAGGGATTTAATAAAGGGATCTCGAAAGGGATTGAATAAAGGGATTTAAGAAAGGGATCTGGAAAGGGATTTAATAAAGGGATTTAAGAAAGGGATCTGGAAAGGGATGCCTGCCTTGTACCTGGCAGCCTCGGTTTCGTTGCATTGATTCGAATGCTATAGACAAACAAGATGGCTTCACTCCGTGGCAAAATTCTAGGTTGTACAGCATTAAACACGACCCTTGTGTTAGGCCTATATTCATACTGCGCGTGCAAGGCGACCCACTGCATTTGTTTTCTCAAGTCTACGCACTGTCTTCAACTCTTAAATCCACATCTTCAAAACACATCTCTAAGATATATTTGGACATTAATGTGTTTTCAAGTCAAACGTCTCTCGCCCGATGAAGTTACAAGGTCGGATAGCAGATGTTTGTAATCGCTTCGGTCGCGGGGAGGAATTGCACTTAAGAACGCCGAGAAGAATATGATTGATTTAAACTTTGGTATTCCGTTATGAAAATAAATCTGACAGATCTCAGCAGAAAATGGGCGTCATTTCGTCTTGGGTCACTGACTCCGTCACACGAGATAGCCATAACACACTCAGATTCCTTAAAGATGAAGTACGGGCTTGGTTATTATCGGTAACACAAGTTGATTATTTTAGTTCCAATCCGAAAGCCAACTGATAATAAATAAAGTTCATATCAGTGCCTAATCCACGAGGAAAAGAATCCGTTTGATCTACTGTCAACATCATGAAAAGAGCATTTCAACCTCGAACCTCACCAGCACTTATTTCGTTCACAACAATCGAAATAAGCCCAATGTGCACGTACACAACACTCTTTGAAAAATTTTCAGGCCTCAACAATAATATTGTCCCAACAAACATTTGTTTGTCTGAATGACTGTCAGATATGATGGTTCCGATTTAGCAAATCTAAAGCACATTATGAATGAGCACCAGACAAAATAGTGTTATTCGCCGTCTAGACAACTATAACAACAACATCAATCACGTAATGGTGAGAAGTTGATCCAATGTTTTTTCACTGACATTTTGATTTAAAAAATCTACAACAAATTGTTTCAATATTCTTTAATTTCACATTTCTTTTATTCAATATCAATAAAAAGAACATTCTCGTCACTGTTCTCAAATTGCATGATCAGCCTTAGCAACCAATAAGGCCTATATTTTACAACTCCTCAATTAATACTGTAATGTCAAGAATTAAACACATTCGAAAGTGTGCTCCTTTCGTGAAAATGGAGGCACTCAAACGGGACCGTCTATTAAGCTGATAAAATTTCACAGGAAGATTGTTTCCATCCTTCTTGTTACCTTTCTTTTGTTTACAAACACTGACCACCATTTTGTATGGGCGGCCTTGAGTATCACAAAATACATACTGGGTTGGCAAAAACAATTGCCTCTTTTTAGTAAAACAACCTTTCTACAATATGAAGAAAAACGTGTTGTTTTTGTTTTGAACAAATTTAAAATTGACTCGTCAGTATTATGGGTGTTAATTTGAAAGCATTATTGTGAACTGTTGTAAATTTTGCACTGACGGCCGCCCGTACTTTTGTTACGTAAGCAAAAGAAAGGTCTATACTATATATATATTTTTTTAGAAAACTACAGAATCAATGTATTCAAAATACACAAAGGTAAATTGGCAGACACAACACATTGGGGTGATGCAGAACTTAAGCAGTTATTTCCACTCCTATTTCTTTCACAAGCAGTTAGCCTTCCTGAATTCGTTGGGGTGTTTTACAGTGAATATTGATGTTCAAGGACTAGGAAGTGGAAACGTCTTTCTATATGTATTGTACCAGTATCAATTTACCCCACCTACCCCTGGTAAGCTTTTTACAGCGAGTTGACCAACCATTTCAAATCATTCAACTGCACGGGTTGTGTGTGGAGGCACAACTGTGCACAGAACTGTGTACTGTATTGTATTATAGTTTATCTCATTCAAGACCACAGTGAATTGTATTGAATGGTCAGACAGTAGGAGGGTTGAATGTGTACTGTGTAGCAGATCAAGCATTCACCACATAATATCATGTTGCAAGCTGGCATAGTTTATCTATTACATTTGTACTGAAGACCAAAGTGGATGATACTGAATGGTCACACATTAGGAGAGTTGACTATGTACTGTGTAGATTTATTCATCACCTTATGATATTATATTGCAAGCTGTCACAGTTCAGTGGATGACATTGAATGGTCAGAAAGTAGGAGGGTTAACCGTGTACTGTGTCGATGCACATACAACATGATATCATACGGCGGGCTGGAATAGGTTACCTATCATTCCAGACCACAGTGGGTGATATTGAATGGTCAGACAGTAGGAGGGTTAATGACTGAACTATTTGTTAATAAACATACTCAATAACACATGTTATTGTGCATAAAATAATACATACACACATCCATGATAATAACTTATAGGTTGTCCGGCATCCTTATTTGAACAAACTTATTAAATTGACATTAAATGTTAAACTTTCTTCATAACAGACCTTTAATATTTTAATTACACTCTTTACACTATTCATACTTTAAAATGGTAACATTTTTAAACACTCAAACCACACATCTGTTCAGTGGCGCAGCCAGCATCGTTTTGCTGGGGGAAAAAGGGAGGACACAGATATTTGTAGAGGGGGAAATTCAAGTTAAAATTGCTTGATTATAGCAAAATTTACGGTGTCCAGAGGCTGACAGGGGGCAAGTAGGGGGACAAAGTGTTTCAGGGGGGCAGTTGCCCCCTTGGCTACACCACTGTACATGTTGCTCCACATCTCAACACACTTCAAATTTATACAAACCTGCACTTATTTAACACTTACTTGTACTAATATAAACAAGTGAGGAAAAAAAAAGAACAGAAAAAGGAGGTACATTGTACTCCACTGTCCCCATATGGAGTTACTCTGAAAGATATTTACTTCATCTGTCATCTTCATTTCAGAAAAACTAAAAAGGTCTGAGGCAGGTTTTTCTGATGAGTAATAATATGACGAGCCCACGGGATACTGTCCAGTTTCATTAAGGTACTCTTTGAAAGGGTGACTGGCAGCTACTCTATAAGAAAAAAACCACTACATCATTTTGGCATAGTGAGGGATGCTAGAGGCAGTAAGAACAGGTTGACCGATATGTTTGACAGCCAATTTTTATGGTTCGGGGGTCATGGGTTCGAATCCCACCAAGTAGGCTTGCGGATTTTGTTTTCAGCAGGAGTAATTGGTGATCATCCCACATCAGTGTAAGGGTTAAAAACAAAAGAAAATAATACTAAGGTTTTGACAATAGCTTGTTCCTAGTCACCAGATGGTGGGACAAACTGGTCTGTTGTATCACCAGTCCACAAGCGTTTTTTTCACCGATCCATATTTTCATCTGAAATTGGACATGAACTTTGACGCAATGAATTCTTTACCCTGCAGTGTTTTACATTTAGCTATGAGAAGCAACACATTAGTCAGGACGATCACTTGGAATGAATTATTCACTTGTGCTTGAATATGTCAACTGACCATCAGACTACTGTTAGAAGTTAAATCTGAAGCCACACTGGGACCCATTAGACCTTATGCATTGATGTCATCATGCCGTCATCTTAGACGTAAACCAATGATGAAACAATCAAAAGGCTTATCTTCGTACGCACGGCGCACAGGATGGGCTAATGAGCAACCTTCTTCTGACCTCTAGCTAAGGGCGCCCTACTCAAATGACGTCTGTACGTAATGTCTATTTCATTGAGCTGCTTCAGCACAAAAAGTAGCTGAGCACATAAATTATGCTTACCAGATTATGATTACCAGCTAAAATACCATGTGTAAAATATCATGTGTACCATGTGTGACTGGTATCCTGCTCATTTTTGCTTAGCAGAACATTCTTAAGCAATATTTTCTGCTTAAGCAGCTCTATGAAGTTGAGCCCAGGGCCCAATTTCATAGAGCTGCTTAAGCACAAAAAGAAGCTTAGCACAATAAAAATATGCTTACCAGAATAAGGTTACCAGCCAAAATACTATTCCACATGTACAATTTGTGGCTGGTATTCTGCTTATTTTTGCTTAGCAGAACATTTTAAGCAATATTTTCTGCTTAAGCAGCTCTATGAAGTTGAGCCCAGGTGTGAACATGTACAACCATGGGCCCATTTTCATAGAGCTCATTAAGCAGACAATAATGCTTAACTATTTCTGCTTAGCAAAAATAAACAGGATACCAGTCACAAATGGTGCACGTGACAAGAAGGGCTGGTTCACCTATTTCTGGTAAGTAGAATTGTTTGCGTACTTTTTGTAATTGTTGTGCTTGAAGCCCCAGCTCAACATTGGTAAACTGACTGTAAATGCTTCCATTCTTTGCACAAATCAAAATATATGCAATAAAACCAACCTCCGAAAATGTCAGCTCCATTCGTTATTTCATTCATTATTCAAAAACGGAAACACTTCAGGCAGAAATATTTCAAGGAAGGAAAGTTTTCTACCATCATTATCTTTCTTACCAATGTTGAGCTTGGGCTTTAAGCAGCTCTATGTAATTGGACCCTGTGCATGCAGTGGTTTACACACAGCTCTGGGAAGCAAGGGTTCTAGCTGGATCACAGGAAGGACGTTTGTACTTTGTGATTTCATTTTCAATTATTGGCAAGGAGATCATCGTTTAGGAAAACCATGAATTGCAATGAAATACTCGTAAAGAAAACCCCAACAACAATCATATATCATATCTTTAAGATAATCGTTAAGAGACAGTGACGCTATCAATCCTCCCTTGACCTCTCTGATCAATTGATGGTTAGATTATCTTCATCTGTGTTGAAATCATTATCATCCAGCTCTGGAATTCCTAAGACATTGCCAAACTCCCCAAGTACACTCGCATTCCATCCCGACTTATGGACCTCAAGCTGACCTCACAATGTGGGAGAGAGTTCTATATTGATTAAGACTGATAAAATATTAATCAAGTGTCAATGTAAATGCATTCTTTCGTCTGTAAACACATTCTTTGAGTAAGAAGTTTTGTCACAGCTCACTAATGCGGTCGCTCCAAGTTTCCGGTTTGACCTTTCTTCTTCCGGCATCAAACTCAAGGACACACAATTTATGACTTTTGAATACCCATTAAGAAGACTCACTTATTTTTCAGCTAATGGGTTAGGTTCTAATTTCATAAATCGTGTAAACAGATTGCTTACAGGGTGGCCCTTAGCAAAAATCTGATTTAATAATCTCTGCTTACCGTAATCAAAGCAAAGGCCTGCCGCGTCACATTTGTCTGCTGCAGTACATGTAGGTGAAAAACAAAACTGCTTACCGGTAAACAGTTTTATACAATTGGGCCAGTCCATTTTGTGATGTGATCTGGACAAACCTTTCACATGGTGAAACTGTTTTTGTGAAAGTTAACATTTCATCAAAATCAAATATCTCTGAGCAAGTTTTGTTCAGAGATTTACTCCCCTGTATCTGTCGAAACATGAATAAAAGAGGTTTAATTTCATGGCTCTGCTTACCACAGGCACACAGTTTGCACTTACGGTAACAGAACAACCACAACATTTCACAGGAAAGCAAGGAATAGCTGCTGGTGCATGTGTGTACTTCGGGAGACTACCCAATCTTCGCCTATATGGCTAAGCAGCAAGCATGATAATGGGCCCTAAGGTCAGTCTTAATAACTAACAGTTTAGTGCGTACAACACAAAATGAAAACTTTGTGAGAAGTTTCCCAAATCACATCAACTGGATGGATGATCTTCTTGCCTCAGTGTCACAAACTACAAGAAATACTACAGTAAGAAAAGCTAATTAATAGTTCCTATTATTTGAAAGGTAGTGGGAACAGTACAGGACTGGTATTCATCAAAAAGTATTTTTATTGGTATCAATCTGAAAGCTTACTGATTATGAAGTTCATACCAGTTCCAATCTTCCATGGAAATATTTCTGTATGAAATACTGTCATTTTTGTGAATGCAGAAAAGTGTGCACGGTTTTTCACTATTTTCTCCTGTCTTGGACATGTATATATTGAATCACACAAAGTAAGCACACTGCACTATCAGCTTTACCAATCCTATAGTTTACCTTTAAACGTTCTTTAGGGTATAATACTTCAGAAGCACAAGAACTGTGAGAGAATCTAAAAAGAATTTGTGTTTAAATTCTAAGCGATTTCCTACCGAAAATCTGCTTAGCAAAGAACAAATCTTGCTTAGCACATACAGGTTACCAGCCAACAATACAATGTAATTTGTATTAATGTGGAAGGTGCCTTGCTAACGTTTTGGCTTGGGATATCTTGCATCCCTTTAAATCTAATTTCCACTGCCTTTACCTGGACCGTTCTAATTATCTCTCCAGAGTATCACAGAAAAATTTTAACGTCTTGTTTTTTTTCTTTTCTCTTTTTTCCCCTCTTCCTCTTGTTGCATCTTAACATTCATCCAGTCTGCGTCTTGAGTGGGATCGCTGACCCTAATAGGACTGCATAATGTTTTTCATCGTGAGAGAGACGTCACCTTTACTGGCCTCCACATTTCAGTCAGTCAGTCAGCCCCATCAGTCAGCCCCGATGATACTTTCTTCACCCTGTCTCTCGGCATAACTCTGCATAAATGTTTCACGATGATTTCCGCAAAGTTCATCCTCATTTCCCCTCTCCATAAATAATCTTGTTTAAATATGTACAGACATTGATGAACCTAAACAAGCTTTGTCTGAGAGTAGACTCAATGACGATGATGGGGAAATCTTAGTTACCAACATTGATAAACTATGTCTTAAAGTTGCATGGCACAATTTTTCACCGACAGACCAAAACATTTACAAGGTTTTCTCCAAACGGAACGAATACTGACAGATGATGATATTTTAAAATGGAAAACCATAAAACACTTTTGCATATGCCACACACAATGCACAAAATACTTGTGACAATCGAAATGTGTGTATATGGTTGCTGGCGATGTAAGATAATGACGGTTCTGACAATAACTACATGTACTTTCTATATGACAACATTACTACTAGTCGTTGACAGTTTTTTTCATTCAGTGTCTGATATGAAAGTTTGTAACTTCCTCAACTAAAGACAATACATGTAGCTATATAATATTTAAATCAATTTTGTACCATAAACTCGGCAAATTATTGGGCAATGCATCTTCTAAAATAGACATTGGCATTAATACTAAGTAAATATTCGGAGCCACCAAAGCTTCTGGAGTTGGAAATGATAAAACCATACGTCGCTTTAGGGGAGTCTGCCAGTCTTTAAAGACTGGTTAACTTAGTTAATATGAATCTCACATGTCTCAGTGTAAAAAAGGATCCTTTGGTTTTGCAGATCATTTGAAAATGACATTTGTGAATCTTTTGGAGGGTATTTTGCGAGAAAACTTGGCTGAATGAGTTGATTTCATGCATGCTCATTTGGGGCCCTTTAAGGTGCCATGTTCAAATGTAATTTTATGAAACACAGCAACGTGCCCAGGGCACAGGAGTTACGCTATGACACTGGCCTTCATCCAGACTATCCCCAATTCTATCAAAAACTCCTTAAGAAGGAGTAGACGTTCTGTCTTTAAGCAATCAACACACGGAATCTATTCTCAGACAAAGCTGTCAAATAACACTGACCCGGGTCACACCGAGGTCATGACCTCTGTCATACTTGGCACAAGATTATTGGCAGTTCGGGTCGAAGTCTTGGTGGATCAAGGGTGATCTCTCCCTGTAAGACAAAAACAAACAAATAACATTAGGAAAAACTAATTACCGCTGTTGGTGTAAAAACTCAACATTTCGCTCAGTATGCTCCGATTGTCTTCAGTAGAACAGCTTTCCCTTCTGAAGACGATCAGAGCATAGTGATCAAAACGTCAAGTTGTGACCCATTGGCTGTTTTTAGAACCACCACAATTCATTAGAGATAACTACACAGTGTACTCTTCCCACAAACCTTAGTTTCTAGTTTTGCTTTTTTCTAAATCTCGGCTTGGGCCCTGGCTTCATGCTTCTGGGTCAGTTTGATGTTGAAAAACCGTTCAAAATGCACACTGCTCCAAAATTGATGAAAGACCCCAAGCAAGAGCCAAAGCCCAAGCCAGAGCCAGAGCCAAAGCAAGAGCCAGAGCCAAAGCAAGAGCCAGAGCCCAAGCAAGAGCCAGAGCCAGAGCCCAAGCCAGAGCCAAAGCCCAAGCCAGAGCCAAAGCCCAAGCCAGAGCCGGAGCCCAAGCAAGAGCCAGAGCCCAAGCCAGAGCCGCAGCCCAAGCAAGAGCCAGAGCCCAAACCAGAGCCCAAGCCAGAGCCAGAGCTGGAGCCCAAGCCAGAGCCGGAGCCCAAGTCAGCGCTGGAGCCCTAGCCGAGATTTGGAAAAGGCCCATAGATTGTTTTGAAATCCAACATAATATCAAAACCTTCCTCATTGAACCATTGCAGCATGGTGATAAAAGCTCCTATAACTACTGCATTAGGAATAAAGAATAATAAGATGGTTCAGTTTTGCTTTGTGCCGATCATAATAAGTGCACTGCATACCCAGTGCTTTCACTGCATACCCAGTGCTTTCAGAATACTGTCATGACTGTGGGAAAGAAATCCCACAGGCACCAGGGTGGGATTTGAACCCACAACCTTTTAAATTTTAGAGAAGATGTAATCAAACTTTATGAAAAAGGGACAGTGTTTGTTTGTTTTTACCTGAGGTTTAAGATTTGTATAAATTCTCATCATTCCAGCTTTCATCTTCCTTCTCTTTGATCCAGGAATCTCAACATAGAACTCGTGAGCTAGATGTCCGTCTTCATCATAGAACTCAGAACTATTTTAGAAAAAAATATATGTACATAAATTATATGACTCATTGTTTGGAATATCATAATTTCCATTAAACTCTATGTATTTAACCCTGTCTCCCTCAAGTGTATTTTTCTAGGATCCTTCCTCACACCATAGAGCAAGGTTCCTTGCTCTATGCTCACACCATTATTTATGGTACCACCCAAACACGCCTGATCTGATGTAAAAGGCAAAGTCAGTTTACTAGTGCAGTCCTCAGTCCAACAGAATCAAACCCAACATGCAGTTGGACTTTGGTGGGTTGATGAGGCTGGTTCAGGCTTCAATTCAATAATCAGTGACCAAAGGGAGACTGCAATAAATGAGTCGTTAATCACTTCCCTTATGACTGATCAAAGCTGTAAATACAATCAACTCTAACTACAGCAGAGTGCAAACGTTACCACCTGCTGTTCTTTTGTTTTATTCCAAGGAGAGAAACAAACCACCACTGATACTCATAACAGCAGTGCAAAACATTAAATGCCTCCATTGCTACTCAAAAGTCATCATAGTATTGCTAACTCAATATTAGCATTCAATGCACACTAAATTCAGCCTAAATAGTTTGCATATGAAATGGTTCCCTGAACAGGTACATGATACTATGTAGTAAATAAGGGAATGAAAGAGTGGTGACCTCAGTCTTAAACAGCCATTTAAAACCGGCAGGGGTCGTGGACGTGTGATAAAGGACCGAAAACCGAGCCGAAGGCGAGGTCCTTTATCACACTGTCACAACCCTGCAAGGTTTTAAATGGCCATGGAACACAGAGGCACTACTCTTTTATTCCAAATCATAAATGCCCTTTTTGTTCAAAAGCGTAAATATTGAAAGTTTTCTGGGTTTTTTTAATTTATATTTCACAGGCTCTATTTCGCGAAGGGTCAAACTGCATGCAACGCTCAACTGTACTGATACTGATACAGTGATAGACTTCACATTGAGCAGGCCTACCAGATGTATTGATTGAGCTATGCTTATCAATTTAGCGCCTGCATAAGTATAATTGCTGACTGGTTATAAACACTCTTGGCGATGTCTTTATCAGCATTAAACACCCCCATGTGACATGCTCTCGACCAATCAGAATGGATAAACTTTCTGGGGTGTTTACAAATAAAAAAATGACATGAAAAACACGATGTTAATAATGATAAAGGAATCCAATGAAATAAAACAAATGACAAGTCACACCATCATAAAATGATGTAAGATAGATGCTTTGGGTTACTCTAGCAACCCTCAGTTGTTGAAAACCCGACCGCACAGAGACAGCCATAAGGGAGCAACGTCACCGAGGACTGACGTCAAAAAGCGACGTTCATAATTCACTTTGCATCAATTCAAATTAATTGCAGAACAGTACCCCGGACCCAAATCCATTCAGTGATAAAATCACACAAACAAATAGGCCTACCTGTGTTGTTTAGGACACAAAAGTAATTTCTTATTTGATTTTCTCGGTTGCTGCACTCTGAACACTTTGTAAATGATAAAATCCCACTTCAGCTTATGGACAAGTAGTCAACTCAAGTAATGATACCCCCACTAAATACAGCTGTACATACACCAGTATGTGTAGTGTGCACTGTACATGTACAGTGTCTGTCAAACAATCACCATTCATCATAAACTGGGCTAGAATTTGGGGGTAAACTTCCACAAGACCGCAGGGCTTGTAGCTCAACACTTTTACCGATCCAGAATTTATTTTACAAGACCAGAATCTTAATGAGAAAGAACTTTCTACAAAGTTTAAAATGAAAACTGTTTTTATTTGAACAAGCACTGAGAGAAGATTTGTCTCATTTTTTGTCCTGTGGGTAAGTATATTTTGATACAGAATTGAAAGATATTGATCAGATTCAAAGTTAACATTTTGAATATGATTTTTCATGTTTCTTTTTGTTAAAGATAACACACAGTGAGGTATTATCATTCAATTGAAAAACACAAGACCACCGGACTTGTCCAGTCATGAGTTTACTGGCCCAATGCTAAAATCACTGGCCTCGGGCCTGTGGTCCAGTGTAAAATTCGAGCCCTGTTATCATGGTAGATGCATGTCGTACAATACCTGGGGACCTAAATGTACCTACATGTACATGTATAAAGAATTAGTATTATACATTTTTTTGCAATCCTGGGTATTTAAAATTTCAAATCTTAAATTTGATTATAAATGTGTACAATTATTATTTACTTCTTCCGAGCTCCACATTTAAAAGGCACCCTGCTGCTCAGTTCAACAAGATACCATATAAACGTATCCAGACCAATGGCTCTCTTTTTCCCAGTTAAATTTCCTTTTTTTATTCCGGAGGGGGGGGGGGGGTTAAGAGGTTAATATTGCACTTTTTTGTACATTTCAATAGTTGTGGTTTTTGTTGTTGTGTATCGTAGCATACAATTTGTAGCTGACACTGCAGTTTGCACAATATAGCCCTCGTGATATTGGGAAATGCTGTTGTTTCGTTCAGTTTACTGTTGTTGATATTGATAACGTTCCTGTCATTGCTGATGTTGCTTTTAAGGAAAAAAGGCTATTTTGTTTCATTTTGAAGCAATGGTCGTCTGACCACCGCTTGCACAAAGAAAGTTTCGTTTGAATAAGGATTCTTCATCTGCATGGAAATAACTACCCCAGATTTTCTCCAATATCTCAAGCAGGCTACCACCTTTTAAAATAAATTATTTACAGGTTATTTATTGTATCTACAATTATTTTAGATTGAAACAATTGTACAGTTCCAATTATCAATGATGTGATTTCCCTTTAAATCAAGAATAGTACGATTATCAAGAAAATGCAGAAAGTGTCACTATGGGAACCTTAGCCATTTCCGGCAAATTGATATCTTTAATCGAAATACAAGGGCCTACCCATCAAATACATTATACACCATCCGATCCATGATGACTTCTATGCCATCAGTCACCGATATTAACCCAATTCCTTTTCTGGAATCCCAACAGACCAAAGCTTATTTTTACTGCTAACTTTCCGGCATCGCTTCTCAACTCACGTGAGTATTGGAACTCTTGATTGGTTTGCAGGGAATGTGTCAATGTGGATTGAGTCAGTGCTTGCAGAGGAAATCCTTGGGTTGCCTAAACGGGGTAACGCCAGATGGCTGCAGTGTGCAAATTCCCTCAACGTAAAGTATGGACTGTACTTGGAAAGGGTTGAGGTAAAATCCCCATTTTCCCAACGGAAAATAAAAAAAATAGAATAAAAGACAAATACTGTACTTTGCTACAGCATGGTGTCTCATCTTGTACATAAAGGGCATGGGGTTGAGCATAGGACAAAGTATGTATTTATTGTATTATAATTGGCCAGTAAGTACAGAATAACCATGGGTTCTTAAGGGAATAATGTTCACATCTACTTGCACAACCAAACACTGAACCGAACCAAAAAAGACATTCACAAACAGCAGGGCTTGAAGTACCCACCGGAGTACCGTAGTAGACCTGGAATTACATGGAGGCACCGTGGCCTCTGTTGCCCTTGGTCTTGGTGCTCCCTGAAAAGTTTCCCATAGACTTTAAGATTTTCCAATGAGAAGTGGCCTTTGCGAAATGAAATTGGCCTTTTCAAAGACGACATAACATGCCTGCTGTAGCACCAATAGACTCTGCAGGGGAGAAAATACAGGCTCAACAATTCTGGTAGAAGAGACAATAAATAATGTCCAGTACATGTACACTCAGTGTACATATGTATGATGCAGTTTTAGAAGGCGCAAAATAGGATTGAGTGGCTGCTTCAAACCCTCACAAGTCAACCAACCCCTGCTACCCCCTAATCCATTTTTTTTTTACACATGAGAATGAGCTCAGCAAGTACAGTACACATCAAGCCAAGGCAGCCCATAAAGCTATTAATTGGATCTGCATAACATTGCCTGAGGCAACATTTAGACAAACCTGACCTGACGAACATGACGCATGTACCGATGTTTCATCTTTACCCCACAGGTTTACATGTACACCAACCCAATGCCCCTTAAAGGCGAGTCAGTATTTAAAGCCTTTGCAGTGATGCTGCCGCCATCTTTGTTTCTCTCTCATTCCAAGCTGTGAAACCAAACTGAGGCTGGGAGGGAAGTTTGAGTGAACTGATGAACATGGCGCCAGTAGAGATGTTACATGAACCCCGACCTTGCTCCTTAACCCTTGGGTCATTCCGTGTCACTTCAACACGCTTTTGGACCTGACCGTCACAGATTAAAACGACATTCGGTGTGCTGATTGGCCTCCTTGAAGAATTGAAATTTTATGCTATTTGGTTAATTATTTTTTGAGATATGGGTCAACAAACTGTTGACTAATTAGCATGACCTGCTATAAAGTTTTTCTCTGTACATGTAGGTGCTTTACTTTTGGAGATACGGCTAGGTCCAAATATAGCAGGTCATGCTAATTTGTCAAACGTTCGCAACAAAATGCACCAGTTAGGAAAGGTTGTTGTATTATGTTACACTGTGTAAGTCAACTCAAACATTTGATCAAATCCCATACTTTGTTGCACTGTGTTGCATTAAGCGAGGTACAGGATCTTCAATGCATATTGGTGCATTAAGCAGGGTAACTTGTTCAGTGCCACAGCTGGCGTAAACCACTTTACTGCTTAGTTCACTGCAAAATGCAACAGAATCCTCTGATTGCATCAATCAGAAGGACTTCCATATATTCAAATGTGGTGCATTTTTTCGTTTTTCAGCAAGGTACAGTACCTATTGCAGAAAACACCTGATGAACCACTGGGGAGGTCTTTACATGTATATGTACATATACATGTACCTGTATATCAGCCGACAGCTGATACAGTACATGTATGTATATTGTGGTCCTGCTGTACCTTCTTTCTCACGATGTCACGTGATCAGCAGGAAAATGGCTTTAACTTCCAAACACTTCAGTCAATTGTAACAAAACTTGGTCTTGGGTCAAAGGTCACCTACAGGTCACGTAGGGGTCATTAGAGAGCATTTTAGTAAAAATTACTAAATGCTTCTCCTAGTTTTTGTCTAATCGCAGCCAAACTTTGTAGTCATCTCTGGGCCATGCTTCATATGGAGTGTGCATGGAATAGACCGATTACGCGACCCGCGTCACGTGACCCCTTATGGGAATAAAATGTAAACACACATGACGTCCTCCATAGGAAAGTGCGGTATGGTACACGATGAATGTTGCATTTAGTTTATTCAATCGAGGCTTTTCTTGCTCGAAATCTGTGAAAAATATTCCAGAGTTTGTACCAGAAACCTTCCAGTGGCTGAATAAAGCCAGTAAGCATGGTAAGGACAGTTCCAGCAAGTCTTGAAAATTGTACAAGTACCGTACACTGTATAAATGTGCACGAAGTGTACTAGTGCACAACGGAATGTTAGGCCAGACGACTGCGATCACCACACACTTTTCAACACAAAAATTTCAAAGAAACAAAGTTTTAAAGCTGAAATCATCCAAAGAAATTGCTTTCCAAAACTGTGTGATTCCTTTGCCTATTTGAAATTTTGCAAGGCTAGGTATTAGTGCTCACTTTTCCAACGTTGTTTATCCTTTTTTTACAGTGATTTAGGCCTACATTACAAACAAAATAACAGGTGGGTGGTTTATGCATTTTTTTCAGCAAATGGTTCAAACATAACATTGACTTTTACACATGTAATCTACAAATTATCTACAGTGAAAAAAACCCTAATGAATTATCATTCATTTGTCAATAATACACTCACCTGAGGAAATGACACAATTTTGATTGGCACTTGTACACCCCCACACTAATAAGTTTTTGGATGGAAAATTAACAATATGTATTTCATGATACCGCAAATGATTTTTGTTACCGGTAGAGAACTATAACTGCCTACTGACATCAATCCATCATTTCCCTATTTTGATTCACAGACGCTGTTGTCATTGCTTTGAGACGTTGAAGTAAATAGTACAATACTTATTTATGACAACAGCGTCCTTCAATAACTGCCCCTTCGTCACCACCACACTCCATCAGAACATTGCACCATGAACACCATTCCCTGCCCAGCACCAAATTGTACCACAACATGGCCCACCACCACACCCACAGAGGTTCTGCTTAGCCTGATTGACCTGCATGGCAAGACTGCCCACCCAGTCGACCACGCCCACCTCCCGGCACCTACTCTAGGCAGAGAAAGTGAAACGGCCTACGATCTCAGCGGCTGGTACGAGTGAGGAATGGGCGTACTTTGAACAAAGGTGGTCAGACTACAAGGCCGCCACACACCTCACTGGCCCAGACATCATCTTCCAGCTACTTGAGTGCTGCGATGAGGCGCTCCGGAAGGACCTTACGCGGACCTTTGGTACCCTCGCCTCTAGTGATGAAACGACCATCCTGAGCAATATCAAGACACTTGCTGTCCGTCAAGAGAACATCATGGTGTCCCGAATGCAACTCCAACAAATGCGCCAGGATCGTGACGAGCCAGTGCGGGCCTTCTCTGCTCGCCTCCGTGGCCAGGCAGGCGTATGCAATTTCAAGATAGAGTGCGCATGCAAACAACTGGTTGACTACAGCAACATTATGATCAGAGATGCCCTTGTCAGGGGCCTCGAAGATGAAGAGATTCGATTGGACATTCTCGGCGAAGCGAAACAGGACATGTCACTTGAAGAGGCACTCAGATACGTCGAAGCAAAGGAGAGTGGAAAAAGGTCAGCCAATCGCCTCCTTGAGGGCGGCAACACTGCAACAGCAGCTGCCGCCAGCTCCTACAGACGCCAAGAGAAGGGACGACTACGGAACCAGCCCAGTAGCACCACACCCGCTACCTCACCCTGCGGTTATTGTGGCAGGCCAGGCCATGGACGGAGCAGGCAGGAACGTATGAAGAAGTGCACAGCCTACAACCACAAGTGCACCAAATGCGGTATCCTTCACCACTACGAAAATGTCTGTCGCCAGTCACGCAGGAAGGACCAGTCCACTACACTTCCTGCCCCTCCGCCACTGGATGATGCCACGGCCATCTTTGAGACCCTGTGCTCCATTGGTGATGACCCAGCTGTTTGTACCCATGCAATCACACTCCGGCACCATGTCTACAACGAGTTCTGTAATGCATGGGAGAAACGCGCATCCGACCCCCAGCCCTTCATCCACGCCTCCATCAGAGCTGTTCCGTCTGACACTCGTGCCCTTGGCTTCCGGACCTCCCTCCTCAACTCAACGCCTATTGTTTCCTACCCTGCCATGGCCGACACTGGATGCCAGTCATGTCTCGCTGGCACAAAGCTCCTGCCGAAACTGGGGCTTGGCGGAGAGCACCTCATTCCCGTCACAATGAAAATGACTGCTGCCAACAACCACCGCATTGGCATTGCCGGTGCCCTTGTCCTACGGATCTCCGGGACTTCTCCTTCAGGAGAGACACTTGAGACGCGTCAGATAGTATATTTCACAGACTCCTCTGACAGGCTATTCTTATCCAAACAGGCTTGCATCGCCCTCGGCATGATATCTCACAAATTCCCTACGATTGGTGAGGCTTCTGAGCTCAACAACACCAGCGTTGACTGCTGTAGCACTCAAGTGTGTGAATGTCCCCGACGCCAGGCACCACCGCCGCCCTCTAGAACACCCCCATTCCCAGCTACAGAGGAGAACCGCGAGAAGCTGGAGAACTGGCTGCTCGAGCACTACCGGTCAAGCACCTTCAATGTATGTGAACAACAGCCACTTCCCATGATGTCTGGCCCTCCCATGCGACTTATGATTGACCCCAACGCGCCGCCAGTAGCCCATCATACTCCAATCCCTGTCCCAGTGCACTGGCAGGACGACGTAAAAGCAGGCTTGGACCAAGATGTATGCCTCGGTGTCATTGAACCAGTCCCTGTCGGCACACCCGTCACTTGGTGCCATAGAATGGTGATCTGCCCTAAGAAATCTGGCAAGCCGAGACGCACAGTTGACCTTCAACCACTCAACCGTCACGCAACCCGCGAGACACACCACACCCAGTCCCCTTTCCACCAGGCACGTGCGGTACCCCCTCACACACGCAAGACCGTCTTCGACGCATGGAACGGATACCACAGTATCGCCCTCAATGAACAGGACCGCCATCTTACGACGTTCATCACTCCATGGGGCCGCTACCGCTACCGTGTTGCCCCACAGGGCTACATCGCCTCCGGTGATGGTTACAGCCGCCGATTTGACGAGATTGTCGCTGACATTCCGCGGAAGACTAAGTGTGTGGATGACACCCTGATGTGGTCCGACACAATTGAAGAGGCGTTCTCCCAGGCTGTTGAGTGGCTTGACATCTGCGGTCGCAATGGTATCATACTGAACCCCTCCAAGTTCTCGTTCACCAAGACTACGGTCGAGTTCGCTGGCTTCGAGCTCACCCCGACCACTGTGCGACCCTGCCATCGTTACCTTGAGGTGATCCAGAATTTCCCAACTCCGCGTACCATTACTGACATCCGCAGCTGGTTTGGCTTAGTTAACCAGGTCTCCTATGCATTTGCTGCAACTGAACGGATGCTACCCTTTCGTACACTCCTCAAACCCGGCACCCCCTTCACATGGACAGACCAACTAGACCGCCTATTTGAGGAGTCCAAATCCTTCATTATCAGCGAGATACACAAGGGGGTGGAGATCTTCGACAAGACTAAGCCGACCTGCCTCGCCACTGACTGGAGCAAGGATGGTATCGGTTTCTGGCTGTTCCAGAAGCACTGTGCCTGCCCCTCCTCCAAGCCCTTTTGCTGTAAGACTGGCTGGAAGATCACACTTGTTGGAAGTCGCTTCACATCAGGAGCAGAATCCCGTTACGCTCCAGTGGAAGGGGAGGCACTGGCAGTCGTTGATGCTCTTGACAAGGCACGCCACTTCACCCTTGGCTGCTCTGACCTCATCGTGGCAGTGGACCACAAGCCCCTCCTGAAAACACTCAGTGACCGTTGCCTCAATGACATACCAAACCCTCGCTTACGCAACCTCAAGGAGAAATCACTCCGCTACCGCTTCAGAGTGATTCACATACCTGGCGTTCGCCACGCTGCAGCTGACGCAGTATCCCGCCATCCCGTTGGTGAACCTACACCATTGCCACTCCCAGATGATGTTGCATCCCTGCTCAATCCACCCAGTCAGCTCCCCCAACTTGGGATGGCCCACTCCATCCTAGCTGCCCTCCGCACTCTCGATCAGGACACCGTCCAGGTTTGCACACAGACAACTTCGCTACCCACTGAGTTGATCAAGTCAGTTACATGGGATGACGTCCGACACGCTACGACCAGTGATCCCTCGATGTCCAGATTGGTTGAGATTGTCAATGATGGCTTCCCTGAGCTTCGTGGTGACCTCCCTTCTGAACTCCGTATATACCACCAGTTCCGTGATGGCCTCACCAGTTTTGATGGGGTAATTCTCTACAACGACCGCATTGTCGTCCCTCCATCACTGCGGCACCTCGTGCTTCAGGCCCTACACTCAGCCCATCAGGGCGTTTCACAGATGTGTTCCCGGGCGGAATCCTCTTTCTTCTGGCCAGGCATGACACCAGCCATCACAGAGTTGCGAGCACGCTGTTCCCCATGCAACCGCATGGCACCCTCACAGCCGAGTGCACCCCCTACCCCTCCAATCAACCCAGTCTACCCATTCCAGTGCCTTGTGTCTGACTACTTTCACTACCGTGGTCGGAACTACTTGTTAGCTGTGGACAGATACAGTAACTGGCCGATAGTGGAAGAAACTGCCAATGGTGCTGCTGGACTGATTGCTGCCCTACGTCGCATCTTTGTCACCTTTGGCATCAGCGATGAGCTAGCTTCTGATGGCGGCCCTGAATTCACAGCTGGCACCACCGCCACCTTTCTACGCAATTGGGGCGTGCGCCACCGCGTCTCATCAGTCGCCTTCCCTCACAGTAATTGCCGTGCAGAGGTAGGAGTCAAGACTGTGAAGCGTCTCATCACGGACAACACAAATGCTGACGGGTCACTAGACACAGACAAGTTCCAGAGGGCGATGCTTCAGTACCGCAACACCCCTGACCGTGACACACACCTCTCCCCGGCAATGTGCATCTTTGGGCGACCCATCAGAGACTTCATCCCCATTCATCCTGGTAAATACCAGCCCCACACGACATGGCGGGAGACCCTTCTGTCACGGGAGGAAGCGCTGCGGAACCGCCACATGCGTACTGCTGAACGCCTTTCTCAACATACACGCACCCTTCCCCTGCTGGTTGTTGGGGACTGTGTTCGCATCCAGAACCAGGTCGGCCCTCACCCCACCAAATGGGACAAGACCGGTATCGTGGTTGAAGTGCGCCAGTTTGACCAGTATGTCGTACGAGTGGATGGCTCTGGCCGAGTCACACTGCGCAACAGAAAATTCCTCCGGAAGTATCTGCCTGTCCTGCCTCGTGCATCCTTGGCCATGGTTCCGGGTGCTACAACAGCCACGCTTCCACCAGCCCGGCTGGCAAGGCTCTCATCCGGCCGCTCCCTTCAGCCGCCTCCTCCCACATCTCAGGCTCTACCACCCGACCCACCTGTGAGTGGAAATGGCTCATCCAACCCACCACCAAAGCCTTCCGCCACCACGACTGACCCAGGCCCACCGACGCCTTTGACGGCCAACCACCCGCTGCCGGCCCAGACAGCCCCCTGCCCACAGTCACCTCAACGCCAAGCAGCCACTGGCCTAGTCCCCCGAGCTCTCCGCGCCATCATGCCATACAATGCCCCCGGCCTCCAGGAGCATCCCACACCCATCATGGTGCCTCCTCCTTCAGCCCTCTCCGGTGCATCACCTACCCCAGCTGTGCGTCGTTCGACTCGGCAGTCTAAACCACCTGCATAAAGTTCCCCCTGGATGTGTTTATTATATGGAGGAACCCTGAGTTCTCTAGTTCCGTGTGTTTTGTTCCTCCAATAAGTTGTGTTCCATTTGTTGTGCAGTTCATTCTTCAATCAACCAGCCAATTAAGCCAGACATTTGCATGGAATCAGAAAGGAAATAATCATTGTACTCTTGATTTGACTACAATTAAAGTCCTAGCTCTGCTGTGTACCAATCAGTCTTTGTCGCTCCCCTCAAAAGACTTAGGGGGGCATAGAGAACTATAACTGCCTACTGACATCAATCCATCATTTCCCTATTTTGATTCACAGACGCTGTTGTCATTGCTTTGAGACGTTGAAGTAAATAGTACAATACTTATTTAACCGGCAGCTCTTTCCTGTCAGTCACTTAAAGGCCCCCAAGGAGCCATATTATGATTAGCTGTCTTCACTGTGATAAACCAGCCTTCATAACCAAGGCAATAATCTATATGTACGGGTTACATGTACATAAAACACTACCTAATGAACTGATAACTCACATTGATGTTTGATGTACAATGTATTAAATCGTACAGGACATATACAATTTGTACATAACATGATGTACATGTACATGAAATAAATTGCACACTTATGCAATTATGCACAATTACAGGCCTTGTAAGCTGTTTATTTTTCCTAATGAGTGCGACATCCTAGTCTTCTCTGTTCATATCGTCACCGTTCCCACGAAGAGACACAAATGTCAAAAATAACGTTTTCTACATTTTGGAGATTTTTTCACTTCTTGCCTTTTAAACATGATTTTAAGCCATCCCAAATTGCTGCTCAATCAAAAATATGCTTAATTTCTTAATTAAATTGATTGGTAATTGAGCATTTTGCGTTTTCACGAAGAGACAGGCATCCCTAAACATGTGCAAAATACATTTTATAAAATTTGACTGGCACCTAAGTCAAGTCGTATTTTGCGTTTTCACGAAGTGACATGCATGTCAGCTCGCACGTGATCACGTGACGTGAGTGCCCTTCACTATGTAAAAACATACATGTATGTACACTAAAGATGTGGACAAAAATAGGTCATCGTGATTTTGCGCTTTCACCAACAGACAGGCATGTTTGACAAATAGTTGTGATAGTTAATCAATGTTTTGGTGATTTTGTATTATGATATTAAAAAGATCTACATGTACATGCAACTCTTAACAAAACACATTAGGGCATTTCAACTGCACAAGAAAGTTTTAGTACTACAGCAGGTTGTGAATTTAGCACCTTTTAAAATGCAAATATCTCAAAACGTTCTTTTTACGCGTTTTGACATTTGTGTCACTTCGTGAGACCGGTTACGATATGAGAGAGAACCGCTGGATGTTTCTGGGTGTTCCTTTACAGGCTTGATATTTTATCCTTTGTATTAAAAGGGCAAAGCATGTTTTCCATTGTAAAGGGCACCTCGGTGAGGGACGTTGACATTTCCACAGGAACATTTCAAAGGGCACCAAGGCAATGACTAGGAACATGGAGTCAGTTGCCTCCGTGAAGTATCGGGCCTGCTTTGCACGGGGGCCACTGTTCACTACATTGTACATGTACACTTTGTCCACTTGCAATTCAAGACCACAATGGATGACATTAAATGGTCAGACGGTAGGAGGGTTGCCTGTGTACTGTGTACATACGTGTACGTACATTGTAGATGGCAGTATTTGCCACAAACATGACCTGATATCATGATGCAGGCTGGTGTTAAATTTTCAAAACCCCAATTGATGATATTCAACGGTCAAACAGTAGGAGGGTTGACTGTGTACTGTGTGCATGCTACATACATGTTGGCATCCACCATACATGCCATATGATATCATATTCCAGGCTGGCATAATGCATCCAGATCTATCATTCGAACTACAGCAGGTGATGTTAAATAGTCAAACAGTAGGAGGATTTTATAAAAATAATGTTATTACCATAATCTGATAATTGGTGGTTAGCTATGCGCAGTGGTATCTTTTCTCGCCTGCCACCTCTAGGACCCCGGTTTGAATCCTGCCGGGGCACTACATGTATGTGGATTGGGTTTTCAGTCCCTACATGTACCTGATTGTGTGGGTTTCCCCCCCCCCCCCCCCCCCCCCGGAATAAATGTCCAGGGTTTTCCTCCCACATCTAAAACTCAAACTTACTTCCTTGTCTTCTCTCCATGGGGTTCTTAGCTGGTATAGTGACATTAGTGATTTAGTTTGCTTTTCTGAGAATCCTTGGCTTCACAACCAGAATTAATAAACAAAATAAAACAAAATAAAAAAATAAAATAACAAGTTCAACTTAAAGTTGTAAACTCATGAACTGTACAGTAGGCCTAATGCACTTTTCCTTTCAGAATTGATCCTAAATTAAAGAGACCTGTTCATGTGTCTGACTCACAAATGATGCATTCTCCACCTGTCTACACAAGCCTGGCCTGTACAAAAGCAATGTCACTGTAGTAAACAGCCTTATGGACAACTGAAGACTTTCCTCGTGAACCATTAACTCTAGTTACTCATTTCGCAGGGCCCTTGATTCATAACAGCCCAAACTTATTGAAATCCAGCAACAAATTAAGCAAATTCTTTAGGACAAGTGTAAAAAAATAAAAGTAAAGAACATTGCTTGGCATCCCCACTTAGTCTGCAAAAATGCCCCAACCTATTTTCAAAAGAACTTTTAAAAATTATTACCAGAGAACCTACAAAACACTTGGTATTGCAGTATAACATAAGCATTTAAATTGAGGTTAACATGTCAATTTCATCGCCAGCAGTTGTTAGGATATGGACAAGTGTAAAAGCTGGCGGACTGGTGAAACTTGATAGACAAGCTAACTGGTCCCATCTTGGTAGCTAGTTACTAGAAAGTTAATGACAAACCCTGCAAAATAGGTCAATGTAAAAACAAGTATTTGTTCAGCATCCTTCCTTCTGCAGTTTGGTCAGGAGTTGTTGTTTTCTCCTTCTCTACCCCCTCTCCAATCAGTCATTACAATACATCATCAACAGATTGCCTGCCCACACCATGCATGTAGTGCTCCATGCATGTACATGTAGTGCTTGCGAAAAACAGGCTGGCACCCAGACTACCACACCAGCAGGGCTGTTATTACACGGAGGCCACACAGGCCATGGTCTCTGCTGCCCTGGTCTTGGCCTTGGTGCCCCAGCTCTCATCGTTAAACGTGTCTCCATTTTTTAAACACAGTTCATCTCGCGAACCTAGTACGGGTGTGTTCAAGCATCACCGTACACTGTCCGCTGAGCACTAATCATACATGTACAGATGTATGGATGAAATACGCACAACCGTCCTGTGCCAACACGCTAGGTATGCGCACGCAAGGAAGGTATGTTTGACAGAACAAACGAACGAAACAGAAACTTTTCACTGATGAGAGCTGAAAAATTTCCCAAAAAACAAGAGATTTATGAGGAATATCTGACGTCGAAAACCCACCGCCAAAAATTGTATGCGGCCATGGACTGTTAAGATTTGACTTAAATGGAGTTCTGAAAATTTTTAGCCCCAGAAATGGGCACCCATTTCCAGGAGGTCAGTTCAGTATTTATACGAATGAAAGTGAAGGCCGCCAGGTGTAAGACTCCCCGATTGGTGAATCAGCCCTAAAGTAACATTTTGTTTTTGCCGTATGTACTTACGAATCCATTCACTTCAGTGAGTTGGTAACCCTTATCGTTGTGTAAGTGTTTGACATTAGGCTTTGCGTATATTGCATAGCACCAGTTTCTCACTGCGGGCAGACGGGAGTGACTGTTTAATAAACCATATTTTTACAAAACCTTAAGATTTTAAATGTTTTGCAATTTCAAACTTCTACTTAGTAATAATCTTTGAATTTGGCCTAAGGACATGCAACACTCAATGAATTTGATTGGGATCATGAAATGATATGTAAAGTTGATAATTTATTTTGTTTCAATCATATACACGTAGGTTTGTGTACAAACACATGGAGGCGAATACGCGCGATGGTAATTTTTATTTTTTTACATAGGGCCTAGTTAACTTTAATTAATACATGATGGAATATGGGTTAAATTTCAATCAAATACATCTAATACATGCACCTTGCCAAGCTTGTAGAACACCACAATTAAGTATTAACGTGAAATTACCTTTTCCTCGTACGCACGAAGGGGTTGGCTTTAAGCCTCCTGCCAACGGGCACACACTGTCCGTCTGCACCCTCCCCAAACTCACCGGTCCCGTTGCTCCCGTAAAAATAGTTCGTGATCGGTGAGGTGATGGAGTTCACGATTGTCGAACTCTTGCCGCCCATTACGGAAGGCTTCCAGTGAAATCTCTCTCACAAAATAACACTACAATGACAGGAGACTGCGGTTAACACTTTCATGAAATGAAGACGATTTTCTTGCACTGTTTGCCGATCTTTTTTGTTGATGAAATTGTTCTACGTAAGTACAGTTACATGTATGGCAGCGGCCATTTTGGAATTGTTTAGATGTTTGTGTTGTTTTTTTTTCATTACTATTACATTTATGGCTGTGTGAATTAAAGCACGTAGTACGCGCTGCGGAATAATACATACTTCGATCAAGGTGCAATCGAAACAATCGATATGAACATGTACGGTAATTCTACAAATAAAAACAATTTGTGACTCCCAAATTTGACTAGGAATATTGGGCGTGGCATGGCAAAATGATGGAGGGGCGGAGAGCTTTACCTACACTATACTACAGGCCCAAAGTGCTATTGTGTAAAAAGTAACTTACGTAATAGGCCTAGGCCTATAGTATGGACCTACTAAACGTTGTTCGTGAGTACCCCCCGCCACCCCCCCCCCCAAAAAAAAGGGGGGGGGGAGAGAAGAAGAAGAAGAAAAAGAACAGAAAGGAAAAAGAGGGAAAAAAGAAAAAGAATAAGAACATAGTTATATTTTTGCCTTTTTAATTAATTAATTAATCAATCATACCCATACCCGCACTCTTCTTTGGGAACTGGATGGGGGGGGGGGGGGGGCAGTCTGACGCACCAGAAAGTATCTTTGGAGAAAGCTGGAATAAAGGACGCAGCAATAATGGGAAGTGTCTTGCTGAAGTGTCGTGACCGGGACTCAAACCAACACTCTGCTGATCAGAAACACCAGAGCTTGAGTCCGGTGTTCTCGGCCACGACACACCATGGTAACAACAATTCTTAATGAAAGCGCCCCCGGGTGCCCAATAAGGAAATTTGAAGTCTTTGCCACCACCGTCTTTTAAAGCATTGGTTAAACTTCAACGATGCTTCAACATTTGCATGGCTCTAGATTAACCACCTCCTGCTCAGAACCCCGGTTACCCCCCCCCCCCCCCCCCGCCGCCGCTCTGGGATTGAAGAAAAATAAACTATTGTGAGTATCGATTAGAACCGTATAAAATCCCAAAGGGAAAAAACTGTTAGCAAAATCAGTTTGTAGGTGAACTTAACAACATAATCATAATAGAAGGGGAAAAACACGCGATCAGAATTGACAGTAGGCCTATTCCCCGTTTGTAAGTGCCACGGTTGGCAGTTCATGCTCACAAAGGTAACACACATTCAAACCCCTGCCCAGACCATTCAGCTCTGTTATGCATCAATATTGACTATACATTACACATTGTAATCAATATACCGATTGCGCGACCCACGTCACGTGACCTGTAGTGGGTATTTTAAAATGTAAACAAACCCGACGTCCTCCATAGGAAAGTGCGGTACTGTACATGATGATTGTTGCATTTGTTTATTCGATCGAGGTTTTTCTTTCTTGGAATCTGTGGAAAATATTTCAGAGTCTGTACCAGAGACCTTCGAGTGGCTGAATAAAGCCAGTAAGGAAAGTTTCATCATGTCTTGAAAATTCTACAAGTAACGTATAAATGTGCACGATGCGTTAGTGTAGTTGCACTACGGAACGTTTGGCTATTTGAAATTTTGCAAGGCTAGGTATAAATGCTCACTTTTCCAACGTTCTTTACCCTTCTTACAGCGATGTAAGGCCTACATTACAAACAAAATAACAGGCTGGTGGCTGCATAGTCGTCCGACGCCGGTAGTGCATAACTAGTAGTGATGACATGTAAACATTGGTCGCGCAATCGGTCTATTGGCGAAGTATAAGCCCCCTCCCCCAACAAAATGTCCTTGCCCCGCCTACCCCCTAATGAAAGTGTCTACCTGCGCTGCTAAGACGCCCTCATGGTGATGTTGGGCCGAGGACCTTTGTGCAGACTCAAGAGTTTCCTGCATTGCTTAGTTGGCGAGGGGCACGGGGCCTGGGGCCTATTATGAAATTCATGTATGTGTCGGTTGGGAATTCATGACGCTTGAGAGTAACCCTCAAGATAGATGTATTACTGATCATGAATTGTGCACGACCCACCCACACACACTTCAAAACAGCGACTCGAGAGTTTTAAAGCTGAGAAATTACTATTCCGTGATAAAGATTGGATTAAGGTCAAACTTGAAACGCTATTCAGTTTAATGAAGGCCTATGCTATTTGCTTTCGATGACGTGGTGGTCCTTGAAACCGAGGCTTGTAAGCCTCATAATAGTCCGTATAGGCCTAAAGCAAAACTTCATACAATGTAGCGAGAAAATCCACACAAGCCTATAGGAATCTTTTGTCAAAACCCAAAATCGAAGAATTGACGGGCATGCCTGGCTTTTATGATTTGTTGAAAAACGGTCCAATATTGTGCCGTGGGTTTGTTGACATTCAACCTAGTGTTATGTTATGGGATCGACTAGAGGAAATAACTAACACTCAGAAGTTTATGGATACACAATGTACACACAGTACTTTATTGGAGCAATCAGATTTGTATGTCTTGCATCAAACTCCTTCTATAGACTACTTCCATAGTGCTCCTTGGATCAATTCCTTAACATAACTTATTCTCTACTTGAACAACAGTATTAATAGGAAATCTTCAAGGGCAAAAACAATGGTTAGTTTGTCTTGACCACCTACACATGAGTGAGTCAAGCTTTCTGTGAATTCGGGATCTGACCATCATGGCAATGAGTCAGTGGGGTCGGAGGGGGTGCGGGTTATGGGGGCAGGGGCCCTGTTTTTAATGAATTAAATATATCTGGAGTTTTTTTCATGGGAGGCACTGGACAATTATGGGGGGCAACCACCCCAGCTACGTCACTGCATCTAAAACTGATCTTTCTTTGGCGAGAACACTTTTTCACAAGTATTTTGAGGCATATCGGTTACACTGCAAATTTTGAGGGCTTGTTTTCATAATTGTACTAATTTCAAGTATATTTCATTTCAAGTATATTGGCCCGAACAATATTACCAGAATCTGCACACAAGATTAAAACCCTTTTCCAAGCAGGAGTCTTGCCTGTTTAATCATTTAGGTTTTCAACTGCTAATCTCCCAAAAAGTGAAAAGGGAAGGACACTACTTTGTCAGCAAATATGTTTGATTTTATTTCAAGAGGCTGGGTGACTTTTAAATACTTATTGGATATTCTGAATAATAATTACTATTGATAACTTATGGTGACTTTTTTTAGTGTGGTGCACCCATCAAGGATTTTACTTGAATCTCCACAAGGGGTTGTTCCAGAATTAGTCTTTGTACCAGGCGTTTCTCTAAAAGATTTTCCCATCTAACTCTCATCCGAGGATCAAGGTGATGGTACAAAACATTATTGTGTCAGCCCTGAGTCTTTTTCAGTTAAAAGTTAGAAAACATTCTGCCACTGGTTGAGAATAGACTAAAAACAACCCACTCGTTTCCACAACCACAACTCAATTTAAACAGAGAGGTAAGGGTGCATGCGCAAATAAAATTTGGCTGATGCCGGTGTCGCATGCAATTATGTCCTCTATGCGATACTATCCGGCGGACATTATTGCATGTGCAATACCGTCCGCCGGACGATTTTGCATATGCAATTGTGTCCGCCCGGACGCTGCTGCATAATGCAATTGTGTCCGCCCAGACACATTTGCATATGCAATCGTGTCCGCCACCGTGCAAAACGGTCCTCGAAGCCTATGTTCAAATATTCGGCGAAAACAAGCCCCAGGCACGGCGGGCCCGTGGAAATTTTGCTTGTCCATGACAGCCCCGGGTTATGTTTATAAATATGTCAAAAGATTTAAAACAGAAGAAAAACTAAAGTGCTGAAACCGTTGCAGTAAGCTTCAATCATAATACATGAATATTCATGCCGCACATGTGCATACATACGTTCAGTGCATGCACGCTCGCTGACGCACAATGTACATGTACGTCGGACGGTTTTGCATAGCCCCGGACACGATTGCATATGCAAAAGTGTCCGGAGCGGACAGTATTGCATGGCGGACACAATTGCATCTGACACCGGACTCGAATACCGTACGAGCGCTCTAACCGAGCCAACCAGCCCTGTGTTGGTGGGCGGTCCTGTGCGGTGCCTCCCCTCTTTGCTTGGTGGGGGTCCAGTCAGGAGCCAAACCATATCTGCCGATATAATAGTCTGTATCATTGTGAGTTCAAACACTATGAAACTGTAATTTCCAGCCAGCACTGAAGATTGCCACACCATGATAAAGGAACGGATGCCCGATGGTCATTTTTGTGACCCGTTTGTGTTTTATCTTATTGTAAACAGATTAGTTTAATCATTTTTTCCCTTTGGAAGGAATCAAGACCGATCGAGAGCCAGAACTAAGACGCACTGATCTCTGAGATAACTATCGCCGACCGTCAAAACTGGAGACATGTCCCGACGGTTTGTCGCATACATCCTGCCCTCTCCTACGAGATCAAGGTGTTATTCATAAGCAAGTGGAGTGTGAGTTTAGTGCCTGGTCATTCATTTTACTTCGAATGACTTTCAAACTTTCCAAGGTAAACAAGGTAGCTTACAAACTGAGACCGATCTCTCCCCACTTATTTCCGTATAAATTGCTAATTTGGTTTCCATGTGCAATTGTAATTACTGCACAAATTATGCAAAACACGACAACTTGGAGGAAACTAAGTCCACTGCATTCAAAATGAACACTTTTGGTTACACAAGAGGAACTTTCTTTGAGATTGTCTTGAACTTTCTTCTCTCCTACCTGCAAAACACGACAACTTGGAGGAAACTAAGTCCACTGCATTCAAAATGAACACTTTTGGTTACACAAGAGGAACTTTCTTTGAGATTGTCTTGAACTTTCTTCTCTCCTACCTGCCCTCCCCAGCTTAAAGTTTCTAGGAACTGTTGCTTGACAGCCCCTGGCTGTTCCCGAATGGAGCGACATTGGTAAAGGCTGAAGCTACAGGGTTTACAGTGATGAAGTCGTAACCATATCCAAAGCCCCCATTTTGTTTGTAAAGTAAAGGCTCTGTACATGAGCACAACTAAAGTTAGTTCAGAAGTAAAATATAGACTGGTCTCCTTAATAGTATTTACAACATTGGTAAATGTAATTGTGAGAGACCAGTTGTCGCACTTTAACTGAACGTATACATGAAATAACAAACACGTGAACGTTTGAGCTCGATCAGTCAATGGAGGCACGAGAAAGTAGTGAAAATATACCTTAATGCTATCACTGTTTTAGAATTGGTTTACTCATTTATAAAAATTCTGACAAAAATATTTCAGAGGAAGTTTTCCACCACGACCATCTTTATGTGCAGATCGGTAAAGCATTATTTGTTCAACCTTACCAGTGTTGTGCACAAGGTGCCATTAATCAGTGATCATGATTATTTGAAAGGAGTGTTCCGATTTGTGCATGCATGGGAAATATTTCCATCTGAAATGCCAACACCGTTCCTCATGACAGGACTCGATTTCTTATTTCAATTTACCAAATCGATATAATTTACAAGCCAATTTTTAAAGAATGCTTTTGAGCAATCTCTTTCAGTTGTAACCTGTGGTTCGTATGATAGTGTTTTTAATTTGTTGACCTTTGTTGTTTGTGGGATCTGTTAATTTAATTTAATTTAATTTAATCTAATTTATTTACCTTTTTATGCCCATGTAAAGCGCCTTGGAGCATTTTTATTTAAATAGATTTGTTGCTGTATAAATGTAGTTATTATTGATATTATTTATTTATTTATAGAAGAAAACAGATAAATAAACGTAATCCCTAACGTAACAACAACAACAGTTTTTACGTTGAATTTTCTATCCCCTAGTTTTCTTGAATTTTTCACGGGTTATTTATTTATTTATTTGTTGTACATATTTATTTAGAGGATTGTAATAAATTTGATTGATTTGCTCGTCCAAAAACAAATATTGTTTAACGATTACTTTTAAAGATAAAATACAGAGACAATTTTCTCACATGACAACTTGTTTTAATGCACTATGAACGATGACATTTAATTGTATAATCTTTTGAAAACACATTCTGATTTCGTTTTCGTATCAAGCAATTAACAAAAATATATTTAGGCCATCCTTTTCCAAAATGAATTTCAAACCAGACCAAGTTCCAGTTTGTAAAAATAGATAAATAACCAGTGCGTGGAGAACGATAATTTCCAGCGGTTAGGCATATCACAGTTATTACAGTGAAAGGAATTTGCATCATCGAGTTAGACATGTTTGTATAATTTCACACGTTGCTCTTTAATATTGCTATGTCGATAACCCGATATTGAATTTTATCGTCGAGTTCATACAACCAGGATGCATAGGAAAAGCATTCATGAATCTCAACGTAAGGGAGCCGTGACACTATCGGGGAAGACGGAGCTCTATGCACACGGCCCGAGTCAACGCTGCTCACACACTAACGCCGAACTCGTAGCGTTGTGTGTTATTATGGAGGGAACTGTGCTCTGCATAAAATGAAAAAGAAAAAAAACGTGTCTGGGTGTCCATGCTGTCAACAGACATGCCTGGGATTCCACGTTGATCGTCGGCCAAGCCCTGAACGTGTACAGCTACAACATCACAAGGTTTCACCATTTCTTGTCGGTCGCTTCATCATCATGTAGGAACGAAGACACGGTATATTGTGGATTATACTTCTGCTGAAGGGTAAACATCAATTCTTAGAAATAACCGGGATGCGAGCTGGATGCGGAATGGGAGTTACTGAACAATCCTCGATGCACAATCGATCTAAATGTTCACCATGATTAACTATAACTTTAAACCTGGTTGCCCTGACACTCGGAGATTGTGATAAAATATCTGTGTTGCCAACAATATCTTCTGGGATGCGTTCCTATGCTGTTACATTTAATCTAAAGGAGTTGACTTTTATTTATCTTAAGGTGAGTGAATTCTAAAAGTTGTGTAAGCGATGAGACTGAAATTATGTTACAATAACTTAAAGTGTGATTACTTTGAACACGTGCACCTGAACAATATCCGAATGCTCCTCGTATAAAATGTCATAAGAAAGAAACAGAAAAGAACATTTCGAAGGTAATATTTTCACAATTGTTCTTCTTATTATTACATTGGACACGGACTTAACATTGTTCATTGAGAATGGAACCGTTTGACCATAACCCGATAGAGATAAACAGTGATACATTCTAAAATAAACATTAAACAAAAAGCATCAAATCATGGTTTTAATCGATAGGATAGACAACTCTGCTTCGTGACCTCAAAGTCAGCATAACAAATAAATAAGCGAATAAAACAAACGAATAAATAAAACAAACACCTTTAATGAAATTGTATAAAAATAGAAATACACTTCACAATATTTCGCAATGACAGAAAGCAATTATCGAGATACCAATTCGAGTCTGACAGCAATCATTCACTACAAGTGAACCCTTATAACAGGGTACACAGATTCTTTCTCCCAGCAGTATATTTTTGAAGGGGACGATCTGATTAAGTTACAAATCCTCTGTACTACTAGAGTCTCTTCGTATCAGTGGCAAAAAAATAAAAATCCCAAAGTAATGGGGAAAAAATACGAGTCGACTCAAGCTAAGTCAGTCTTTGCAAACCTCATATACGGAGACAATGGGAAGTGTTTTTAAAAAGCCAAACAAAACAAGAACCCAAACACATACATTGTCGACCCGTTAAATCGAGGACTTTTCATCGATCTCCCATTCTTTTGACTTTTGTTATAGCGACATCCCTATAAACGGCATTGGTTTCGTACATAAAAGCAAAGCGAGGCCGTACTCGGCTAAAACACCCGGAGCCCTTTTATTACAGAGTCCTCGGGTTCAACGGGTAGCTACACGCCCCAAAACACATCTTTCTTTCCACCAGTTTTGAATAAAACTGTCAAAATCCAGATAACATACTCATCTCAATGCTTCATTGAAATTTTTAGTTTTAAAGTTGATGTCATGTTTATTTGTCTCGCTATTATTTGTGTTTGTTTAATTATTTACTTATTTTTCAAACGGGACGTTATCCAGAGGCAAATCTGCATATGTTTTTGACTCCAAGTTTTGAATTTCGGACGCCATTTTCACAGGATATTTTTATTTGAAAAATAAAGGCATTCTTTGCAAGTAAGCTACTTTGATTACCCAGATTAAACCCATTTCCCACAGTCTAGATGTGATACCGGTACCCTTTTCAGCTTCTTGTTAGAATTAAGTCAGTGCCGTCACAATTAGGAAACATGTGCTTTGAAACATGGCACATGAGACACAAGTCAGATAGCTTCAATACCGTATCTTCAACATGACGTCATAATTAAAAAAAAATTAAAAAAAAAAAGTGATGACCAAATAACATGCCAAATAAAAACGGTCGGTCACAGTTGGTCAACGAAAGCACAACAAACACAGGCCGTAAAAACCACCATATAGGTCGGCCCTTTTTTATGAATAATCCATACATCTCCGACGTCAATATTTTCTCCTTCAGTTATCTCAAACAATATGTTATTATGTCAATCAAATTATCCTGGTGGCAGCTCAGGGATATTAATCATTTGTATATCATTCATGGTCCACAAATTACAATAGGCTATATAATATTTCCATAGAGATATGTTTTTAATAATAGTACTCATATCCCAGTTTCTCTGTTAGTCTTATCTATCTTGACGAGCGGAGTCAAAATACATCATTGGATTCATGAAGAATACATTAATTGCTTTGTGTATGGGATTTTGTACACGTTCATAACGGGTCTGTTTCGATTACTGATTTAACTAATGGTGATTTGGGAAGGTTTTCAAAGACTATTTTCTCGACTTTGACAGTACTTCAGATGAAATTCTCTCTGGAGGGTTGTTACCATGGGGGAAAAACAAGTAACTTTTATTTTCGAGAATCACAAACACCGTATACTTTGTCTTGAAAGGTTTGCTTGTCGCACGTGGCGGATTCATCGGTGCTGTGTGTACATAGATAATGAATGGTTTTATTCCTATATAGCCAAACAAGGTTACGCGCTATTTTGTGTCACACTCTCTCTGTCAGACGTGTCATAACCAAATCAATACGGTAGCCATTTATAAGCCGAGCAAACTAGTTTGCCCGTATACAACGAAATCAATCCACTCCTCCAAACACGTTCATGACGTCCCGTATAAAGCACCGTCAAACTACCTCATGGTGTTCGTAGTTCACCCTCTCTTATGTCTTTAAGTCAGCTCTAAAAACACATTATTTTTGTCAAGTTTTTGGGTAATTTTCATTGTTCTGTGATTTTTTCATTTTAGTACCGGTACGTAATAAGTCTTAGTGAATCTTTTTCTGTTTGTGCTTTTATTGCTTTTGGATGGATTTTTAATCAATTTTTATGTAAAGTGCATTGAGATTAATTGTTGATGTAATGCGCAATACAAGAAATAAATATTATTATTATTAATATTAAGATAAAATAAATTCCTTCGCATTGTTTATGTTGCGTTTTTTTTAAATACCACTTTAAAATGTTCACATTATTTGCGGTCGTTTAGTAGTTTAAATAACTATGGATGTAATAAAATACGTAGATGCACACATAAATATTTGATAACTAAAAAGGTAGGAATAAAGCAATGGTATATCACACATGTTTATAATGTGAATGGCGTTCATAAAACATTGAAGCGAATCCGTTGACGGACATATGAATTGGGAATACAGTCTTCTGTTCTTGCATATCCAAAGAAAGCGCTATGATTTCATTTCCCCTCAAAAACAATCATTTTGAAAATGCAAACTCACCCAGAAATAAATGCAATTAAATTAAGTTTCATCAGGCAGAATTACATTGTTTTGCACACAGTCCCTCGCTATGGAAAACAGATAATGGTGGGACAGATTTGGACAAATTAAACGTGGCATTTGAGTAAAAGGACAACGTTACTTTCAGTTTTAATAGCCATAAACTGAACGATATTTATTGAAAATGATAAAGACGGTCGGACAAAGAAATCAATTTGCTGTACAAGAACGAGACAAAGTAATTTATGTTCAGACACGAAGGAGGCATAGACGAGTAAGGATGCATGAAAGCCAAACGCAATCTCGATTAAAGAAAGAGACAACGAGATACACAATGACAGGAATTTTGCGAATTTCCATTCTTTATCGTGGGGAAGCCATCTTGTATTTACCCATTTGAATCATCAGAACCAAACCGAGGCTCGAAGGGCAAAATATAGTCTGACCCCATTTTTTTGATGTGATGAGAAAGTATTAATAAATACTTCAATCGCACACGGGGAATCTGACCAAGAGTAGCGACTGCATCATGATGAATGCCTGGGGAATAAGTAACTAACCATTGGTGATTCACAGGGTATAATGTGAAATTAAAAGCGGATAGTTTCTATTCACTAGCTTCAGCGCTGCGTGTACTGTGCTTACGATTAAGTCATAATGATATGTCACAAAATAATTTCGTCTGTCGGCATAATTATGATCTTACGGGATATAATTGAGTTAGGATTTTGTATAAATGATAAATCGTAGTAATTGCATCTTGCCTGGGGCCACTTTGCAGTTGACAGTTTCCCTTGAGTAATGACGGATCTGCAGGCTGTACCGATTCAGTTACCGTGTCATTCATACATTCAGTCACGACGCAGACGTTTCAAAACAGATCAAAATATTCAAGTTAAAGGAGATCCGAACGCCGTTAAGTTTAATCCGTAATTGTGTGCAGGATCGCATATATAGGAGGTCATTCTGTAACACTGAAAGGTGTTATTCCTTCACAACGGGGAAAGACTCAACGCAGTGGAACAGTCATAAGAGACGGGGGAATCAACACCCCCTCCCCCGCCTTGCATTTTCCATTCACTGATACAGACAGAGAAAACAACTGATATGGGGAGGGAGCATTGTAACCCAATATATTAAAGTGTGTTTTTTATGGGTGTTTTCAGAGAATATAAGGCCGAGAAGGAGAGAGGGTCGACCTAACCCATGTCATCAGTTATTTTGATTTTTTTTTTTTATTTACTGCCCCTCCAAAGACAAATCCTGATTCCTCCACAGAGAATTTTAAAAACAGAAAATTCAGAATCAGCATCTAAAAAGTATGGGGTGCCACATCCTTCTCAATTTAAATTTAAATTCTCCACTGCATAGAAATCAGTATAAAACGTTTGCAAAATGTGTTGTCGCGGTATAGAAGCTGCAGGTTATTTTGCATGATAATATAACATGGGTTTTTCAGACAAACAAAAATGGGAACAAATCAAAAGGGAGCTTCCATAAAGTGGAATTTGTTATTTCAAATATTAAGATGTGATTAGCATCTTTAAAGCCTACATTAAACATTTTTTTACTTCATGGGCGTAAAATAGAAGCTCAAACTTGTTAATCCTCCGCCATCCCAGCCCCAACCCTCGCACGCACTCAGCCAAGTTTGTCGGCCTGGTAAATCGAGGACTTCTCACTTGTTCTCCCATTAATTGGACTTTGTTTGTTTTGTAGCGACATCTCAGTCCTTCTTTTACACGAAAGCGCTAGGACGACCTCGATCTGTGAAAATCACCCGAATCCCTTTAGATTATTAGTGCTCGATTTCAACGGATAGTCACGCTCATACACACACCCTCTTAGGCCCTATAGGTCAAAGATTCCACACTAAAGTAAAGTTTGTTTACTGGCATTTGCATGTGTACAAAAGAGCCCCAGAGCCTGGACTTCCTGCAGACATGATTTGTACACTCTCTTCAATGGATGACAACATTAAGTCTGATATTTTATGGGGATTGTACAGTCAGATTTTTATCAACTTTTGATATGAAGAAAAGGAGCACATTTTCAAAAACTCTTCAATTCATATGAACGTTATGACACAAAATGTAAACATTTCCCGTATGACCAGTGTGGTATCTCGCCTACCAGAAAGGCCCTGGAATGTACAAGGTCACTGTTTTTGTAAACAAAGTTCACACGATCTGTGGACGTCCGGGCTATGTTATGAACGCTCTCTTCCGAGTAGCAATGATGCAGAATGCCTTTAACCCTGCTGTGAAATTGTCATTATAGAAATGGTGTATGTGATTATTATAGGAGATGAATGATCTCGCGTTACACAACCCCGCAGAAAGTAGGGTGTTAAATTAACACATGACTTGTTAACTATGTATTCGACAGTGTTTTCACAGTGTCCTGTCATATAAGATTCCCACAAGACGTATACGAGTGTTCTTTCCAATCAATATTGATGATCTTATGATGATAACAGAGGCAGGATATATATTTTTAAGCGATTTATTTAAAACAAATTGTAAAGAAAAATGTTGAATTTTGAAGATTATTTAGCCACAACAATCGGTTATTTTTTTTAAATAAACAGAGAGCTCTGCAAATGAGAGAAGGATATTGGTTTTTAGTGTCTTGCATTCCTTTATTTGGAGGGCATTCAATACCCATACATTGAAGAATTTCACCGTTAACGTTGGTTAAAACTTCAGCTGGAATATTTGCAACGTTTTTTGTATAACGTTTGGCCAATAATGGGTATTGATGAAATACTTGCCCAATAGTGAAAGCAAAATGTGAAGAAATATTTTTACCAAATTTGGATAAAGTTATATATCTCAATAGTTGGGTAACCAATGATACATATATACCCAACATATTGTTAGATATGTCATTAACCAAATTGATAATGTATCCATCTGTTGGGCAGATGATAATTGCCAAATTAGGCTAATTGTCAATAATGATGCCCAGTTATAGGTGGAAAATTGTTTTGCTCAAGATTGGCGTCTTGATACCTTAAGCAACGTTGGGTACTTGTTTGCCAATTTTAAAAAGTGTACCATTAAAGTACTGCAGGTGTGCCTTTGACCCTATAGCGGGGTACACTCTAAAGACTAACTTAGTCAAAACAGCATATATTAGTCATTTTAGACCACATTTTGACTAAAATTAGTCAAAAATGGTCTAAAATGACTAATTAAGGCTGTTTTGACTAACTTTAGTTTTAGAGTGATAGCACAAACAACATTTTGTATTTATTTATTTATTTATTTATTTATTTTGACGAGCTTTTATTGGTAAACAAAATTGTGCTAAACAATATTTCTGCTTCACACGGCTGTTTTCAAATTCGGCCGTACTCAGTTTGTATTTTGCATAATTTGTATTCATAATAGCAAACTGGGCGAGGAGGACATGATATACACAATTATTGTGTTGTGTTGATTAAACAGTATCTGGGAGGGGGCGGGGACTTGGATTCCAAAAATTGTGTGGTGAATTTAAACAATTCCCATTCCCAACATATCGTATTTAGGGGGAAACTACTCCTCTGTAATTCTTAAATATGAGTTTCAGATAAGAATTGCCATAAAAACCACTGCTCCCCCCAACCGCCACCCAACACCACCCAACCACCGCCCAGATCACCCCAATACCGGGCAACGCAAAGACACATTGCGCGCACGCACACACACACACACACACAAATTACCATGATGTCCCATCCACAACCTTGATCAGTATGTACATTATTGCAAATGAAGTATCTGCAAAGTGCCTCCGAGAAAATACATGGGCATTTCTAAAAGCTCCCGGCAGGTGAAAAAACATCCCTAATGAAAAATGAAGGTTTTGTTGTATTGACAGCATGTAACGCATTCGACCGGTTATTCAGCAGCACTCCAAGTCCTAAAGGATTCCTGGACCTCTGGATGGCAATGGCAGTGTGCCATTTACCTCCAAAATTAACCGCCAGGGGAAATACCACCTGACCACAAAGGTAGAGAAATAAACTTAGCCCGCAGAGATGCAAAAGTGTTATTCAGCACGGAGCGATACCGGTACCCTCAAAAACATTGTCAAATGCATGCAGGTTATAAAAATGCGACTGTAAAAACCCATCTGTCATAATAGTGCCATAAAAACCCTGTATCTGTTTTAATGTATAGTGTTAATAATATTAGTATATATATATATATATATATATTTATAATTTTATTAGTATATTTTGATATAATTTGGAGTCGCCCCGTTTTGTAAAATGTATGCCGGTTCATTTTCAAAAAGGGAGCACGGCAAATCCACCTTTAACGATCATACGCGGATGAGTTCAAATCTACATCTGTTTGCAAGACAGACATCGTAAGATAAGGAAAATACATATTGAGTCAATATGTTGCGGCTATAGTATGGGAGACAGGGGGAAAAACATTCGCCAAATCACGTAGACACTGTATGCGGATGTTAATTTGTAGTCCGGGGGTTGTTTTAGTTCCGCACATCCCGGGTGCTGTTTTAATAAACATGGCAGTTCTTGAGCTGAATTCTCTCTGTATGCAAAGTTGCAGTTTAACTGTTTCAATTAAAGTTATAGACCCCATCTTTATACTTCCGCAAATTTGTGTCTTGTTATGAGCGCAACAACAAAAACTAATGCTGATTCATATACTTATTTTACTATCTTTTTTCCAAAAAGCTGCCAGACTATTCCTTCTAGTCTCGGTTTGGTTACATTGATATCAAATGTGGAGGGGAAAAAAAAAAAAAAAAAAAAAAAAAACAGATGGCTGCACCTTGATAAAGGCCCCCATATACGCTGCTTTCTCACTGCCTTTAGATTTCCAACGTTGCCACGTATAACTTGATAGGTAACGTTAGCCCGAGGGCACATTTGCTTCTTCACGTATAGTAATACATTCTTTCCACCAGGATGGAGAGGCATTGTAACGGATCTGTTTTAATTGTATTGATCCCATCTCTTCATGCACCAAGCCTTCTCTAATACCATTTCAGACTTTAAAACCGTACCCTGTACACTTCCATCTTTAATTGTACCACATCGTCACCATATCATTCATTAATAAGCACAAATCGATATATGAAACAAGTTATTTCATAACAAGGTGAACACGTGAACTCGCCCGTGACGTCACGCGGCCGTACGGTTCACCGAACTTTAGAACATGATACGTCATATTTATGTGACGTCAGCAATCTAATTTGTAGTCTGGCACATTCCATTTGACAGCTGAAGTCGTATCAGGAATTGGTCGGCACATGCTCTTTCGTTATACCATACTCCAAGATATGCAATCGTAATTATTTATGGTAACATAACTTACCATTTCTTCTGGAATGGGAGACTCTCGTTATTTCCTTCTAAAAGTGTTATGTTAAAGTCAAAGTAGTTTTGACAGAAGAAAATAAAAAGTCAATACACTTTTGACAGAGAAAAATAGTTTTGATAGAATAAAATAAAAAGTCAATACACTTTTGACAGAGGAAAATAGTTTTGACAGAATAAAATAAAAAGTCATTATACTTTCAACCTGAAAGCTTACTGATTATAAAGTTTAAACCAGTACCAATCCTCCACAGAAATTATTTCCATCTGAAATACTGATAACGTCGAGGAAAAATCATTCGAATATCCCTCAAAAAACCCTTTCACACTAGACGAATTTCCCGGGAAATTCCCGGGAAAATTGTGTTGCCCTTGTCACACTTCAATTGCTAACCACCACCACCACCACCACCACAACCACAACCACAACGACGACGACAACAACAACAACAACAACAACAACAACAACAACAACAACAACAACAACAACAACAACAACAACAGAAACAATGTTATAGCAATACCTTGGAACGATACTTTCCACGTTTATGTTGGCATATTAACAGATCATCGCAGAGGAATGTTATTTATAGTACCATGATTGGGAATTATGACAAAATAATAATAAATTGAAATAAAAAATATGTATAATCAAACCTTTAGAGGCGTTAAAAACACGGGGACTGCGACTCTACGAACATTCAATTGAAAGGATGTATTGAAACAATGGTAAGATTACAAATATACTAGTTCTGAGATTTGCATATAACTTCCATGGTGTAAAGATGGTCATGTGTAAAGCATCCCTTCAACTATTTTGGCTGGAAATGTTATAGTCTTTTAGAAATGAGTATAACAAACATAGTTTCGATCTCGCGAGACTGAAATTCGATGTTTGAAAACAGTGATGGGGTTTTTCAATATTTTCTTTCGTGACTCTGGCGACCGATTGAGCTTAAACTTTCACAGGTTTGTTATTGGGTGACAAAAGTGAGGATAGTGGTATTTGACATCAACCAGCATTAAGCGCAATAATGTATACGCACTTTGTACACGCCATATACGTATGACACTTTACACGATTTTAAACATAATAAATTCCATTGCTTAATGAGCTCTGTTATGAAACGCAAAATAAACGAGACAATGAAAACGATGGATGAATCATCGTTGAATCATATTTTATTTTATTGATTTTGTATATGAAGGAGTGACATGTGCAATTAATTATGATATTATAGGACGCGTGTGGTCCTATGTGGTCCTATTCTCTGGGCGAGCAATTACATTATCAAATTTCACAGGTCGTGAGAAAAATACTTGCAACCTTTTTCCCGTAATGAAGTCACAGACTGTATGAAGGTTGTGATGATCCTCTAATAAGTCATGCCAAAACAGGTCCTTTCTCGAATGCATAAACATGCTAAACATACTTTTTAGTTCGTTTAGTCAACCATGGAGGTATAGAATTATAGCAACCTACAGCAACCTAGATGCCGCCATGTTGGTCGTTCATACACCAAACACGTACAACTCTTTTGAAAACTTCGTTTACAAATAATTCTTTCATGCAGTAAAGGTCACTCTTATAGCTGGGCTTTGTGGTGATTGTAGTTTGTCTCTACAGTTTTTCAAGAGATTGGAGCGTTGTCACAGAGGTGAAGAAATGAAATAAGCTGTTGCAAACTGCTCACCAACAATAGATGCAAACCAGCTGTTAATAACCTCATGTTTCGACCCTAGCAGAGCATTTCTTAAAAGGTTTTCAAAAGTATATGATACATTATTCAAGGTATCGAAAAACTCGTGTTTCTTTTTACACTGAAAAATTACATGTTGAAAAGGCTCGCACACATGCACAAAAATTCCTGACGGAACACAAAGTCATTCAATGTTTTCCTCGAAAACGAGACCACAGTGTGCTGAAGTTTTCAGAGGTTAGTAACTTGGTTGTTTGTGTGACGTGGTTATTAGAGAACCAGGGGATAGGGACGAATGCACTCTAGATTTTTCAGAAATGATGTGTTGTTGAGTTTCATATTTCCATAATATTCATAACCATGTATACTGTGTTCGCCTTCTTTTTGCAGATGTGTGTAGGCGTATGTGTCAGACACAAGTGGAATACTTTGTGATGATGGATATTAGTTGACGTGACCCCATCTGCACCTTCATCGGGTCATTCATAGTTAGTCATCCGTCAAATCGGCATGACCAGACTGCTGTAACGGGAAGAATAAAGTGTACGCACTCGTCTCAAGCGGAAAACATTGTATTGAAAACTGAATCAAGGGAGTATTATGGTATTTTGCTTTCAATGATCTGCCCGTTCTTGCTGTGGTAAATACAACGCACCATATACACGTTACCATTTCATGCGCAGTAGGCCCACAAATGGAGGAATGCTGAATGACTGTTGGAATTACATCCTTACTATTACCAAGTTTGCCTCCTTTACGTGGGGCAGATTCACCATTGGGGATTTGAGTTCACTATAAAAACGATATAGATGATTCAGGGTGGACTATTTCGTCAAACTCCCTGGAGTTACTGTGTTGAAATATGCATTAGACTGAGTAGAAGAGCAGGCGTGCTTGGCGACATGTACCGCGGTCACGCAGTAGTTGAGGTGTGAGGGAACGCGGGATGCCCCTGCCGTTTCGATTCGGCCTTCTAATGTCGGCTGAGGCGTTAAGGCGAATCGAACAGATATAAGACCATGAAAAAGAGAACGAAATACACGGATATCTCCCGCTCAGATGTGGAGCTGCACGATGGGGAGAGCTCGAGTCCGGCAACGAGTAGCCAGAGCGCGTACCAGAGCACAAGCAGTATGCCGGCAACTCGGCTCACCACGGCCGGCAAGGTGGTGGCTGCACTCCGCAACGGTGATCTAGAGGGACAAGTCAGAAACTTCGGCCGTCACCTCAGGCGCCCTGCACCAGATGACCAGGTGGTGTTGGATCAGCTCTTGGACGGCCTGGATGATCTCAGCTCTGTGGATAAATACTCATATTGCCGTATTGTACAACGGCTAGGCGAGACTCTCCTAGAACACTGCTTAGGATACCTATGCACTGATGTTGGCAACCCCGATGTCTGTTTGGATCTGAAGATGCAGAATGTGCTGAGAATTCTGTGGATGTCATGTCTTTACACACCTTCTTTACAGAGAATAGCTCATGCCGGAATGGACCTCATCCCAATGATGAACAGACTCATCTTATCTTGTCTGAGAACATCAGAGAATCTCAGAGAGAACAAGACCAACAGCAGGCACGAGCAAGAGAGGCAGCGAAAGATAAGCCGTGAGTCGATGTCGTCGGCGTCAGAGGACCTTGTGGCATCCTCCTACAGCATGAGCAGCATTGTTGTATCAGCCCTTGCAATTTCCTATAACTGTCTCTACGCGTCGTGGGACCGTGAAGTCATGGTGGTGTGCTGTCAATGTGGTTTTATCCGGACCGTCGTGAGTCTACTCAGCCGTACCAGGAACATAATCATCGGGGAGGTTTGCTTAAGAATCCTGGATCTGATCGGGGAGTGCGGAGGGAACACCTCTACTGCACTCCTCAAGGAGTACCAAGTCATGAAGGAGGCCAGTAGACTCTGGCATTACATGGTCCGTCGTGATATGATCACAAAATCAGGGTTCCTGGTGGCCGGGTTGATAGCTCAGCTCGGAGGGAACCTCCGGCACGGGGATGGCACTTACAACTGGCCGTGTAATCCGGGGACAGGGACCAAGCGAACGGCCCTCTTCCGTACCCCTCACCTCAAGATGATCCGGTGGTGTTCCTCCCCTGGGTGTGGTCGGTCCGAGGAGCAGACAGGCCAGAAGTTCAGGCTTTGCTCGCGGTGCCGGCTGAGCCGGTACTGCAGTGAGGACTGTCAGCGGTATCACTGGAATCGAGGACACAAAGTCGAGTGCTTCCCTATTCTGTCGAGGGATCATAGCTTTGCTGTTGAGGAGGAGCAGAGTTAACGTTTTGAAAAGCGGCTACCCCCGAATTCAAATCCAAAGGCGAAATTCAAACTTTAAAGAGTTATACATGGCTGTATTCCCCCCTGTTGCCACGGTGTTAGCCACACGGGTGTCTGGGTGCTTTTTATAATTTGATCATCGCACTGTATTTGTCATTGTAAATGTGAACAAGTCAGCAATTCAGATGCCCTCACGTTTCATCTTAAATCAAATTTGGGACACCTCGTTTTCGGAAGGTAGCTATTAACACCTTGCCTGTCGCAATGTGCTGTGATCGGACAAGTCTTGTTAGAAAAAAAAAGTGTTACATGAAAGTACTTCTCACACTAGCAGCAAACTTAAAGATATACCTCGAATTTTGCTCTTCCTCGCCATCCAATTTTGCACGCAATAATTACACAGAGATAATGAAATTGTCTATTAGTATAATTATCGTAATTATATCTGTGTGTAAACATTTCCCTCGAACCCTCTTTGTGGGAAACACGTTATTCCACCTCGCTATTATACAGGAAATTTACACCGGACTAAATGTTTTGTTTACCTAAACATTAACATTCTGTATAAATCCTTCTTTTTTTTCTTTTTTCTTTTTTTTCTTTTTTTTTTTTTTGGTCAAAGTGTTGATTTTGTTACTCTGCAAAAGTTTACAAAGTAAATAATATCACAAAGGGAGAGCCCCGTTTGTAAATATTATAAAAAGTTTGAAATACGCATTGTGTCCACCAACGTTTAAAAAACTGTATTAAATATATCGGTACTGATAAACTTGATTATACTAATAAACTTTAACATTTAATTTTACATTCAAAGGTTCCGGGGGTTATCGGAAGAAAGAAAACAAAAAGACCTTATGCATTTGACGTCACTTAAGTAGGGCGCCCTCACGTTGAGTTCAAGTGGCGGTTGCTCATTGGCCCTACTTGGGCGCCTGATGGGTACTTTCGAAACCACGGCTTCGGCCCCGGCTTACAGGCTCCGTCGGTTGAAAAGCATCCGGACGGAGTCTAAGCCAGAGCCGGCGTCAAAACCAAAGCAGTGGTCTCGAATAGGCCCATAGCTTTCCGTCTCCATTGGGTCGTCATCGCTTTACCTTCAAGGTGGAGGAGAGATGACGTCAATGCATGAGGTCGGTTTTTGTTCTTAATCTCAAATTTTACTTTGTATAAAGTTGATAGTGACAACAACCTTGAGAACTATTATCCATTTGATATGTTTTATTCTTGCAGCGAAATCTTCTTTTAATCCTATCGTACAAAATGGCTTTGAAAGTCACCTAAAAAATTACATCATGTAAAATGTACAATTTGTTCAAAAACTTGGCGCTATTATTGGTCTATTACTATAATTATTATTATTTAATATTATTATGGGCACGCTTGGGGGTCAATTGCTCTGAAAGTGGGGGGTCGATGGATCGAATCCCACCCGAGTATAGGCTCTTGATTTTCCCCAATGTTTCACTGCTTATTATACAAAACTGCATAAGCAATAATTGGTGTAAGGGTAAAACTATATTATGAAAACGTAGATATCAAGGGTATATTAGGGTGTTTACAGGTAGCCTACGTGCGTTCCTTTACAATTGGCAGAATGGAATAGGCCTGAGTCGGGTTATTAAAGCCACAGCTCAACATTGGTAAGAAGAAAAACATGTTCACAGATTTACATATACCTTACATGGTATAAAGATAATGATGGTAGAAAACTTCCCTTCAAATATTTCTGCCTGAAGTGTTATCGTTTTTAAATAATAAATGGAATAAGATCCAAAATTACTTTTCGTCCAAGTGAGACGAAAACTGCCTATACATGAATGCGTACAAAAATACTGTGATGCATTTTTAACGTTTTCTCGCAAATGAAACGAAATGAGCTGACATTTTCACAGGTTTTTTTTTTTTTTTTACAAATATCTTGATTTGTGCAAAGAGTGGAAGCATTTACAGTCAGTTTACCAATGTTGATCTGGGGCTTTAAAGAAACCATAATCTTAAGTGAATTTATTTTACTTGGGAATATTTCAGTTGTGACATTTAGTACTCCACGCATACATTTAAAAATATATATTAATTAACATAAAGGCAACAATCGATATCATTATTAGTTTACTGGGTAACTAATAATTACGTTATTTGACGCCGGGCATTTGAGAAGACATTTTTTTCCTCGAGAATAATCTGATTATGTCGCAATATATCCTCGGGAAAGATTGGGGTGTTGAGTTTTAAGATCATCGTTTTATTATTTTTACAAGAAAGGATGTAATCTATCCCATTATCAGCCGTACGACAAGCGGTATATTTCTTGTCATTTCTCCAAGGGTCGATTTCACAGCGGGGCCGGTCGGAGGGGGGGGGGCAGGTGGGGGGGGGGAGAGATAGCCTTTCGCCCGGGAGTAAAACACCCTGACAAACTTGAGTATAGTTGTACAACTTTGTAAATTTTTGTTGGGAAGCAAGTTAAAATAGCGAACCATGTTACCTAGTGACGTAACATGTTTACAAAAGATCCACTGAGCCTGAGCCTACTGCAGGCACAATTTGTACACAGCTCAATGGATAATATATAATATGTGAAGATTTCGGGAGATTGCAGCGAATAGTTTTTTTCTTCGTTTTATGATGAAGGGCAGCTGTTGTTTTTGTTTACAATACTTGAAATTATGTTGAAATTACTAAACAAAATGCGAAACCTACTATTGAAAAAGTGGAGTTGCCGGCCAGAAAATACCGTAGAATGTATAAAAAAGGTAATTCCTTTTGTTAGCTTCGTTAATTTCTGTCAAGAGAAGTTATTACAAGTCATGAAGAAATACATATTATGGTGTAAGTGAATGACTGCATTAAAGCCAAGCTCAACATTGGTAAGAAGAAAAACATAAATGTTCACAGATTGACATATACCTTACATGGTATGAAGATAATGTTGGTAGAAAACATTCTTTGAAATATTTCAGCCTGAAGTGTTTTCGTTTTTAAATAATTAATGAAATAAGATCCATAAGAAATCAGTTTTCGTCTCAGTGAGACGAACAAAAAGGCTGAATGCATTTTTATCGTTTGCTCGCAAGCAAAACAATAAAAATAAGCTGACATTTTCACGGGTTGGTTTTATTACATATATCTTGATTCGTGCAAAGAATGGAAGCATTTACAGTCAGTTTACCAATGTTGAGCTGGGGCTTTAACAATGCTTTCCACGCACGATTTTCACAACCACTCAACTTTTACAGTACTAAAGTAACTATTATTGTGTGTATAACAAAAAGCAATAACTGATAACCTAAAGGCTGGGGCGGGGAGAGGCGAATTTCAGGGGAAAACTGTCTTTGCGACGCCTCATCATCACTCAATTTTAACAAATTTAGTTTTTCATCGCCCCGCACTTGGGTTATTATAATAATGTTGAGACAAAGGCACACTCCAGGGCTTGCTGTAAGTCGATAATATAACGTGTGTGATATTGTTGGTATGCATAATCAATAAAATTATCAGCAGCAATTGTCTTAACTCTTGTAGACGGGTATCCTTATCATTCTCATTGTATTGACAAACAATCATGCGAAGGGGACCCACCCTGTTGTCCACTGGTCAGTAGTTAAAACTGTGGTTACTAATATAGGCCCTATATAATACTGAAAAGACTATTATGGCTATAAGCTAGACACTCCGTGAGACTCTCTCACGATGCCAATTTACATATTCTTGCCCATTTACGGATTCCTGCCCATTTACGGATTCCTGCCCATTTACGGATTCCTAATTCATAAGGGAGACTCTCCATTATGATAGCTTTATAATGCTGTTGTGGACTCGGTTTTTTTCATGCAAGAAGTCAAAGTAATTAGTTGTAAGTGCAAGCTCCAGCCCGTACCGGTGTATTAATTAAAATATAATTATTACAGGCATGATGTTCTTCCAACTTTAATCTGGTTTCCGATTTCCCCCCTAAGAAAGATCAGAAAAAGTGTGTGTTTTTTTTTTTTTTTTTCTTTTTTTTTATAGCTTTAGTACATGTAGGCCAGCTCTTGTACCAGCAAGGGCCAATAGTGTCTGTAATTAGTTGTCCAATATGATAAACGCGGTTAGTGAACAACACTTATCTGATGGACACTTAATTATAAGAAGGGTACAATCGTTCCACCCTAGTTGTGTTTAACAAACCATCAGTAATCAAGCATCAACCTGTGACAAATTGAATAAATTAGGAATGGCCAAGAAAAACAGCAAAATAACAAGACGTTTGTCATGGAGTCTCCTGACATGATGCACGTGTTTAGACAATAGTTAGAATTATCTTGCTATAAGGAGTGAGCTTTTGAGTGGGATATTATGTTCTCGCCCACCACACTATTGCAGATGAACATGATTTCACAGGCAATTTAGTAGCGGTGTCACGCACAAACAATTATTTCTACAATGCAAAGCACAGTATTGAAAAAACGTCCAATATCGTGGAAGACAGCTGACCTTGGGTAGCAGATCTGACCTGCTCTGAAACAATTTTGCCCGGAGTGGTCATTCAGAGACAGACAAGTAGGCAGGCTCGGAGAGCTGGTCGTAAATATACCATCCAAACGTTTAGGACTGTCCTTTATTCGGGGCAAAAAATTGCTTGCTTTTATGTTTTTTACTGTAAAGAAAAATGACTACTCTCTTAAAATGTACAAGAGTGAAAAACCACTCTTTTTGTCCGCCATACCACTCTTGCAAGGAGCCATATGGCGGACATCTTTGTTTAGAGTGAAAAACATGTATTTTCAATAGATCCATAGTGAAATTCACTCCACTTTCACTCAAAAAGAGTGGTGAAGAATGAGTTTCACTCTCATAAGAGCCAAACTGACCTCACTCTGGCAAGCGAGTGAAATTTTCACTCTTTTACATTTAGAAAGTAAAGTTGCGGTTTTCCTCCCTCTTAATTTTTGGATAAAAACAATGAAGAACAGAAAACTGTCAATTTTGTCCGTGTTTCCTTTGACCAAATTAAAGGATGAATGTTGGACTGGTGTATAAACTGTACACGGACCATAACTCTTCCACAGAGCGATGTGATTCTACTGAAGATGAATAAACCCCAAGTCATGTTTTTTTTTATTTAGTTTTTTTTTTCCAAAGCACGGGAAAATGATCGACAGCTAAAGCTCATTACAGTTCGGGACCCTTCACTGAAGTTTTTATTTCCCGATTGGACGAGGGCATCGTCATCTGAAATATGACCCAGATACCGGGTTCACGTGACTTCTCCTGGTCACGTGGTCCCAAGATTGGATCGTAGCCTTTGGACATGAGAAAAGTAATTTAGCTGTGTAATAATCACTGTAAATTGATTTTTATCACAACACCCAAGCGCTAAAGTAGAACGGCTGTGGGTAAACAACTTTTGTGTTTCAGGAAGTTATACATTGTCGTTCTAAATCTTCTAGCCTTCAAGATTTCATTTAAACATAAACCAGACCCGGGGTGGGGTGGGGTGGTCAGTTCCATAGAATTGCTTAAACATATACAAGTTGCTGAGCAAAAAAAGTGTCACCGAACAGAAACTTGTTAAGAGTCAAACCGCCAGGAGACTGGCTCCCTATCATCACTTGTTCAGCAGGCAGATGTATGTTATGCTTTACTAGCAGATTGCAGTGGCGTAACAAGTAAGTGGGCCTCTCACCCCCCCCCTCCCATGAGATCACTACACCCCCCCCCCCCAATAAACTGTGAATATCGATTAGTACAGTTTGAAATCATCTTGCACAAATACTATTTTTTTATTCGAAATTAGTCCTTGAACTTCCCAATCAAAATAACGTGGAATGAAACTTGCCCGGGATCGGAATCCTCTCAGCCTCTGTTAGCGAGTATTGGATATTGGATTAAGTCAGCGTACCACGTCCATGTTCTAACCCATACCATCAGCTCTGTCTGATTAAAAGTATTATTTGTGTATTGTACTTCTTGTAAATGTTTTCATTTGGGGAAACTATAAATCCCCCAATTTATTATTGTTATTATATATATTTTTTTTTTTTTTTTTTTTTTTTTTTTTTTGCCCAGCCTGCCCTGCCCCCCCCCTTTAAAAAAAAACCAGCAGATAGTTGGAAACTGGGCACTTGAAGGTTCTTCGGTTTGAGTCAATAATCAAGAAAACGGATGTGTGTGCTCTTGGACCGACCAAATCTAACAGGGTGCTCAAACGTAACAGGAAAAGCTACTCTACAGTGACTTTTAACAGAACAATATACTATACCCACTGAAGAATTTCTAAAGAAAGAGGATAATAGAGGTACCCAAATGACCAAGGACCTTACGAGGGTTAGGGTGGATGTACTTGTAAGTGACATTCAAACATAAGAACTCCATCTAATAATAGGGATAACATAGAGAAGACTGCTATTTACCGGGTTGACAGCATGTGTGGGGGCGGGGTTGAAGGTGGGGGAGAGATAGTAGTCCAAAGAGTATCAAAACGCTATGTCCATTCATCAGCATTGTCAAAGACGAGCCTTCAATCAATAGTGTTGCACCAGTTTTGTCCAACGACGAAAGTCTAGCGCCATCAACGGTCCGAGTTTGCTCTCGGCCGTCCCACCCACACCCACACAATAATGATACAAGTCGAACGCGTGATCTAATAACGAATCCAATATGATTATACCTCGTGTACTATGTGGTGCGTGATATCGACTCGATGTCCATTATAATTAGAGAGTTGGAATCGATGGATGACAGTCTTGCAGTCACCGTTCGTGCCAATAGACGTAAAAAAGCTAGCCTTACAATCAAGTCGCTCTTCTTCTTCTTTTTTTTTTTTTTTTGACTAAGCTTTGAAGGCATTGACATTAATGCTTCAGTAGCGTCTTCTATAAGGGGATGAAAAACAAAAATCAGGCTGCCTGGACTTTATTGTGAGGCCACAATAATTGGTTTATTTATCATTGCAACAGTGTAATAACCAAACAGAGGGTAGATGGGGGAAAGTCTGGCTTTATTTTCAAAATTAGCGCTTTTTTTGTTGTTATTTTTATACAGGGTATTGCAATAGAGATGGCCACAACATTGATGATCTATTTTAAGACTTACTACTTTGGCAATGCAGTGAGAAAGCATCTTGATAATTATAAATATATATACATAAATATAAATATTTGCGGAATCTGATCATCCCCAACTTTCCCTTTCCCTCTCGGAAATATATATATCTCCAACAAAATTTTAAAGTAACTCCTTATACCTCTTACCAAAACAAATTGCCATTTTGAAGAAAAAAAACACTATACGGTCGGTTATATGTACCATAACACACACAGATTGATTTTCATGGTCCGAGAGGGAAAGGGAAAGTTGGGGATGATCAGATTCCGCAAATATTTCCCAAGGGGATGCCGCTGACTTTAATATACACCGAGAGAACGAGCGTCAAACTCTACCGACGACGGACGCAATATTGACCCGTGAAACAGCCGTCCTTCCGACACACCTCACAAGGCGGCCTGTGACGGGGGACATATCCTCCCCTCCGGGTACCCGGTAAGAATCATGCGTTGATCACTCGAACCAATCCTACATCCCCTGTGGCACAATTCTAAACAAACTGTCACCATACATGTAAAATTAAAGTTAAAAAAAAGAATAATAATACTAATAAAAAATAATGATATTAAAAAAAAAATCCCGATAAGTAGCATTGACGCATCAAAAAAGTTCTTGAACCGACAGTGTAATTCTTTAGTTTCATATTTAATTTGTATTTCTGTATGTCATTATAAAGACCAGATGGATTTTTTTTTTTGAATTAGTTGTGACTAGAGGATGATTTTTACTTCCTATGATGAAAACGGCCTCGAAGGAGAGGTTTTCTTTCGGCACTTACTCTCCAAGGAAATCAAACACGGTAGGACTGACGTTCTTGCAGCATTGCCCAGAGTGACGTTGCAATCTGACTAGTGTTCTGGCAAAATGAGGATTTTAAAGGGAATTTACAAACTAAAACGGCATAAAGGTGAAGCCACGTCACCCTTTCAATACATAGCTGAACCACTGCCTTAACCTCTGACCTCAAATTGTCTTCATAAAATGAGTGGGCAACCGTGCTGGCCGGGAAGGGCGTCGTGACCCAGATGAGCACCGACAGACTTTATATTGATTGTATTTATTTAAAACACAAATTCATGTAACAACTATTTACATAACACAAACAAAACAAACAATAAGTTGACTAATTGACCTTATGCATTGACGTCGTCACGCCGCCATCTTAGAGGTAAATCGATGATGTAACAATGGAAACGCAGAGATTTGTACGCGCGGCGCACAGGATTGGCCAATGAACAACCTCATTTTGACCTCTAGACGAGGGCGCCCTACTCAAATGACGTCATGTGCATAAGGTCTATGGCATTGTTGTCATGATCATAGCACATCTGTGGTTGTACATGGAATTATGAGCCTTAGTCCGGCACAATACAATCCCATTTTAAAATGTAAACATCCGCGCGTGTACTTATAGCGTGCGCATTCATGTCGTGCAGTGTGGCATTGAAGAGACGCCCATTGTGCTGCCCACGTGTACAGTGGTGATTTAGCCAATGCGGTGATTGGTCAATAAGTTTAGGGGCGGGGCTTAATGAATCGGTCTATAGTTCCTTATCCTTTTTAAGAGTTGTTCATGCAATAAAACTCCTACAGTGTGTTGTAATTAGTGAGTAGTAAATCAGAAATTTGCCTCTCGGAAATACAACCAGCGAAACCACACTCTACATATTGAGTCAAAACTTTGGTTCTAGAAAATGCCGGACCCTGTTCCAAATTCCAGGGATTTTTATCTGAATCATTATATTCTACTTTTAAAATATCTTTTCAATCGGGATCATTTCATAACGAACGCGTTTTATAGCCCCAAAGCGCCCAATCCGAAGGCAAAGTGTTTTAATTACGGAATCAACGCTGAATCGCACGCATTCTCCGAAAACCCACAAAAACAAATGTCTGAAATCCCGACGAGCTGCACGCGAATGAAATTCCTTGAATGATTTCTTGAGACATAATAAAGAGAAATGATAACTCTATTAGAAAAAAAACTGGTTCAAAGTACGCCCTCATGTGGCTTATCAAACCCCAAGAGCGAAGGCCCAATATTGATAGTCTGGTGCCGGGCATGGTGTCAGATCAATTGGTGCAAGATGTGCGGACAAATTTTCCAAGGTACATGTTTGAGTAGGATCCTACTCTACACAACTGGTACTCTTCACGGTACTCTTCACGATTGTTATGTTACTATGATATGTTACCAGTGCTTAGTCAGGTCCCCATACTATTGCCCCCAATAGACGATGCAAAATGGCATGCATAGGTGGTTTGTTACCAAACATCGTACCGACAGCATATAAATCCCTGGACCAACCAGTCACCTCTGGAGCAACGAAATTGGCTATTTACTAATAAAATACTAGACTTCTTGATTGACAAACTATTTTATTCTTATTATTAAGATGTTATCTGTTTGGTTAGAAAATGCAGGTCATGGTCATTATGAATGTGAGACATTGTGGACTAAAGTAAGTCACGATAACTGACCGGACCATGGTTTATTCGAAGAACTCCCATATCCAACACACTTTCTACATCATCCATACGTTTTAAAATCTCAATTCTTTATAGAAATTTAAAGAGCATTTGAAGTTGAACAAGGAAAAAATACGTGTTACTGGTTTTATCTGCAATTGGTGCAAGATATGCGGACAAATTTTCCAAGGTACATGTTTGAGTAGGATCCTACTCTACACAACTGGTACTCTTCACGGTACTCTTCACGATTGTTACGTTACTATGATATGTTACCAGTGCTTAGTCAGGGCCCCATACTATAACCCCCAATAGACAATGCAAAATCGCATGCATAGGTGGTTTATTACCAAACATCGTACCGACAGCATATAAATTCCTGGACCAACCAGTCACCTCTGGAGCAACGAAATTGGCTATTTACTAATAAAATACTAGACTTTTTGATTGACAAACTATTTTATTCTTATTATTAAGATGTTATCTGTTTGGTTAGAAAATGCAGGTCATGGTCATTATGAATGTGAGACATTGTGGACTAAAGTAAGTCACGATAACTGACCGGACCATGGTTTATTCGAAGAACTCCCATTCCCAACACACTTTCTACATCATTCATACGTTCTAAAATCTCAATTCTTTATAGAAAATTAAAGAGCACTTGAAGTTGAACAAGGAAAAAATATGTGTTACTGGTTTTATCTGTCCCATATTCAACAAATACAGACATACAGTTCATATTGTGTAAAAACATTAATTTAATTTTGATCACGACTTATCTGTGCTGTTTGGTTCGATTCGCAAAATGCCCCGTGAAGTCAGATACCTACGAATTGGTGGAGCGAAGAGGTGGGTAGGCCTATATTTTCCTTAAAAAGTGCAAGCATTGCTGATGATAGTGAGAGCGACTCTCCCGACGAGATAGAGGGGGAAAGTGACGACGAAGCTGAGGTTCTTGGAGCAGAACGATTCAAATTCGAGCCGCTTAAAAGGAAGCAGGTGACAGATGATAACCAAGATTGACTCGGAAATGGTAATCTTTATTTTATTGAGTTACTTGGAATCTCTTCATGACTGTTTATTGTTTACATTGTGCTCCTGTTCTTTTACATGTTTATGAGACATGGGATTAATGTACTCCTAGAACTATGAGGTTCTTTCAACTATCGTCTCCTCGTGGAGACGATAGTGATAGTGGAACGAACCTCATAGTTCTAGGAATAGGATTAATGCATTTGGATTGGACGTGTTGGGACGAGTTTGCTATTATGGTGCGAGCTGACGAACACTCAAAGAGTTTGTACTCTACTCTAGACCCAGTAACTGGGGCGATGTACTCCTTTATTGAGATTTGACACTTTCTGTCGTGTCAGTTAGTAAGACCGAGTATGTCAAAATCTTAAAAAGGAGTACAGCCTACTCCTTCATGAGGCATGAACATAACAGGCAGCAGTAACATATTGAGAAAAATAATTTTCTGCAACAATTTTCTTCCAAAGAGGTACAGCTATGATCTTAGATAAAATAGGGCATACACGTACATGTAGTTAGTTTTCTGTGCTAGCTCCAAACATGTTATTGCAGTTGAAAGGAGCGGGGCTGGGGTGGTGAAATTAAATTTTATAATAGCATATTGCTATAGTTTTAGTTTACAATCTTCATCAAATATTTTTGTGCAAGTGTTCTTGTGGTCACTGTGTGCAACAACCATCGGCAGTGAACTGCATATGCTGCAAGGAAGTAGAAAAGACAAGGACCACAATGGTGGCACTGGAAATAAGCATGGGTGATGCAAAGCAGTGCATAGCCTCACATGATTGATTTGAAGCTATGTACCTTCACCCTGATGTGCTGGAGACTGCCTGCCTGCAGTATCGGGCCTCCATGTGGGTTGTTATGCACACTAAAGAAAATAATGAAATTGGGCCTATAGTGATTATACTCTCTGAATGTAAAAGAGTGAAAACCACTCGTTTCTGCCGCCAACCCACTCTTGCAAAGAGCCATACGGCGGACAACTCTTTTCAGAGTAAAAGACGGTTATTTTCAACTTGAATAAGAGTGAAGTTCGCTCCGATTTCACTTTAAAAGGGTGATGCACAGTGACTTTCATTCTGAAAAGAGCCGAAATGACACCCCCACTGGGGCATCGTGTCTGAGCCAATTCTTCTGACGTTATTTTAACAGACTTTGATATCTAATCCTGATCAGCCGGTCGCGATCCCCACCCCCCCCCCCCAAACGACACTGCAAAAATAGGTTCTCTGACCCCATTTTCCCTTTCAAAAGATTCTTGGAAACCAGAAATGTGAGGGAAAAAATCATGTTTAAAGAGCCCCAAAAGACTCAACAGAAAAAAATAAGATGATAACAAGAAAACAAAAGATCCAATAATGACGTGACCCTGTAATGATCATGACTTAATATAATGTCTGTAAATAACGGGAAGACAATCGTGCTATGTGCCTGCGAAAAAACTACTATACTATGTCGTTGGGGGAGGTGGCCAGCCGGTCACAGTGCTTTTGTCCTTAAGTAATAAACATTCGTCCTGACTCAATCAAAAACTATGTTTTCCTTAATTATCCCCCCAAAACGGAAATTGTACTAATTGGCTGCTCTGGGCGACAAGCAACCTTTATGACAAGAAACCTTCCCTAGTCCGTCAGGCTTCTGAGCCTTACTTAATTAATTTCATATAAAAAAAAAAATATGAGGCATCTTTGGTTTAATTATATTATACAACAAGAAATATTAAATTATACAGAAAGTATACTGGAAATATAAACTTATACAACAGAATGACAGCTAAATAACAAAGTCAAGCAAACTATAGTCTGGCTGAATTTGTTATTGAGCTGTCACTTTGTTGTATCGGCCACACGCAGTCGACGCACCACCAGTCAAGAACAGTTTGGTCTCTTCACGCCAAAATGTGTATCCATCCAGCCCTAATTATGCCTCAGCATCATTCAGCAGTCCAGCATTTTCCTGAAGACGTGCAGAGTGTGCTGTTGGAAAATCGAGACCACCGTATAAAACACGGCTCTTTTCATATAGCCAACACTCCTCCACAAATAGATTTGTACGCGGTTGTACCCAGTGGCGTAACCAAGGGGGCACAGGGGCACGTGCCCCCAACTGATGTCCGTAACCCCCCCCCCTTTGAATTTGGACTTTTGTGATTAACAATTACCACAATAAAACGCTGCATTTTAAGACCTTTTATGTAGTAATCTCAATGTTTTTAAAACTACTTTTTATTATTTACACGCAGAATGTATTTTGTTTTACCTCAGCATGTCAGAAGACCGCTGAAAAGGGGCTTGTTTAGGAAAAAGACAAACGGAAACTAGAGTTTTAATTTGCGAAAAGTGCACCCCTAGGACAAATGGTGCCCCCCCCCCTTAAATTTTACCGTAGTTACGGCGCTGGTTGTACCGACAACTTCCTAATCAGCAACACGTTTTGGAAAAACAAAACGCGCGACAAACAAATTCGTGGCACGAAAGATCACCTTTGACCGGAGCACTCGTTGGGCGTGAACTATGTACGGGTACATTGTAGTTTTGTGCCACAGAAATAGTCGTCGGGTATTATGGTGACGAGCGGACGTCTTTACCGTAAAGCTTCGTGGCATTGAAGCGTTCTTTGAAATGTCAATGTATGACCATGTCTCAAGAGATAAAACTTCAATTTGTCATCAATCTTGGAGGACAAAAACATGCTTTGAGTCAGAAAGCATTACGTTTACATAAGCCTACCTAAAAAGTACGTAACGTGCGTGTGTTAATGTCAAACAATATCAAATTCCCTTTGTGGCTTAAAACTGAGGGTAAACTGAGGGTTAAGAAACCGTGGTGTTTTGTTTTGTTTGTTTGTTTGTTTGTTTGTTTGTTTGTTTGTTTGTTTGTTTGTTTGTTTGTTTGTTTGTTTGTTTGTTTGTTTGTTTGTTTGTTTGTTTGTTTGTTTGTTTGTTTGTTTGTTGGGTTGTTTGTTTGTTTGTTTGTTTGTTTGTTTGTTTGTTTGTTTGTTTGTTTGTTTGTTTGTTTGCTTGTTTGCTTGCTTGCTTGCTTGCTTGCTTGCTTGCTTGCTTGCTTGCTTGCTTGCTTGCTTGCTTGCTTGCTTGCTTGTTTGCTTGCTTGCTTGCTTGCTTGCTTGCTTGCTTGCTTGCTTGCTTGCTTGCTTGCTTGCTTGCTTGCTTGCTTGCTTGCTTGCTTGCTTGCTTGCTTGCTTGTTTGTTTGTTTTTTGTTTTTTGTTTTGGTTTTTAAAGCGTTGGAGATTGGACCGATGAACCAAGAAAATAAACTCCGAGGCGGGCTAAAAAAAACCATTTTGTTTGGGAAGCGGGGCGAATAAGTTAACCCTATCAGGACCGGGGGGGGCACAATGTGCCCCCCCTACCAATTTTTTTACCTTAACTTTTTAACGCTTGGTCCGATCACCGCGAAATTTTCTGACTTTTCCTAAAATATATCTAGGATCATATTGGCAAAAAATAATTGATACCGAGGGTTAGCTGTTGCCATGGCAACCATTTGTTTGACCTTGGGTCACACGATTTTACTGTTTTTTAGTGATTTTTAAAACTTTTTGGACATAATTTCCACTTATTTTATGTTTTTTTGCCAGAAAAGTGATAGTGGTGAGTCACGTGATAGTCTGAAATGATTTCGGGAATTCAAAATGGCCGCCATTTTTGGCGGCCATCTTGGATTTTGTGTTTTCAGCCTGTAATTAGGGGGTCAAATTATATCAAGTTTTTTAACAATGGAACATTTTCAACCTGCTAATTTATTACTTTTCAGACCCAAAAAATGTTAAGATTTGTCAATCATGCCTTATTATTTCTTCCTTGGCCCTTGGCGGCGGCCATTTTGATTGTTAAGTGAAAAAAACGCAAAAAAACATTTTTTCCCGAAAATGGGATAAATTAATGAATTATTATTCCCCCTAAAGATAAATCCAGTGACTAAATTAGGTTCAAATTATATTTATCTTGTTAAAATGTACAAGTTTGCCAAGTTTCAAAACATTCGGACAAAAAATACAGAAGTTATGGCAAAAACACGATTTTTGACCAAAAATGGGCAAAAATCAGTCAAAAACGCCCTCTAGTGACGGTTTTTTGAAATTTTGTGACGTCATCATGTAGAACTCGGTGAAATGAACACTTGTGGCAAGTTTCATCAAAATCGGTCGAACACTTTGGAAAATACGGAGGGGGGGCACTATGTGCCCCCCCCCCCGGTCCCCGTACAACCAAAAAAAGCCCGGTCCTGATAGGGTTAAGGGAAAATACAATGTAAGACAACAATGTAGAACATAAGTTTTTGGGTGTCCCTATACTGCCAATGTCACCCCATGTCATGAAAGACCCCTGACACTGACGTCACACGCGGCTGTACAGTCTGTCCGTGGTCTGCCATTTGGGAGTCAAATTGCATTGTAACAGGTACGGCCCCGATTTCATGAAGTCTTTAAGCAGACGTTTTATGCTTTAATACAGAGCGGCCCTTGGCACAGTTTCTATTTCATCAACACTGCTAACCAGAAGCAAAAGCAAACTGCACGCTAGCTTGGCGGCGGTTCTTGTAAGATGAGTGACGGAATAATGCAAATCCGTCGTGGACACGTATATCCCGCTGTCAAATCTTCTCAATCGCTAACGAAATACACTTAAAATGTGCTTACGAATGTTTCCCATGATCAGCGGCGTAGAGACCGGGTGTGCACGGGGGGGGGGGGATTGTGACACCCCCCGCAATATTTTTAGAGCCACGTTTAGAGCCACAGTCGGCAAATTGAGCACCAACTTACCTGAGTAGGGGCTCGACAGGCTGAACACATTCCAATTCGGCAAGCCTAGAGATTTGCCGACTGGGTTTGCCGACTGACAATTTTAGTTTAGTCCTTGTAGTGTGAGAAGTCCAACTTTGAATGACCAAATTGAATGTTCTCGGCAACGTGCGGGCCTCCGAGCTCTGAAAACAACTAAGGCCGTAGAGCGCCCGGACCGCCCTTGCAGAATTTCCGCCCCTTAGACTTCATTAGGGGCATTATTTTACATGTCAAAAATTTAAAAAAATGTTTATTTTCGGCAACTTGACGGCCTTTTTTAGCCCTGAAAAAAACTAACAATTTTAGAGGGTCCGGAGATTTTGCCCGGGACCCCATAAGATTTGTTGGCCATAAACTCCAACAGTAGCGGACCATTTTCCCGAGTTCAAAAGTATTCAAAGTTTTAATTTCAAAATGAAAGTGTTTTTTCGGTTACGTGACGGTCCTCCTTAACCCTGAAAACACTTAAAACCGTAGAGCGTCCGGGGGCTTCGCCCCCCTGGACCCCCACTAGAAGTTGTGTCCATATACTCCAACAGGGGATTCGCAACAAAATACTGTTTTCAAAAGCTTGTATTTCTAATATGAGTCGTCTAATGCTCGGCCTCTGATAAGGCACTGATGGCTTTAAACTTTGAAGTCATTGAGAAACTTCATGAGCGTATGCCCCCGAACCCCCACATGTCGATGAGTCCTATGTCATTGCGCTTTTACTTTCGTTTGGTACTGTCAGCCGGCAAATTGAGGCTTCCACACCCCCGCAAAGAAAGTGCCTTCGCTACGCCGCGCCGCTGTTCATGATAGTAAGCTCAAAGATTTTAAACGGCTATAATATGGAATTGGGCCACTTTGCGTGCCTCATCACTTCGCTGTGTTGCCTAAGCAAAAACGCATCTATCCAGTTTTGCAAGGGACTTGCCTTATTTAGGCAACTTTCACATTATTCAAACCGGTCAACCATCCAATTCTAATTCCTTGAATATTGGGCCCACTTCTAAGGGAGACTTAATAATGTTGCCGGGTTAAACATGTTCAATTATATCGATTGCTGACACAATGTTCTCGATAGACTACGAAAATTGTCACAAAAGTCTCTCCCTCGCCATAAGGCACATACAATCCATCTATTGGCGCCAACATACATTACAATAATTTCAAATCTCCAGATACATTGTGTATCGATTCAGCTCCAACTCCCATCAATGTTCTCACGTGATTTGGTTTCCTATACGTCATCACGGTCGTGGTCCCACGGGCCAAACGGATGTTTGTCTGCAAGATTGACATCGGTGCAGGAAAAATTCATAATCACGTTGGGCTATGGAGCCTCCACGGTGAACCATCCCCTGTAGATATACATGAATTACGGGTCAGCCATCTGGTTTTCCATTTGTGTCAACTGGATTGAAAACGAGACTGTAAGGGAAAATAGTCTGGCTTCTTTTCGCCGGATGCAAATGTAGAGCCTGGTCTTTCTGGTCCATTCAAGCATGATTCAAGCAACAGATGCCGCCAGTTTTGTTCCCTGACGGATGATATTGCAGTTGTGTATACCCAAACCCTCATTATTCAAAAAGAGCCAGACGACTTTTAACCCTGCCGGCCTCGCCTTGGGTTGCGTTCTTTTGAAAGCAGAGAGCAAGACACATTGCTCACTCAAAATCAAGACTTGTGTCACAGTCATCAGATTCTCAGACATGTGTAGTAATAATTTGTTTATTTGGGTTTAGAGCATTGTATTGATTTTAATATTGGCTTTTCACCATGCTCAGGGGCAGAGTACATTGGCAAGGCTGACAACGCCTTCGGCTCATTGTATGCTGGTGCAGATAGACCGATTGCGCTTTCCAAGTCACATGCCCTGTAGTGGGTATTAAACGTAAACAAACTCTTCGTCCTCCATAGAGAATTGCGATACGATACTTGATGATTGTTATATTTTGTTTATTCGACCGAGGCTTTTCTTTCTCGAAATCTGTGAACAATATTCCAGAGTTTGTACCAGAGACCTTCGAGTGGCTGAATAAAGCCAGTAAGGACAGTTCCAGCAAGTCTTGGAAATTATACAAGGGACATAAAATGTTCACGATGTGGTAGTACTGGTTGCACGATGGAACGTTTGGGCTAGACCACTGCGATCACGCACTTTTCATTACAAGAATGTCACAGTTTTTAAGCTGAAACCCTCAAAACAAAAGGCTTTCCAAATCTGTGTGATTCCTATGTCTGTTTGAAATTCCGCAAGACTAGGTATAAATGCTCACTTTTCCAACGTCCTTTACTTTTTTCACAGTGATTTTTATTAAAAACAAAATAACAGGTGGATGGCTACATAGTTGTCCGATGCCGCTAGTGCATAAAATAAACCTCTTTTGTAGTAGAATACTGGTAGTTTATGAAAAAAGTTACGTGATTAAACATACAACATACAACTTTAATAAAAGGGTTTAGTATCATACCAAAAGCCGACTGTTGGTGCATGCTCCATGGTTGGTGTGACTCTGTCGGTAACAGCATGTATTTGCACGTAGTTGAGATGACGTAGTACCCACTACAGGTCACGTGATGACATGTAAACATTGGTAGCGCAATCGGTCTATTGTGTTCTTTTTAGTTGCACCCCGTAAATTAAGTTTTCTTGGGCATAACAAGTCTTTCCTCCAATGGTATATAGCAGATTTCAAAAAGTAAAGTTTTTTTGGTTCTTCTTCATTGTGCCTGTATAACTAAACCACAAAGAAGCTTAGTTCATTCAAAGCCTGAACATGACCCCCTCCATCTACAATGTAGCAAGTTGCCTTTGTTATGTGGGTAGTTCGAATTTAGTCTGGTTCCCAGACCTAAAAATCTCCGACTATTCTCTGTCGATTTTAGGGTCCAGTATCACCCAAATGTCACATGACAAAAAAAAAGAGGAATTCCCCCTTTCCCGAAAATATCCGAAATGCTCCGAACTCGTTGTTGTCAACATTCGGACAGTGTTGTTGATGGTCGGACGTTTCTTTTGTTGATACAAATTTTAAAAATTTGCAGACGCATCCCATTATCGTTTTTCTTTTTTTTTTTTTTTTTTTTTTTTTTTTGTCCCCAACAAATTCAACACTATTATTTCAATATATTTGTAACATTTTTGCAAACTGATTATCCCAGGCTTTTTGGAAGTAAACAAAGCCCGTCATCAGCGCTCCGTTTTTTATCCAATGACATCGTCCACCGTTGGTGACAAGTAATGAATATTTATATAATTATTTGCGTCGTAATCTATCTTTAGCTTTGGATGATGCCTGACCTAAGATTTTTAACAAGAGTAGTAAGGGAATCTTTGATCAGGAAACCAGACTAGTTCGAATTGGATCAAAATGTTTTTCAGTGTGCACACACACTCATGAGTGGTGGTTGCAGTAGCCGCATCAAAAAAATACATTTTGACAAAGTAGGCCTACTACTATGCATGCTGTCCACACACACGGATGCTTAAAAAGGCCGGAATTTCGATGGGCAATTAAGAAAACAAAAATAAAAGCCAGTGTAAGAATTTGGAAAAAAATATATGATCATAATTTGTTTTTCTTCAAATTATTACAGTTTGATATTGCAGGTTGAATACCCAATATCTAGGGGAATTGTGTGGTACGAATTATTGGCCAGGAGGGTTATCGGTCATTTTTATTTTGGTTCAAGATATCATTTCAAATTGAAGTCAACAGCCTAATATTCAGCCTTAATGTGATATGGTGCATAAAATAGCCGTTATTTTGACTGAAAATTGAAGATGATTTCTGGCCAATTTCTGAAAAAAAAATGGTTACATTCATTGACCAACTTTACTGTAACAATCGACAGTTCGGTCAAAACGTTGAACATGATAATTTGTCAGAGTTGTTTAGCCTATTTAAAAAAATATAAATATGTATACATTGCACTATGTTTTTTTTCTACAATCGTCTACAGCCTTCACCACGGGCAGCCTTCGGCATACAACGCCCTCTGTCGAACTAATGTTGAAGTTGAATACCGCCACCAAGAGTTATACGTGTGTGCCATAATTTCGAAGCGGTATGTTTACGTTTTTGAGAGAAAAGTCTAATAAAATTTACCTTTGTTTGCGGGTAATTAAGTAATGAAGATTTTGTTTTTCTCTCCGAGTCTTGGGGAATTGATGAAGTAGCCTACCAACGTGTAAAGTGGGTAAGTTACAACAAAGTGCTGGAACGACAGGAAAAAGTTTTCGTGTCGACGACGTACGTATTTTTTCTCGACGTCCCACACACAAACCAAGTGACACTGCCTGGCGACGGTAAGGCTTCGCAGGGCGCTGGGTTGAAATTATTATATTAAGCAAACGTAATAGCAGTAGGTGTGGCTAATTGTGAATGACTAAATTCATTATAATAGTAATTAGTATAAAGTTTTCCGGCGAGAGGCACACGGTCTGGGAGGTTTTGATACGGTTCATGCGTTTTGTTTTACTTTTAAAAAAGTTTTAATTATAGTATAGTATTTAAATGTATGGATGGATGGGATTGAACAGGAGTGTGTGTTGCATGCAGAGCTCTCTTGTTTTATGCACCAGACATGCGAAACAGCGCAATGGCGCAAAATAATTTTGACGTAAAAATTACCCCCAACTTCGGTTATGTTTTTTCTAAACAAAGTATTCCCAGCCTTCTTCAAGAAGCCAAACACCACCCCCCCCCCCCTCCCCCCAGAGGTAGGGGGACACGCAAGAAAACAATTTAAACTGAAACTAAACTAAAGCATCAGCAATCTGTTAATTGTTAGAACTGGGGGAGGAGGGGGAAGTGTCAGATTGCTCTCCATCACTGACCACCACCCCCTCCCCGGTTTGACTCATCTTTGCGCTTGTTTTAATATCACTGCGTATTGGAGTTCTAATAAGAACTACAGAAATACATTATTTGGAAGTAAAACTACTGGTTTAAATTTCCTGGGTACACAACATGTATACGGATGGTAGGTATTGTTGTAAGATAATAAGAAATATTTAAGAAATGTGCCTCTATATACCAATAAAATCGGGCAAACTTTTCGGACGATTGTTCTTCTTTAGGGCTGGACTTCATGTAAGCGAACTTACATGAACTTCATGGTAGGTACCGTCGATACTAGGTAGAAAAGAAGGCTACATGTACGATATACTGTACGTAAACATGTTGCATACAAGTAATGTACATGTACAGATACTTGTACAACCATGCTTGGCCGCACTGACACGACACACATACAGCCTAGCTGTTGCATATATATATGCATTATTATAACTCATGATGTTGGCTTAAATTATGATAATTTCAACCCTGCGCCTTGTGATACAGCGTATACCGCTGACAACAGTGACTGAAGAGTGAGAAAGTGACAGATACATACATGTGTACATGTATGACATTTTACTTTATCCCAGGTTGGACTTCCCATTTTCATTTTACTGCAACGGAGGAGTCCTACCTACGCTAAACTAAATTGAAACCTGATTGAAAGTCCTGCCATGCCTGGACTCAGTCTCAGGATAGGATCAGTCGTGGCCGAGCGATTTTAGTTAGCTAACCAGACTCAAGCTCTTGTGTTTCCAGCCAGCAGACATGGCAGAGGGTGGGTTTGAGTCCCGACCTTGACACTTTAAGCAAGACACTTAACCATTATTGCTTTGTCCTTCAGATGGGACATAAAGCCGTGGGTCACGTGTGTTGAATTAATGCATATACTGTAAAAGAACCTACAGTACATTTATCGCGAAGACTAATAATAATATTAATAATACAGTATGCCTCGTCCTTTCATCAGGCCCTGCATGTTGCACATATCCAGATCCAGATCAGGACTTCAGTCTCCATTACACTACTGCAGTGCTAGTGTGATGGAGACTGACCTCCTACCACTTTGCTAGGGCTAGTGTGTAACAACTGACAATCTCAGAACCTCAGAATCTCGGCATCATTATTCAGTGTAAGGAGTGTCCCCCGTGCAGACTAGTTTTTGATTGACTATTTTCCTTCTTGATATGCTTGAGTGCGGCATCTGAGAATAGAGTAGCACTCATTTCTTTCTTCTAATACGGTCTAAAGGAGTCACGTAATGTGGAAGGTTAACAGCAACCCCTTTGTGAACAGCTTGAATACTTGATAGAACGTAGGTAAACTTCTGAATTTCCTTCATTTTTCTAAAGTAGGCCACTAGAGATTTTGAAGCATTTTTGTCACGCTGGAGTCTCTGCGATGATCCCCCGCCCCGCCATCTTGCTTCTCGTCGTTGCACTGATTCAAGTTTATTAATGTGGTTAATATTATGTAGGTCCCATACTGTGGAGGCATACATGTATTCTAATTTTGGTAGGACTAAGGCTTTGTAGGCAGCTGCTTTTAAACTTCAGCAGTTCAGGATGACATCTAGTGAGGTTGCAATTAAACATGCTGTGTGTGTGACACAGTAAACAGAGCTGGGGTGGATTTCACAAAGCGCTAGGACTAGTCTTATCTCGAGTTAGGAGGAGTAACTAGTCCTAACTTTTATACAGGACTAGTCATAAGTTAGGACTAGTCATAAGTTAGGACTAGTTTTGTGAAATCCTCCCCTGGTCTAGAATCTGATGATAGAACTGTTTGCGCAACATTCTTCTCTGGTTAGGGTCATCCATGGAGGAAAGAAAACCGCCCTTTTCTTTTATTTCGTTTTGTATCAGTCAGTGGTGCCCAGCCGATTAGCATTTTTGAGATGGTGGACACTGTAGGAGTGCACTGTTTGGTTTGGGTGTATACAGACAAATTTACCCAAACCTGACTGTCATAGTTTTGTGTCCACTATATCTCAAAATAGCTAAATAGTGTGTTGGCTTTTGAAATGGATCCAATGCCATGGTTTCCCCACCATTGGGCCCATGCATTATCAATAAGTACATAAATTTGAAAAATAAATAAATAAAAGAACATCAAACCAGCAGCAACAGCTGATACTTTGTTCAATGGTTCAATATGCGAATTGTCAAATGTCAAATAATGTCCCTGCCAACTATGACCCGTGCTGTATTCGACTGTCACTTTTTCACTCATTATGCCAAAAACTTATCATAGTTACCCAGAGAATATTTGGTTTTGTTCATAAATGAGAAAGTGGCAGACGGATTCATCTGTTTTACCCTTTTTACCGTTTCAATTTTTAAATCGCTTTTGTATCCAAGTCATTAAGTTTTATAGGCACTCTAGCAACACATATCAATTATTATTAACAATGAGGGTCGATACTGCATATTCAGCATAATTGTGCAAGTGTGTGAGTTTTGAATTTTGTATAATCGACCTCAACAGTACACTTCAAAGTTTCTGAGAATCAGCTAAAGTGAAACAATAACTTATGAACTATTTCACTTTCCACAGAAAGGTGAAAGATGAATGGACGTATCGTTCCAGACACGCCCATTGTGGTCGATCGATGGAGGCAGATAATAAATCCATCCTCCAAGCTGTACTTCTTGTCTCATATGCATTCCGACCACACTGAGGGTCTCTCAACGTCATGGAGATGGCCGATCTACTGCTCTCCCATCACGGCAAAGATGTTAGTCCAGAAGTTCCAGATTAAAGTAGACCTCATCCTACCGTTGGAGCTCAACACTAGTCATGTCGTTAAACTGGACCACAGCGGGAAGGAGACAATGACTGTGACACTATTTGATGCTAATCACTGCCCAGGCTCAGTCATGTTTCTTTTTGAGGGTTACTTTGGCCGTGTCCTTTACACCGGTGACTTCCGTTATGATCCAGCGACCTTTCCCACATCATTCGTTGGGCCGACTCAGCCAGTGGATAGCCTGTATCTTGACAATACTTTCAACAACCCGAGGTGTAAATTCCCAAGTCGATCCCGCTGCAAGAAACAAATATTGGAGATCCTTCATGAGCATCCTGAACATGAAATCGTTCTTGCAGTTTACACCTTAGGAAAGGAGGACCTCCTTGTTGACATAGCTCTAGCTCTTCAAACGCGCATAGTGGTCAGCCAAACTCGCATGAACATGCTGCAACTGTTGGAGATACGGGATGTTTTCACAACGGATGAGAGCAAGGGGCGTGTGCGACTTGTCCAGCGACAAGCAATCAGTAGGAAAAACATGACTAAGTGGAACGCCGAAGCCCCGACCATCGCAATCATCCCGACTGGCCTATTTTCAACACTTGATGGCCAGCCCTACGCTAACCAAGATGATGTATTCATAGTTCCGTACTCCGATCACTCGTCATACCCCGAACTACAGGAGTTTGTCTCCAGGGTGTGTCCTCGAGCCATCTACCCAATTGTCAGAGATTCAAATTTCATGAACTCTAATCGCTCAGTTGCAGACATGCACAACTTTGATCATTTTATGGACCAGTCCCCTAGTATGCTGTTTGATATTCCCGAATCGGTTCAACAAAACATGTCTACTGATCTCTCTTCTAAGCCGAGTTCCCTCATCGGATCTTGGTTAGATTGTAAAAAGTTCATGAAGTTGAAGAGAGTTCAGAGTAGCAGCCGAAGGAGAAAACCATGTGCTATGGGAGTTGTGTACGAGGATAATCATGGTGGAGAGGTGGAGGCTGAGGGAGAAGCAAAAGAAGGGGAGGAGGTAACTAGATCACCAAACTCTCCTGAGAAGATCCCATGCAAAGTTGATAAGCAAGAAAAACAACTCAGTGAACCTGAAAATCATGGCATCATTGAAATCTCTTCCCCCAGTGTTGTTGGGAGACCCAAAAGTGTCAACAAGCAAAAGGACGTAACGTTGAACCAATGTTTGGAGGAGAGGTGTATTCCTGCCAGGAACACTGGTACTTGTTTGCTGAGGGAAGACAGGTGGATAGAATCGAAAACAAGTGCAACGCAAAGTCAATCCAGCAGAGAGCCTACCACTAATCTCTTCCCCAACAGGTATAAAATAAAAACACACCCGGTATTAGGGAAGAAAGATCTCTTCAACAAAATTAGGAAAAGGAAATTGATGGAAGGTGAAAACTCACCAGGGCTGGATCAGGAGGCTGTGTTAATCGAAACCATGTCCAGCAAGAGGTCAAGAACTCTCCCACCTTCATTTGCTGTCACCCCTACGACTGAAATGAACCCATCCTCTGGTACGAAACATTACCCACCAAAATTGTCGTCATCATCAGTAATAACCGACTTTTTCCAGAAAGTGAACACGAAAACCCAAGCAATGGAAAAGTCAGACAGAACAAATGAACGAAATCTGATTTCTACACTCCACAAACCCAATCGTGGCTTTGAATCAATCAAAAGTACTTTCACTAAATCAAAATCAGATGCAAACTTTACGCCAACTTTCTACAAGCGACATATATGTAGTGACAAATCAAAACTGACCCTAGTCGGCACTTTTTATGAAAACGAGGCACTAGGAAGTTTGACCACTGTGCAAGAAACGAAACACAGAACCAAAAGAGTAACCTCTTCGTGTCCTCTAACCTCACCCAGACATTCATTGAAGTCCCTTCCATCAGAGACTCCCTTTAACCATCTGGGTGTTATCAAAAGGAAGTATGTAAAAGACATCTCTAAATATCAGAAGAGGAAAAAGCTCACTGAAGCTTTGGACAAATTCGTTTTGAATCACCTATGATTTTAATCAATCGATCAATCAATCAGTCATTTTGGGCCATACAAAGCGTTTGTTTTGAAATGAATACGGTTGGATAGATAATATAGATAATTTAAAAGTATGATTCACATTAATATCCATTGAAATTGTGTGGTTTTTGTTTAATTTCGTGGCAGAAAACATTTTTAACTCCACAAAATGGCGAACCGTATGTTTCTTTGTAGAGTGTGGTTCCGCTGGCAAATGTACATGTATGTTTCCCGCTTGTATTTCTAGAGGCAAATGTATGTTTTCCGCTGGTATTTCCAGAGGCAAATGTATGTTTTCTGCTGATATTTCCAGAGGCAAATGTATGTTTTGTGAATCGCTACTCACTCATTATAACACACTGCAGGTGTTATTACATGGAACAACTCTTGAAAAAGGATCGAGGATTTATTGATTTATTTATTTTACGTGATTTTAATTTTTAATTGTTGGTTCTTTGGTTTGATTTATAGGTTTTGAGGCATTGCATGGTGAGGTATCAATGTATATTTGGTTTACAGTAACACCATGTGATTATATCTACTTTGCTATTAATACACAGTAGACTGTTCTTGTGAGAACTTGTCCTGTTAATGTTATTATTCTATTTCAGCAAAGTAGATTATGGAATTTAGGGGAACAACTTACATGTAGTTCTGAAAAGAACTGTCCTGCTTATTTAGTACTTCCTGGGGAGGAAGGGGAATCGGCCGGGACTACCACTACTTTTGCTTAGTGGATCGAGGGGACTTTCTCGGATAATTTCACTGCCGTGGAGTGAGTCAGTAATTATTGGTCTACGCAAAACAGGACAGTTCTTTTCAGAAACAAGTTGTCCTCTCGAACTTTCGAAATCTACTCCGCAGTAGAAGAATAATAACAAGACAAGTTCCCACAAGAACACTCTGCTGTATACAGCAAAGTGAATAATAACCAATGGTGTCACCGCAAACCAAATAGGCCTATACATGTACATATACATGGTTTGAATTATTGAAAAAAATATTTTACTATTTTAAAAAGCAAAAGCAATTTATTTTCAATTTAAGGCCAAAAGAACAGCGTTGAAGGGAGTGTGTAGGACATTCTTAATCAAACGTTATGATCTCGTAGAATAAAGTTTAAAAAAAATCAATCTACATACATGTATCAAGTTATTTGCTTACATATGTAGAAGATCCCGTTCGATATTAAAGTCATTGCACAATAGTAAGCACTGAGCCTCCGGCTGTGGCTGTGTCTACGCTGTGGCTGCGGCTGTTGCTAAGGATGTTTGCCAAGGGTGGTCTATCCAGCCGCAGCTGTCCATTCGGAGACGGCCTCAAATCAGACTATACTCGTGCTGCGGCCATGTGACCTGTTACATCATGTTTACAAAAGAGACGGAGCCTAGACTTCCTGCAGGCACACTTTGTACACAGCCCATATGGAAGAAAACATGCAAATCTTACAATTTAATATGGAGATATGAACAAAGGGGGCACATCTCAAAACTTGTCCAGCTGCTACGTTTACAACTCTTAAATTAAACTCTTAAATTAATGTGGAAACTATGACACCAAATGAAAAAGGTACCCATTTATGACAAGTGTAGTATCTTCCCTAGAATGTAAATGTACAAGGTCACTCTTTTTGCAAAGGAAGGTTACGTGGTCTACAAACATAGCTTAAACAATGGAAGAAAACAAAATTAGTTTATATTAATTTATGACGCAAGAGTGGTTTTTCCCTCCATTTGTTTTATTCTCTTTTTTTGAGGAAATTTGCTGCCAGAAAATGAGTTCCAATCTGTGTAAATTTGTGAAAGAAACAGTTATTCGTACACTTCAACGGTGTGCTCAACATTGGTAAAGACTTTCACATTATTTAGGTATAAAGGTTGTCATGTGGAGAACTTTCCTTCGAAATACTGTTGTCCGAAAAGTTTTTGAGAACTTGGTAAACAATGTATAGTTTTGATCTCGCGAGTCCAAAAGTCGATACTTGAAAACATGTCTTTTTTCCACTATTGTCTCAAGACGCCGATAACCGATTGAGCTTCAGTTTTCACGTGTTTGTTATTTCATGTATATATTATTGGGTCATATAAGTGCAGGTCTATACTGACCAAGATAGTATACACATATCATGGACTGGCAATGAGGGAAATAGTGCACGTCTATGCAACCTGAGGGCCTGTGATTGACCAGGAGAGGGTCCTATTTCCCGAGGTCGAAGAAAAAAATATTTTACTATTTTAAAAAGCAAAAGCAATTTATTTTCAATTTAAGGCCAAAAGAACAACGTTGAAGGGAGTGTTTAGGACATTCGTAATCAAACGTTATGATCTCGTAGAATAAAGTTTTAAAAAATCAATCTACATACATGTATCAAGTTATTTGCTTACATGTAGAAGATCCCGTTCGATAAGTCATTGCACAATAGTAAGCACTGAGCCTCTGGCTGTGGCTGTGTCTACGCTGTGGCTGCGGCTGTTGCTAAGGATGTTGCCAAGGGTGGTCTATCCAGCCGCAGCTGTCCATTCGGAGACGGCCTCAAATTAGACTATACTCGTGCTGCGGCCATGTGACCTGTTACATCACGTTTACAAAAGAGACGGAGCCTAGACTTCCTACAGGCACACTTTGTACACAGCCCATATGGAAGAAAACATGCAAATCTTACAATTTAATATGGAGATATGAACAAAGGGGGCACATCTCAAAACTTGTCCAGCTGCTACGTTTACAACTCTTAAATTAATGTGGAAACTATGACACCAAATGAAAAAGGTACCCATATGACAAGTGTAGTATCTTCCCTAGAATGTACAAGGTCACTCTTTTTGCAAAGGAAGGTTACGTTGTCTACAAACATAGCTTAAACAATGGAAGAAAACAAAATTAGTTTATATTAATTTATGACGCAAGAGTGGTTTTTCCCTCCATTTGTTTTATTCTCTCTTTTTTTTGAGGAAATTTGCTGCCAGAAAATGAGTTCCAATCTGTGTAAATTTGTGAAAGAAACAGTTATTCGTACACTTCAACGGTGTGCTCAACATTGGTCAGACTTTCACATTATTTAGGTATAAAGATTGTCATGGTGGAGAACTTCCCTTCGAAATACTGTTGTCCGAAAAGTTTTTGAGAACTTGGTAAACAATGTATAGTTTTGATCTCGCGAGTTCAAAAGTCGATGCTTGAAAACATGTCTTTTTTCCACTATTGTCTCAAGACGCCGATAACCGATTGAGCTTCAGTTTTCACGTGTTTGTTATTTCATGTATTATATTGGGTCACATAAGTGCAGATCTATACGGACCAAGATAGTATACACAGATGGACTGGCAATGAGGGAAATAGTGCACGTCTATGCAACCTGAGGGGCTGTGAGTGACCAGGAGAGGGTCCTATTTCCCGAGGTCGAAGACCGAGGGAAATAGAACCCTCTCCTGGTCACTCACAGGCCCTCAGTTTGCATAGACGTGCACTATTTCCCGAATAATGCCAGTCCATATGTGTTTTATAACACACCTCAGTCCAAAATGTCGGTTAGAAGAGTAAATTGCGGTTTTTGGCCGGAGATTCTTCTCGATCCGCAGACGCCGTCGTTCTTTTGAGGGCGCTCTTTACCAGTCAATAGTTTTTGGGTTTTGCGAACTATTTCCCCCAAATGAAGCGCGCATTTACACAAGTTTTTAAGCACTTTCATGATGATTGATTTCATTGTTTTGTTTAAAACCAGTCTTTCACAGAAAGTTGTTTAAAACTGGTCTTAAATATATTATTATATATTACCCCAAATTTCCCTAAGCTTCAGAACCCACCCACTTTCGGGGATACATCAGCTTCTTTGAAAAAAAAAACAATTGAGAGACCAGGTTATGACAACATAAACCCAAAGGCTGGAAATACTTCTTATCCTGATTCAGGGGCCATATTTTAAGTTCGCAAAGGCTAGCCGGTTTTAAACACTTTTTACCGTGTTTACATTGCCCGTTTAAACATGACCACGTGATGCCCTCTCGGCCAATCAGAATGGATAAACTGACTAGGGTATTTATGAATGCACTCTATTCAGAAACGTGAAACGCAAAATCGGGGCGCACGCTGTCGTTTGGTGGGTAAAACCAAAGCTCGTTTTCGCAATAAGTAGGATATTAAATGGAAAAACTTGCGCCAAACGATCCCAGCAACTAAAAGCGGTGAAGGCAGGTCGAAAATGTGGTGTTCGGCAATAGATTGTGTCAATTATCCTAGGCAATATTATCCTACCGTCAACTCGATCTGTGCAATTATGGTTTTTGAAAGAATCGCAACTTCAGAATCCAAAAAGAAACTCGTACTATTTTCTTACTTGTAGAAACACTGTAAGGGTATCGCCAGGCAGACACATAACTGCACCTAGATGAAGTAGGAATACATCGACGAGGTATCTGTTTGTGTGATTTACTCCAGACTAAACTAAATCAAAATCAAAACCAAGATTATTGTAGAGAAGATTAAGGAAGTGAAATGGAGATGTTCAGGGCACTTAGCAAGAAGGCAAGACAGCAGAAGGACCAAGAGACTCACAGAATGGCAACCAAGGACAGGCAGGAGAAGAAGAGGAAGACAAAAAAAGGAGATGGAGAGATAAATTCACCACATAATATAATGAACATGGAAACATGAAGTAGAATGACACTGGGTGACAGAAGAGAACCGAAAATTTGGCAAGTGATTACTTTTGAGATTTACAACACTCGGATGGAAACAAAAATCGCATCACTCAAGGACATTTCAAAGTGGTATTTCTTATGCCCTGCGGCTTTTCATTTTCTTTGAACGAAAACTCGGTAAAAGACAAGGATTTGCTTTCTATTTTGGACGGTTTTTACGTACCATTTAACCGAGAAAAAATACTTGGCTTTTGCAAACTATTTACCAGCCAAAAGGACCTATGATATAACGCAAAAAAAAACTTGTTAATGGCCTGACGTTTCAAGCCTATAGCAGAGTCTTTCTCACATACAAGTATACTATGTATTGTATGTGTGAGTATTGTCGTTTAGCCTTTGAGAAAGACTCCCTGCCATGGTAAAAAGAAAAGGGAGGGCCCGAACAGTTTTTAACAACCGGTGAAATAATGTCATTACTGCATGGTTTAACTAAAACAATTGCAAGAATACTTAAACAAAACAACACGAACGAAGCATGTCGATATTCACATCTCTCCGGAAATCTTTGAGACTTTATAACGAACTCAAAGAACACATTATATAACTTCTACATCTTCAAGGATTTTTAGTAATCACTTTGTGTGTTACAAGTCGCCTTTCTCACCGCGAGAGAAACCCGACGGCTATTTTATTTTTTTCCGACGAGCCTGTATCTAATTGTAAAGTGAGCTGCAGCAAGACCACAGCAGATTTTCAGCCAGAGCAGAATGCACGCTTTCAATGCGCGCGAGAGGCCTGTCTGCTTTATGTTTTTTTTTCTACACTGCAAAAACTGGGGTATTAAATTGATTCTCTCGGTATCTATATGTGACAACACCGAAATGGTGTTAGTTATCCCCTTTGCTTTATCGTTGGTAAAATTAACACCATGTTGGTGTTGTCATATATAGATACCAAAAGAATCAAATTAACACCCCTAGTTTTCGCAGTGTACAGTCCGAAAATGCCACTGTCTTAAAGATTTTCAATGGGAATTTTTTTTTTCGTTGAATCGATTCCAAAAAAGGAATTCTTAAAAAAAAATGATGTTTTTTTCTCGAGGATACCAGTTCTGAACAGTAGAGACAAAATTTCTATCCAATGGTCCATCGTCATCTGAAACTACGCCGTGTCCGAATTGGCGGCTGTAATGCTAAGGGTGTCGCTAAGGCATAAAAAAATGTTATGTTGGCGTAACGGGCCAAAAAAAAATAGGGTAGGTAGGTCGGGATTTTTTTTTCCCTCCCAGCAATGAAAATGACATGTTTTGTAGTTGTTTAAGCCGGTTTTAGAATGTATTATATCAATTTTTATTGTGTAAAATGCTGGAACAATAATTAAAATAATTTATATTGTAACGAACTATTTTTTTAACACAAAATAAAAAGCCAAGTATTTTTAATATTGTATAGTAGCAGTCCGCGCCGTGCAACAGTCTAGGATGAGGCTACCATGTTTTTCATTGTAGAGCAGCCTCACGCTCGCTGAACCAGACTTCCAAGAAAGCAGCCCGTATATTCACCATTGTGAAACGCAGCTCAGTATAGTGGGAGTCTGGTCACGTGTAAATGTACATTGTACAGTACATAGTGCATCTATCTCCGTACGTGTACATGTACACGTACATTAATAGGGCCTGCGCAATCTTCTGCTGCATGTTTGATCGTTGTGCAACATTGTGCACTCCACCACGAGCGCTAGCGTCAGACAATACAACAATGAGAAACGGTCAGAAATTGTTTCAAACGTATTTATAACTAATTTATATAGATTTTAATCAATAAATTTCTTACCTTGAAAAAAAAACAATATCCAGGGTCGGCCGTATTTTTAGGGTCGGTCGGGTTACGCCAACATAACATTTTTTTATGCCTTAGGGGTGCACCCCACTAAATCGGGAGAAAACAGTCCGTCGCCGCGGCCTCATGAATATTTTGTACGCCCTCAAAATATTCCATACTAAAAAGATTTGAGGGCCAATTAAAAGGGGTACAGTGCAAAAACTTTGCACAATTGTTTCATGGGTTGTTGGCTTCTAACTTGAGGTATTCTGGATGACCAGGGGTGGATTTTAGGACTAGTACTATAAATTAGAACTAGTTACTCGTCCAAACCCGAAATAAGGCCAGTCCTAGCGCTTTGTGAAATCCACGTCTGGGACCTGAAGAATGGGCCTATTTGCTCGTAGGTGCAGGACCATTTTTCAAGATCGATGCTCGGACGTTTTGAAAAGTACACAAGTGTAGTGTGTTTTAACTTGGACGGAGAATGACTCGACGGACACGGGGTGAACATTTAGGACCCAATAAATACTTTTCTTTTTATTTGAAAACGCTGTGAGACTTCTAAGTATTTTTAAAGTATTTATATATTTTTTAATATTAAGCGTCATTTTGCACTGTGTGCTATTGGAGTTTATTTAGTGGGGTTCGCTCCTTTGAGGGGGCAGTCCGCTTCATGACAGTCATGTTTAACGCGGTGATCTTGTTGCAGCCGCAGTCGTAGTCTTGGTTCAATACCTTCTTGTTGTTTTAACTGGTCCATGATCCATCTCACCCACGAACTATCACCAATAGAGGACACTATCTCAAGACAAACCGCTATCTCTCACGAACCGCAATCACACAAACAAGGATGTCTAGAAACCTACCTATGGCTACTGCAGTCGTTAATTCGGAAACGGCCCAATGGTCTTTTTAGCAAAGACGATTGACCAATGAGCTTCTTTTGAGGCGTGCTCTGGGCTTTGATTGACATTTACAACAACGATCGTCAATACTTAATGTGACGGATTACGTTTTTCATAATACATCGTCAAGTTACGAATCACAGTACTATTCCATACCAAACAGTTTGCTTAGTCTTGACAAAAATTAGACGTTTGTGATAGCCTGTTATTCCCAGAAATAGGCTTTTCGACTGTTTTCCGCACTTAGGCAGTCGTAATAGGGTTTTTTCCCCGGCTAAGCGACGGTTACCAGTGTTTAGCCAGTGTGTACACGTCCATGTCTGCTTGATTTAACTCTGGAAAACTTTGACAAAAACAATCTCACAATCGATAACTAGTTCTGCAAAAAAAGAGACAGCTGCGTTTTCTGGGGAAAAATGGCCGGTAACTCGTCAACTTGGAACAGTCAGCTAGGTTCTTCAACTTGTTCTGAAGATGTTTCTTGTGTGCTGAAAACCACCGCTGTTAGCCTCATATCGGTTCTTACCGTTGTGGGCAACTTCATGACTTTGGTGACAATCGGTTCCACGAAATCACTTCGGAACTGTCATGGGTGCTTGCTGATCTCTCTCTCGCTGGCCGACTTTGTCAACGGTCTCATAGCTTCGACGTCCATTTACCCGTCAATTTACAACAAGTGGCCGTACGGGGACATTCTTTGTGTATTGACGGCGTCAGTTGAAGCCACTACGAAGAAGATATCTCCCCTCACGATGACCGTGATGAGCATCGAGCGTTACATCGCGGTAGTTCACCCCCTCCGCTACACCCGACTCGTCACCAAGAATCTCGTCTTCCTCGGGATTGTCATCTGTTGGAGCGCCCCCGCCGCTTTCTTCATACCTCTCATTCTGAAAGAACAGATAGCCTACAAGTTCGCCTTTCGGCTAAGCTCCTGCACAGCGACTTATATTGATCAAGTGGTTTCTCTCTTACTTAACACAGTCATATTTATTTTGCCAAGTATGATCACAGTCTGTGTTACTTCTTGTTTAGTTTGGAGGGAGTTTAAACGAAACGCTAGGATGAGATCACTCCTGACTATGACGCGTGGGGTTCGGGCGAGTCGGACCAAGAGAGCCGTCAAGTTTTTTCGGATGACCCGCATCATGTCCTTCACTTTCTACTTCTGCTGGGCTCCTCATGTCATCGTTGGCTTCATTAGCATTGTGGCGAAGAAGAGGCTTCCACTGGACGTCTACTTCGCCTTGTACTGGCTTCATTTCTCCAATAGTTTCTGGAATGTCGTCATCTACTTCGTAATGAACGATGTATACAGACGACGTATGCTGGTCCTTGCTCGATATCCGATTACCATCTTCTCCCACCTATTCCAGCGTAAGGTCGAAGGTGGCAGTCGCCGCGAAAAACGAGTGTCTGGAGCGGCCACAATTTCGACAGATATGCACCGCAGTTCATGATCGAAAAAATTAGAAACAATAATCAACAATTCAATCTCTGTTATTATGTTGTTTTGTTATTATACAAATATTGGATGCGTGGTCGGAGAATGTAGTCACGAGGTAAAATCTGGACTATTCCATTTCACAAAACGAAGCCGAGTGAAATGGAAAAGCCAGGCTCCACCAAGTGATTTAATTCTGCCACAATAATTCACGAACGAAATGCATTCAATATTGTTTGTATATAACTTACACATAGATCCATGTTACTTGATTTTGTTTTTGACAATGGATACAAAATAGATACGTAAATTCGTCCACCTTCACACTAAAATGTCTTTAAAAACATTCTAAACACCTTTGACGACGCCGTGTATAGACCTTGTCCACCGTGACAAGACATTGCCTGGTTTGAACAAACGGGCGGGGAACGATTAGTTTTGAAACAACGCTGCAAAGCGTCCAATATTCCCTTTTATAGGACGGGCCTATCCAATATAAAATTTTAGAGCGACGCAGCAGTGAATACATAGCGAAATAATGGATGACACGTGTCGCGTGTTTTACCAATCAACAGTTTTGTGTGTGCTTATATAATATATACATTAATTTCGAAACATTTAGTTTTTCATTAATTGCTTTCAAATAAGTGGTTATGTTATACGTATATAATAATTGTGTGCAAGTTGTTTGAAAATGTTTGTAATCACAGTAACAGAAATATTGTTTGTTTAGTCAAGCACGTTACGTCAGTAATTTGTTGATGATTATCATTATAACTGCTTGAATCCACTTACTTGTTGAATTGGAACACAATAGTTAAGCTACCTTACGCTGATGTTTTCCAAATGCATCATCGAGCTTTGCCCAAGTTGATCCTGTTCCAGTTTCCCGCCTTTGCGTACCATAGAGCTAAGCCTTCATGTGAGCTATAAGAGTCATCGATAGTACTTAAAGCCACAGCTCAACATTGGTAAAGTGACTGTAAATGCTTCCGTTCTTTGTACAATCAAGATATTTATAATAAAACCAACCTGTGAAAATGTCAGCTCATTTCGTTATTTCATTTGTGAGAAAATGACAAAATTATGCGTTCAGATATTTTTGTACGCATTCCTATAAACAGAGTTTTCGTCTGTATGGGACGAAAACTAACTTTGGATCTTATTTCATTTATTATTAAAAACGACAACACTTCAGGCAGAAATATTTCAAGGAAAGTTTGCTACCATCATTATCTTTATACCATGTAAGGTATGTAAATCTGTGAACATTTATGGTTTTCTTATACCAATGTTGAGCTGGGGCTTTAAGCAGCACACAGCAGTAGAGTCCAGCAAACTCCTGAAGACAATCAGAGCATGCTAATCGAAACGTCGAGCTGTTAAACCACCGGTTCTTTTCAGAACTATACCACAACTCATACTGAGGGTTTGTTGTACATGTTGTCTCCGCAAACCTCACAAGACTACGATCATTGTATCTGCGCACCGTCCCTAAAACTGCAAAACTATAACATGATATAAAATATATTAATGTTTATTATTAAGATGTGGTTTAAATGTAAACGTAAACAAAGATGGTAAAGGATCTGTGAACTAATGGAGGAAATTGTTCTTCTTTTTATTTTGTGTATGTCATGTTGTCAGGGTACTGAGGTGTCAATCGGCAAACAAAAGGACGTCCTGCAGAACCCCAAAAGAAATTTTCCTCGCTACGGCGTTGTCTCGAGTTTAAAATGATTACGGGGTTTTCCAGCCGATTTCAGCAAAAACGTAATAGATAACAAAAATTAATAATTTAAGTTAACCTCGACTCATTCAAATTATTTTGAAAAAGGGCTCTCTATTAAAAATCAGCCCTCAGATAGAAGTCGTTAAAATGCATTAGTTGAGCATTTTTCAACATTTAACTGATCGTTCAAATTCAAATTTGCTCAAATTGTCCAGAAGTATGGGTATGCCTGGTATGTCAGCTGCTCTCCTGTCCTCTCTTCACCATACCTATGAACAGCAGACGTTTCAAGAGTTCGTTGTACAGTGGTTCTTGATTGTACACTACCATGTCCAGTATATTCAAAGCATGTTTGCGAATGTTTTAACTTAAGACCCCTAAACAGACACTTGTTTACAATATTTTCAACATTAACAAAACGTATTTTGTTTCCTCCTTTTATGTATGACCTATGATTCATTCATGTTTATTTTCAAATTAGACTTGACGTCATTTAAATATAAAACAGGCTGGCTAATATTAAATAAAAATAGAAAATACTATAGAGGAGTTTAAACTATACTGGCAAACGCCCAAGCTATACACAAAAAATTGAACTCACAAACATAGTAAACAATTGCATAAGTTAAATGTAATAACCAAAGATAACCAACCGCCCTGAAACAAAAAATAATGAGAAAAGAACTAACAATACTGTTAATTATGCGCTTCAATGGCTGTTCAATTTCATATTTGGAAATGGATGACAGAAATATTTAAGAACTTAAGAATCCTTAAAATGTATTCAATTCAATTCATTCTCGAAAGCCTTCAAATGAAATTAATAGAAAGACCCATGATTATGAGTTGAAACGAACGGAAACTTTTTTTTCCGAAAAAAAAATTGAAATAGAAAATAAAACTACCCCTGTTGATTGAATTACGAAAGCCTTCGTGCGCGCGTGAATTAAAAGCTTTATCGGGGAAATGAAAGATACACTTTTTCTCAAGTTGGATTGGAAAATCTAATGTAATAGTCGAATGAACCTGCAGGGAAAGCCAAAAGAAAAGAAAGAATGAGAGAAGGAAATTGGGGAACCATAACAGGTTTTAGTCCGAACGACAATCTTGTCAGTAAAAGGGTCATCGTCCATAAAGAGCGCCATCTCGTACCTATAAGAACAGCCCAGCCCCACCCTCCTCCCGGCGCTGGTTTCGCTACTACATCTAACACCGCACTACAGTTCGGCTGGTATAAGCAGTTTACAACAGCTACTGATTCCCTTTTTTTCAACAGAAAAAAGGATATAAAATCGATCCTTAATGATAAAAATCAAGAAGTAAATCGCAAGGGAGTGGAGGTCTCAGGTTCATATCCCCCACTGACTGCCCTGCCCCCCCCCCCGGCGCTGGTTACACAACTGCATTTACATCACATGTCAGTTTGGTTGGTACAAACATGGCATAAGCAGTTTACGACAACTCATTCCCCTTTTTCAACAGAAAAAAGCAATCTGTTATGGGACCCATGTGGGTAATTATATAGCCTAATGATTTGATTTCATCTTAATAATTGGATGCAGCGAGGAGGGATGAAAATAAGATTACTCATTATTCGAGGAAGTTAAAACACACTCTAAAAACAACCTGTTGACTGAATTATACGAAAACCCACGCGCATGAATTAACAGCTTGATCGGGGAAATGAAAGAACACACCTTTTCTCAAATTGGGATGGTTTTAACCATTAATTTGGGGAGTCGCTGAAAAGTCCTACTTTTCAACGTTTGTCGCTGCGGCCAACGGCCATGCACTGTACAGCCGTAAGTTGCTATAGATACGGACACTGCCGTTGTGCGGGGCGCCACGCGCACCCGAGTCTGGACATGGATTCTGACTTAAAGAATGGTACCTGGGCCCAATTTCATAGCGCTGCTTAACGGAAGCAAATTTTCGTGCTAATTATAACAGAAAAAAATTGCTTAAGCTTAAGCGTATTTCACAGGTTAGCACGAAAATTATAGACGGCCAGCTTGCACGTTCACAAAGGACTTGCATTGTTATGTCATTCATTTTCCTACAGTAAGCACTGGAAGGTTAGCATGCCTTTTCCTGTGCTTATGGTTAGCAGCGCTATGAAATGGAAATCGTTCAGTAAGCACAAAATCGGCCGTTAAGCAGCTCTATGAAATTGGGCCCTGGTGGTCACAATGATCTCCAAAGAAACCGCGGGTCGTCACACTAATTCTGTACGCAACGCAAACAAATTAAATGTTGGTGTCGGGGCAAATTTTTCCAGCTTTGTACGAATGTTTTTTTTTTTAAATGTGCAAAAGAAATTTAGTTCAAATATGAAGGTTCCGATACAGCAATGGTGGAGTGTTTTGCAGATGGGTTGTCATAACTCAAGACGCACAGGGATGTTCAAAAAAGTTAGGATTTCCTCCCACAAGTAAGTGTTGTAGTTTGCGGTGATTAAAGCCCCAGCTCAACATTAGTAAACTGACTGTAAATACTTCCATTCTTTGCACAAATCAGGATATTTGTTATAAAAACAATTAACCCTTGAAAATGTCAGCTCATTTCGTTGTTTCATTTGCGAGAAAACGGTAAGAATGCATTCAGCATTTTTGTACGCATTCGTATAGGTAGAGTTGTTGTCTCACTGATGAGACGACAACTAATTTTGGATCTTATTTCATTTATTATTTAAAATCGATAACGCTTCAGGCAGAAATATTATCTTTATACCATGTAAGGTATTTGTAAATCTGTGAACATTTATGTTTTTCTTCTTACCAAATGTTGAGCTGAGCTTTAAGGCCTATGCTTTACGTCATACTTAACGATGTTTAACATTAGTCTTTATACAATGACCGATGTGTGGCAGAGGGAGCCCCCCCCCCCAAAAAAAAAAAAAAAAAAAAAAAAAAAAAAGAATGTTCCCATTCTCTAACACATTCTTCCCCTCTTGTACAGAAGCATCCCCCTAAAATCCTCAGAAGAATTCCAGAGATTTTTAGAACACAGTGAAGAGACAATAAACCTTTATCATGGTGCGGCCATCTTTATTTTTTCCCATTCAAACCAATGTAACCAATGTGCCGCCAGTGCAAATGGTCTAAAGCAGTGATTAGTTTCTGTTTTCTTTTGTTAGTTTATTTTATTATTTGTTTCTTCCTCTTCTTCGTTTGTTCTTTTTTTCTTTTCTTTTCATTTGGCTTCCCCGCAGGGCCCATCGGATATTACATAATACACGTAGATTTTTCCAATCCAATTTGAGCAAAGGTGTATGCATTCAATTCCTTCCCTGGGCAAGCTGTTTATTCACGGGTGCAGGTTTTTGTAATTCGACCGATTGGGGTTTATTTTTACGGAGCCCCTAAAGGTACAGAGCCCCTAAGGGGACAATTGTAAAAAAAAAAAAAAAAAAAATAAATAAAAAAAAATGAAATTATTTCGTCCCCTCGAATTATTATTTCATTCCCTCGTAATTTTTTTTTACACGGATTTTTTTTCGCCTGTCCCCTTAGGGGATCTATAGTTTTGAAGCCGTTCTGCTGAATGGGCCATATATATATATATATATTTTTTTTTCACCTCTCATTTTTTTTTTTTTTTTTCGCTCTTCGAATTTTTTTTTCACCTCTCAAAAAATGTATTTGTCCTCATGTCCCTTTAGGGGCTCCGTATATTTTCGCATTTTTTTAATTTCTTTTTTATTCGAGTACACAATGATTTCGTTTGTTTAATTCATAGTCAGTTGAGTACACAACGATTGAGTGGAGTCTTTGATAGTTTCGAGAATGCGTCGTATACTGCATACATATTCAACATTCTTAAGTTGAGTTTCTGGCATCCAAGTGAAAGCAATCAAATAAATAGTCGTCGAAGCGAATAATCAGCAATTGCTGCTTTGTTCACCTACGTTTTCGTCCGCGTGGGCAATCGGTTATCTTTGGTAATTAAATTTAAATTATGCGTTGGCTTACTATTTTGAGTGAGTTGAGTCTTTTTGTATGTTTTGTGTTTGACAAGAGGTTTAAACCATTCTGTTTTGTTGAAATGTTTCCTTTTGTATTATTGTTTATTAAAGAAATAAAAGAGTGGCGACGAGGTCTTAGGCCGTTTTAAAAACCGGCAGGCCTTGTGGTAAATGACCTCGACTTCGGTGCGATTCTTTATCACACGGCCACGACCCTGCGAGTTAGTTTGCCATCAGCTCAGATGACGTAGTACCCACTACATGTCACGTGATGACATGTAAACATTGGTCGCGCAATCGGTCTACTGCATGTCCAGCCTCGGATGTGTGTGTCTAAACGTAACTGCACAACGCGAGTGTCCGAATCAACCGTCAACGTTGATAAAAAATGCCTTTTCATAAGTGACTCCAAAATGGTGAAACCTTAGTTTATCGGGGATGATAATGTCACTGGTGATTAAGAGTGTTTCAACTTCCTCCAGTATTACGAGTAATGTAATTTGCTAACGAGATGCAGACATCCTTCCTTGTTGCATCCATTGATTTTAATCACATTACTGTTTCATAAATTATCAGTATTCTACTACAAAAGAGGGTTGTTTTTTTTTTTTAGTTATGCACTACCGGCATCGGACGACTATGTAGCCATCCACCTGTTATTTTGTTTGTAGTGTAGCCCTAAATCACTGTAAAAAAAAAAGGGTAAAAAAAACTTTGGAAAAGTGAGGATTTATACAGGGCCTAGCCTTGCGAAATTTCAAATAGGCAAAGGAATCACACAGTTTTGGAAAGCAATTTCTTTGGATGATTCAGCTTCAAAACACTGTGAAATTCTGGTGTTGAAAAGTGTTTGATTGCGGTCGTCTGGCCCAAACGTGCATGCACTAGTACACATCGTGCACATTTTTTATACGTACTTGTAGAATTTCCAAGACTTGCTGGAACTGTCCTTACTGGCTTTATTCAACTACTAGAAGGTCTCTGGTACAAACTCTAGAATATTTTCACAGATTTCAAGAAAGAAAAACCTAGATCGAATAAACAAATGCAACTATCATCATGTACCGTACCGCACTTTCCTATGGAGGACGTCGTGATGTTTACATTTAATACCCACAATAGGTCACGTGACGCGGGTCGCGAAATTGGTCTATTCGCCGGGGACAGAGTCTCCGTGGGGAAGGGGGCTCTTAAAGTGTAATCTTTTCTTTCTTTTTTTATTAAAAACATGTGCTGTAATGTTCTTATAAACTCTAGGGGGCGGGGGGGGGGGGTACATAATCTGCTGTCACCTTTTAATGCCATCTTGGAAAATGTAAGGAGTGTCCCAGGTGTGAAATCACAAACACAAAGTGGTTTTGTGGATAAAATGAAGTGTGGTGCAACGCATAAGTCGGCAACTTTGTCACGTTTTCTTTAGTGCTATGAGGTAATGCCGAAAAGGTTTATTGTTATTAATGCTGACGATTTGCACTTTGTGCTGTCCATACAACTCGCCTACTGTGTTGTTTTGGCTCTCCGTAGGCCTATATACATTGCATACCCCCCTCCCCCCAACCATCCCTCAGTCGCAATGGCGGATAGCAAAGTGGACTTCTGCACTTTTTCCGATCGTCAAAAAGTAATTACAACCAAATTGAGCCTTGATTGGGACGTTAATTTCTCAGACAGGAAGATCAATGGGACTGTCCAGGTAGACGTCCGAACTCTGGACAACGATGTTTCCAAATTGGTGAGAACATGTTTATTTTTAGATGGTTGCCCAATTTCCGGACGCAGATTATTAACGGCGATCGAGCCAGCAACGCCGAATAGATAGAGGATATGCACAGCCGTTTTCCGTACAGTAAACTTATGGTCGTTTTGACCTCAGTGGGGGCGCTGATCTACATATCTCTATAGGCATACATGGTCTATTTCTATTTCTAACCAATGCGAGTGCTCATTATAAACTAGGCGAAGCCTGTTCAGTTCAGCACCTCATTGAGGGTGCCATTACACTAGCCAACTGAACTAGACCATGTCGAATACCCAGTAACTGGGGTGCTGAACATTTTACTCCTTTTTTTGAGATTTTGACATTATCGGTCGTAATGGCGCCCCAGTTTATATGTGTAGGTGCTCTGACGAAGCGATCTGACATCAACTAATATTTCCTAACAAAAAGGATTGCGTGTTCGTTGGTGCCCTGGCTTGCATATTGTTTTGCGCAGTCAAGACAGGATACCAGTCTCTATACGCCAACACGCAATCCACACAGTATAGAATTTTTCATTGGTCGTGATTGGCCGAGCGCATGCTGGTATCCTGCGTTGACTGCGCAAAACAATAATATGCAAGTCAGGGCATCAGCGAACACGTAATCCTTTTTGTTAAGAAACAGTAGTTGATGTTGTAGTAGTCAAAGAGAGTAACGACTGCATTTTTAGTTGGCCTAAAAAATCATTTTATATCTTGAGAAGCCAGTAGGAGATTTTCCAGCAATTCTGTTGAGTCTTTGTCGTAATTTTGACAATTTTTTAACAGATTAAAAAAAATCTGCTTTGTCAGAGCACCCACACATGTGTACCGGAAACTGGGGCGATAATTTCAACAGTGCCCCAGTTACTGGGTCTAGCAGTAGCACTAGCAGCCAACCATGCCAGAAACCTAGCTCCGAGTAGCATTGTGTGTATTGTGCCTCACACTATCAGTACGAGTCCATCTCATTCACTCGTGTGTACGGCAAATTCTTCTTTTTACTACTATCACATTCAGTCTTTTTTGGACCCTTTACTGATTTCTAGGACATTATCAAGCAACAACAGGAACAAATAGAGAATAAAAAACACACCTGAAACATCCAAATGAATTTTTTTCTATTAAAAATAATCTAATTCCAAAGAAAGCCGCACACTTTTTGGTGCCCGGGTTCATTTGAGGTCGTTCAGAGTGACGGTTTGGAATGACGTCGGCGCTTGAATGCCTAAAAGGTTGGAACGTGCAGTTGATGGCTCAGAGTCAGAGTGCCTGTGCTTTAATAATGCATGCATGACTTTGAATGCACTGTGTGAACATCGGTGATCAACTGCACGTCCAAACCTTTTAGGCATTCAAGTGCCTACGTCACTCCAAATCGTCACTCTGAGCGACCTCCTATGAACCCGCGCATCCCAGAAGTGCGCGGCTTCTTCAGAATTTGATTAATTTTTAGTAATGGTTTTACTAGTCATGCTGGTGTCTTGCTTTTTGAAAGGACACAAGTGTCACGACCTGAACTCGAACCCACACTCTGCTGAACGTACTACCAGACTACCATGACTACAGCAAAGTGTAGAAGAGTACTAGTTAACATTATAACACACCTCTCCCCGGTTCTTTATCCTGATTGGCTGAAACACGGTCGCGTGGGGCGAACTAATATAGCCTAGTGCATGAAATCTGCACTACACGCACGGCACGCACTTCATTTGGGGGAAATAGTTCGCAAAGCGGGAAATAGTTTCAAAAACCCCAATACTATTGACTGGTAAAGAGCGCCCTCAAGAGAACGACGGCGTCTGTGGATCAAGAAGAATGTCCGGCCAAAAAAATGTGATTTACTCTCCTAACCGACATTTTGGACTGAGGTGTGTTATAAGTGTATAATTGAGGTGTGCATAGATGTGTACTGTTTCCCTCATTGCCAGTCCATATGTGTATACTAATAGTGCCTTCCCCTAAATAATGTCACTAACTTATCTATCCGTTTTGGTCTATCGTTCTCTGTTCACTATAACTTGCTAATTTATATTTGGCAATAAAAAAAAGGAGCAACATACATAGAATCATATAGAACACAGGGCTATAGCAACTCATTTCCCTTTGGCTTCGTTAAAAAATCCTCTTCAGTTTCTACCCACTACCAGACTACAGTAACTAATTTGCGATATTATTGTAACCTGCGATCCTCACGAGGGTCATAGAATGGCTGTCGGGAGGATGGAAGGTTACGACAAATCACAACCAACCGCTAATTAGCTGCAATTGACAACCGACAGAAAGTTACAATATATCCTGCATTCTGATGGAAGTTAAGTATCAACATAGAGGTCACAAAGTCCATGTACAGATGTAATGCTCTTCCCACTTTGCAAACATGTTTTTTAGTCACAGAGTCCAATATTGTCCATCAGACCATGCACTTGTTGAGTCAATTATAGAATCTATAGTGATAGGCCTATAGACTGAATCCGAGCAGCTTGTTAATGACTGAGCGTTCACACCACTGCTGCAATGGCCGCGCGTCGATGCACACACACTGTGAATCCTCCATGCTGATTGGTACATTATCTGCGCGACGCCACCATTGTTGTTTGGCGGCCATACATGTAGCTGTGGTGGTGTAAAACACCATAAATGAGCGCTGCTGAGATTCGTGATAGAAAGGCCACCCTGATGCTTTTCCGACATCATTTTGAAGCGTGTCATGGCCAAATATGGGTTCGAATCCCGATCGTGCCACTTGTGTCCTTCAGCTAGATACTTAACTATAATTGTTTTAAATAGGTTAAGAGGCAGTTATGTTTGTCTGGCAACACATTCATTTCCCCCTCCCTGTTCTTAGCTGTGAAGTGAAAAGACTTGCATTTATATCTCACCATGTCTTGTTTCTGCGCTTTGGGGCAGGTTTCTATCCCTTCAAAAAGTAGCCCACACCTCGAGTGCCCTTTGGTCCTTGTGATGGGCGAATTGCATTTAAAAAAAAAAAAAAAAAAAAAAAATGGACTGTACCAATTTGCATATGACTGAGCATGAGTAACATGTGATATCACTAAAATACCTTTTGATCCGTTATTCTCGGAAATTTCTGCAATACACAAGCTAGAACTAAGTAAACAATGCAAGGTTATTTCATGTTTGTTACGGTAACAAACAAACACTTTCAATCTCATGCTGTGCTCTGTGGTATGTAGGCCTATATGGGTTGATGTGGCTGGCTGCCAAAGGCGCCGTTGAATGTCTGCAGCTCAAACACATGTAGCCGTGTCCTTCGCAATTCAGCTTCTCAGCTGCCAGTAAGGATGATTAGCCTCCCAAATTATTATTATCATCATTATGCTTGTTTGTTTGTCTTCTGCCTCCTGCAGTGCAGAGTGTGCAGTAGCTTCACAAAGTCCCCCGTTCTGCTATTTAGCTATTTAAGTAAAAAAATAGGGTGACTTTGGTATTTTAAAAAATTTTTTTTTTTAACATACATGTACGTCAATTCCATCTATTAAAACAAGTCATTATTTACAATTTTTGATTTTCTCTTCAGGTGTTGGACACTAAAGATCTAACCATCTTTAGCGTGTGCGATGAAACGACCGGCGAAAAGCTAGACTTTCACTTGGCTGAACCAGATAAAGCTCTGGGTACAGCCCTCAGCATTAAGCTACCCTCAAGTGCTCAAACCAAGTGAGAATAAAACTTGAACATTCTATCTTTAAAGATGAGACACTGAAAAAAAATCACTCATTGCCGATGAAGTGATAAGTGGGGTGTTAAATGATGGAACAGTTTTCAAATTTTTAGTTTAAAGCAGTTGAACTACATTCTGTTTTGAATAAGACTAAGTTTTTTGGTTGTCAATGACTTAGTGTGTCAAACCCATATCAGCACTGAGCAGTTTTGCTAGCAGTACCTTATCTTGATTCAAAGAGAGTAAGCACATCAGTAGCAGTACTTTTGTTGACATTTTCAGTGCTGTACCTTATCTTGATTCAAAGAGAGTAAGCACATCAGTAGCAGTACTTTTATTGACATTTTCAGTGCTGCACATATCTATAAATCTTGATTTAAAGAGAGTATAAAGCATGTCAGGTACATAATTCTTAGCCAGCTCTAGCCTTTGTCTGTATCTACATGTTTACAGAGGGGCGGAGTGCAAGATCAGGATTACCTACCAGACTTCACCGAGCGCCTTAGCACTGCAATGGTTGCAGCCATCACAAACCGCTGGCAAAAATCACCCGTATCTCTTCAGTCAATGTCAGGTAAGCAACCCATAGACTTAATCATAGTGGGACCATCTTGTTTGTTTTACATTCAGTTCAATGAAACCGAACTGAGGCTGGAAGGCAATATAGCCTGGTTTTCTATTTGATGAAGGAGAACTCAGTATTTTATGCAGGAAATATGACAAGAATACCAAGAAAGACCAATGTTACAAATACAAGTACTGTGACTATATCCATTTTAGATCAACAACAACTTCTGCAATTGCTGGGATACAGTGACGCTCGCAGACACGTACATGTACATTGTACATGTAGCGTTGCAGGCTTTTAATCATATCTAGTAAGTTGGCATTATAGTTTCACCAGCATCATTTATCAAAGAAGATGTGTGTATTTGCATCCTAGTAAGGGCAGAAAATATTAACACAGGAAGTAATCCTGATCTTGCACTCCGCCCTTCTGTAAACAGAGTGGAGTGTCGTGGCCATGCGGTCTAGATCACCGAACTCAAGTTCTGGTGTTGTTGGCAGCAGAGTGTGGAGGTTCGAATCCCAGTTGCAGGACTTGTGTCCTTGAGCAAGATACTTTACCATAATTGCTTTGTCCTTCGGATGGGACATTAAGTTGTAGGTCCTGTGTACTAGGATTCACTGGTAGTGCATGTTAGAGAACCAAAAACGCTTATCGTGAAAGAGTAGGGGAATTACATGTACCCTGGTGTTTCTGGTTCACATGGCAAGCACCCTCTTGTCTACAGGTTTCCTCAGGCTTGAGAGCTACAGTAATTAAGTTCACTTATGAGGCATCCTTGGCTTCATTACTAGAGATATATAATAATAATAATAACAATAATAAATAATAATAATAATAGTAATAAAATATATTACTCTCTTGTCAGCTCAAAGCAGCCCCCAAACACAAAATCAACAGTGCACAATTCAAAGAGCAGAAGCTAGTTTACTTTTTGTAATCGGATTTCAAAGTGTCTCAACTTTTGGGAGACCAATCCACAGAAGGGTCAACTTATACCATGGGGGCACTGCATAGTTGATTAGTCTGTTGGTATTGTGGTTGTATGGTTGTTATTGCAGGCTATTCATGCACGCAGCATGGTTCCTTGTCAAGACAGCCCAGGAGTCAAGGCACCATACCAGGCAAAGGTCAGTTTGATTAATAGGGAGGGCGTGATCAGTTTGTTTTACTTCCTTTCATATTTGAATTTACTTGGGGTGAACAAAAACAAAAGTTTGACCAGAATGGTTTTGAACCCGAGACCTGCGAGTTGGCGCTATAACTGATCAATATCTCTCAAAAACCATACAACCTTAAACTGACGTATAGCAAGGGATCACACCCGGGGAGCAGCAATTACAGTAGGGGGATGTATGGGGATGCATTTTTTAGTATTTTGAATGGCGTAATATCGAGTAATCAAATACATTTGTGACCTTGTGTTTATTTAAAGGTATCCATGGACATCAACATTTAATTTTCAACCCTAACAACCCCAATCCCCTCAAAATCTATTGAATTGTTTTATTTAAATTGGATACATTTCTTATGGTTACTGTACCCTAAAAAAACACCCTTTATTCGTTAGACAGTACATCAATATGACAATTTTATCCAAGTAAAAACAATTTGGCGTTTGGAATAATTTGACGAGTGAAGATAGCTCTGAGGTTGTATATTGCATCAACAGATTGCTTTGAAATCAACATTCTTCTTTTTATCCTGGTTAAGGATTTTGACAGTCATTTGGTTTTAGCTTTTCCCCGTCTAAATGCATCACAATGTCGGTCAAAAGAAGTAAGATTAAAACAATACTCCGTCTCCATCTAGGTGACGGTACCGAGAGATTTAGTGGCTCTTATGAGTGCAGAGAGGCTGGGTGATGAGCCGTGTCCATCAGATCCTGCCAAGAAAACCTACCTCTTCAAGCAGTCTGTTCCCATCCCTAGCTACCTCATCGCTATCGTTGTGGGACTCCTAGAGAGCAGGTTTGTTTCTGAAATCAAGTTTGAAATGATCTGCGGCTGGTATCTTTCCCATTTAGAGACCATAGTGGTGCAAGCGGCTTGTACCAAAAAAGCCCATAGTGGCCACAACCGGCCTGAAGATTTTACCTCCGTCCACGCAACCCAAAAGGTCAAAGTGCAAAGGTCATGGCCTGATACATGAAATGATACTTTCCATTGTTTTGCATGTTGACATTGTTCCTACATTTCTAAAGCAAACACAACTTTCTGTTCTTTTTTACTTTTCCATCTATTTTTACTTGAGTAAAATAAAATAAAAATACCAGCCATGTCTGGGTATATGAAAATAAAACCTCTAAAGGGTTAATTTATAGGAAATAATTATTTCATAGCAAACTTGTAATATAGTCTCATTAGCTAAATATTAGCAGGATACCAGCTGGAATGGTATTTTAATACCATTCCAACTGGTACCTGGCTAATCTTTGTAATGAAAATTACAAGGTATCTATACTGCTTAGAACTGCTTAGCAGGATTTTTCCACGCTGAGCAAATTCAAGCTCATGTATCCTTACAAAGGAACTAGTAATGATCATTGACATATTTTCTCATATGAAACTTTATAACTTCTTCAACTTTACGAAAACAGCTATCTTATATCTAAACCAAATTTGTACCATACAAAACATCAGTTGATGCATCTTGACAGCACAGTGCCTTCCCTGGATATTGCTCTTTTTTTATTAGGACGATTGGTCCCCGGTCCCAAGTGTGGTCTGAGAAGGAGAACGTTGACGAAGGAGCTTATGAGTTTGCCGAGGTGTGTATTGTATCTGAACTAATAGTCTTCTGTTGTTGACATATTTGTATGCCTGTCTGGTACAACCAGCCAAACTAGAAGGGCTCATAATATTCAGTTGACCGCAGACCTGAGTCCACTAATAATAACACTGGGCCAGTAACCTCAAAACCAAATGGGTGCAAAAGTCTAGTGTTTTTCCAAATACACTTTTGAAGCTTTTAAACTCCAAACCCCTTTCTAAAACTTCAGCGAGGGGCAAATTTACAATGGAAAGAAATTGTATTTGGTCTTGTAAAAATACTTGTTGTCCAGTGAAAGTTCTCGGCTCAAAGACCTGTGGCCGAGTGTTGATTTTCTTAAAATTTTGAGTCTAGACCAGTGACATTTTAAAGATTTTGAGCAAGGTGGGGAGGGGGGGGGGGGTGGTGGGATGGTTGAATATAATTCCTGTCAGGATTAGCTGGAAATCAGAATACCCACAGCATAACATAACAACATATTTTAGGTCAAGTGAATGTTGTTAGGTCCACGACCTGTAGCTGAATGGAGATTTTCTTGAAACTCGAGTCCTTACCAGGGATAAGGTCAGGATTTTTAGCCAAGGTGTGCGAGTGAAACATGTAACTGTTGAAAAAATACCAAAGGTGCTGCCACAAGGCCTGACCTGATTTCAACTTAACTTTCTAATCACAGATCTTTACAAAACTTTATTTGATTATTATTATTATTAATATCTGGTAATGAAACCAAGGATGCCTCATAAGCGAACTTCATCACTGTAGCTCGGAAGCCTGAGGAAACCTGTAGATAACGATGCTTGCTTTCTGAACCAGAAACACCGGGGTAAACCCCTTCTCTTTCATGATAAGTGTTCTGGGTTCTTTTACATGCACAACCCATCCTAGTACACAGGACCTACGGCTTAACCTCCCATCCAAAGGACAAAGCAATTATGGTAAAAAGTCTTGCTCAAGGACACAAGTGTTGTGACTGGCAAGGACTGGATTCAAACCCACATTCTCTAAACTACATAACCTAAGTTCAGCGGACTAGAACGCCCGGCCTCGACACTCCATAATTTTTTCCACATTTCAAAGTTGAAGATTCATCTTCAGTGTAACATAAATCCAGTCCTTTAAATTTCTAGGAAGTACATGTACACCCCAGCACTAACAGATTTGAGAATTACAAAAAATGATTAATTCTGTGTTTTCAGACGGAGCAGATGTTGTCGATAGCCGAGGAGCTCCTTGGCCCTTATGTCTGGGGGCAGTATGACCTTCTTATACTCCCCCCATCCTTTCCCTATGGAGGAATGGAAAACCCATGCCTTACGTTCGTCACAGCAACTTTACTGGTATGTATGTCAGAGGTATAACACAGCAACTGTTTGGGGAGAAAGAACGTTCATTCCATTCAAATAGTTTTCTATTGATACACAATAAAATGATTGTGTAAAAATTTCATAAAGTTTGATGAAGTCTCGTTCAAGGCGGTTGAACTATTCACTGTAAACTGTTGTACACCGTTAGAAGTAGTAGTGTTGGGCTGCGCTGCTGGGCCACAGATCCCTGCCAGTCTGATAGTACTGCACTGCTGCATAGTACCGTAATGAACAACATGGCTTCCTTGTACATGGAAGGTTTAAAAGCAAATTCGGCTTCAACCCCAGTGTACTATATATGTAGTTCTTGCATGTGTTATTCCTGCTGCACTGTATAATTGCATTGTATGTATTCCTGTTGCTAGGCTAGTTAGTAGTCTGCTGAAATAGAAGTCCTTGCATAAGGAGCTTTGAACAAGGCTGAGTTTGATGCTCAATGGCTTGGAGAAATATGTACAATTATTCTTAAACTCCTGTGCAAGAGTCAGAAGGCCAGTGATGATTTTATAGTGAAATCAAAAAATTGTGTATTGTTTTGATTGCTGCAGTTGAGATAAACTATGGCGGTTTGGGTGGTCTTAAAATATTATTTTCTGGACTTGGACAGCGTTTCAGACACATTATTTCTCCGGAGGATTTAGTACTGAAATGAACGTTATAATCAGTAAGCTCTCAGGTGTGACTAGCCCCGTGATTGATGACCATTACTGTACCATGTCTGTAAATTATCAATAGTCTTCAATCATTGATATCTTGGGTGGTAGGACTTCTGTGTTTATGTGACCTTTATTTGTGTTTTACCCATACACTGTTGTGTGTTAAGCACTGTATACTCAGTAATTTCCCGAGTTCTGTGAAAAAAAATTCACAGGCATAATACGCAGGTGGGATTCGAACCCAGGATTTTGTCATTCTAGAGCAGGTGTCTTACCAACTAGACCACCAACATTCCCTGGTGGCTAGAGGCCGTTCGAATCCTTTAGTAGCAGGTACCGCAACAGTTTTTAATAGATTTTAAATTTGCATCTTTATCCCCAATGCAAAACATTACATCTATTAAAGATCATAAAGAATCATATTTGTAGTATCCACACCAAGCCAGAACTAAAGAGAAAAACATGGGATAATAACATTTACAATTAACTTTTTTTTCCCTCTCCTTTTGACAGGCCGGAGATAGATCCCTTGCCAATGTAAGTATACAGGTGTGAGTTGACAAAATACATACATTGTTAATGCCAAATTACATATACTTTACGTTTGAAATAGTTAAACTTGCGTAACAGACAGGGATGAGAATTGTTGGACTTTTGTCTGAATTCAGAGCTTTTGTATGCCTGCTAGGTGAAAAAGTGGCTGTTATTTTCTCTAGCTCTGCGGATACTTGAGTTGACAAAATACATACATTGTTAATGCCAAATTACATATACTTTACGTTTGAAATAGTTAAACTTGCGTAACAGACAGGGATGAGAATTGTTGGACTTTTGTCTGAATTCAGAGCTTTTGTATGCCTGCTTGGTGAAAAAGTGGCTGTTATTTCTCTAGCTCTGCGGATACTTGAGTTGACAAAATACATACATTGTTAATGCCAAATTACATATACTTTACGTTTGAAATAGTTAAACTTGCGTAACAGACAGGGATGAGAATTGTTGGACTTTTGTCTGAATTCAGAGCTTTTGTATGCCTGCTTGGTGAAAAAGTGGCTGTTATTTTCTCTAGCTCTGCGGATACTTGAGTTGACAAAATACATACATTGTTAATGCCAAATTACATATACTTTACGTTTGAAATAGTTAAACTTGCGTAACAGACAGGGATGAGAATTGTTGGACTTTTGTCTGAATTCAGAGCTTTTGTATGCCTGCTCGGTGAAAAAGTGGCTGTTATTTTCTCTAGCTCTGCGGATACTTGAGTTGACAAAATACATACATTGTTAATGCCAATTAATTACATATACTTTACGTTTGAAATAGTTAAACTTGCGTAACAGACAGGGATGAGAATTGTTGGACTTTTGTCTGAATTCAGAGCTTTTGTATACCTGCTCGGTGAAAAAGTGGCTGTTATTTTCTCTAGCTCTGCGGATACTTGAGTTGACAAAATACGTACATTGTTAATGCAAAATTACATATACTTTACGTTTGAAATAGTTAAACTTGCGTAACAGACAGGGATGAGAATTGTTGGACTTTTGTCTGAATTCAGAGCTTTTGTATGCCTGCTTGGTGAAAAAGTGGCTGTTATTTTCTCTAGCTCTGCGAATACTTGAGTTGACAAAATACATACATTGTTAATGCAAAATTACATACTTTACGTTTGAAATAGTTAAACTTGCGTAACAGACAGGGATGAGAATTGTTGGACTTTTGTCTGAATTCAGAGCTTTTGTATGCCTGCTCAGCGAAAAAGTGGCTGTTATTTTCTCTAGCTCTGCGGATACTATTCCCATAAGCTCATTGCTATCTCTAACTCTAGGGCTTACCGAAAAGTGGAAATACCATCATTGTCAATACAGCTCCTGAAATTGGGATCCTCGGTTCAGACCTTTTTATGTCGGCTGTGACTCTCAGCCTTGGATGGATTATCTACCATTTGCAATTTAAAGGTTTTCTACCTATAGTAAGGGATTCAGACACTCTGTAATTCAATTTAAAGACAATTAGTACATCCTTTTTTGAAATTCGAGCTGAAATTTAGAGGCACTGGTGATCAGTTTGATAAGCTACTGATGAAAAGCCACCAGTCTTTATGTTGGTTTATTATAATATAATAATAATAACCTTTTGGGAGGCTAATCATCCTTACTGGAAGATGCCACTGCATGTGTTCGATCTGCAGACATGTAAGGGCGCATTTGGCAGCCAGTCACATCAGCTCATATATGACCACAAAGCATGAGATGGAAAGTGTTTGTTTTTTTTCCGGAGGGAGGAAAACCGGAGGGCCCAGAAACAAACCCTCATGGCACAGGGGAGAACCAATAGCTGGGAATCAAACAGGGCCATTGGTGAGAGGCGAGCACTTAATACGCACACGCCACCCATGCCACCTTATGACTACTGATAATTTTAAGTATTCTGTTGAGTACACTATTTGAAAAGTCTCTTTCGTAGAAGTGTTGGCTCTGAAAAGACCCGTTCTGTTTTTTTTTCTCCAGTGTTTCAACTAGTGAGTTCAAGCTGTCTTCAGGAGGTATTAACGACTGTTATTTAATGTTTTTAATTTGACTCCCAATGGGTTTTCAGGTTGTAGCCCATGAGATTGCCCATAGTTGGACAGGCAACCTAGTCACCAACTGCAGTTGGGAACATTTCTGGTTGAACGAGGGGTTCACCGTCTTTGTCGAGAGAAAGATTGCCGGCAGGATGCACGGAGAAAAACAGAGGCACTTTGAAGCCATTGGTAATGAAACGGTGTTGCCTGGGTGTAATTTGAGTGTTGCAAGTAGTCTTTTTGGTATAATGTGTTACTTGGGTGGTGGTAGGATAAAAGGTTGACATTAGAGTGTAATTGGGGTGGAGGATTGAATGATGTAAATAAGTTAGTGGGTGTGATTAAGGTGTTGGCTGGAATGTAGCCTAGTTTGTGGGTTTGGTAATGTAAGGGTGAATGTTCAGGTGTAATTGGGATATGGGTTCTTGGAGGGTTCTGGGAAATCTGGGTGTAGTGAAAAGGTTGCTGGGGTGTAATAGGTACAGGATTGATTGATGTAAGAAGTCAGTGGGTGTAAGAAGGGTGTTGCTAGGGTGTAGCTTGGGATTAGGGTGAATGATCAGAGGGTGTAATTGGGGTTTTAGATATCCGCATTTTGGTGTGGCGTGAACGTGTATGGAGGGTTGCAAGGAGGGTGGGTAGGTACAACTTGCTGGGGGCGGCAGATGAAAGGGTGTATCAAAGATTAGGAAGGGAAAAAAACTTATGTAAGAGGTAAGCTTGGGTGTAGGTGAGATGAAGTGACATTTTGGCAGGGGAAAAAATGTTAACCCAATGGGGTAGTCAGGTAGTGGGTTATTTACATTAGCCCATTGTGGTAGTGGGTAATGGGTGTTGGCCCATTGGGGATTGGGGTTGTGGTTAATGGATGTTAGCCCATTGTAGTAGTGGGTAATGGGTGTTGGCCCATTGGGAAAGTCGGTAATGGATGTAAGCCCATTTAGGTTAGTGGGTAATGGATTTTAACCCATTGGGTTGTGGGTAATGGAAGTTAGCCCAATTGGGTTAGTGGGTAATGGGGGTTAGCCCATCGGGTTAGTGGGTAATGGGTATTGGCCTATCTGGTTAGTGGGTAATGGGTGTTAGCCCATCGGGCTAGTGGGTAATGGAAGTTAGCCCAATTGGGTTAGTGGGTAATGGGTGTTAGCCCATCGGGTTGGTGGGTAATGGGTGTTAGCCCATCGGGTTTGTGGGTAATGGATGTTAGCCCAATTGGGTTAGTGGGTAATGGGTGTTGGCCCATCAGGTAAGTTGGTAATTGGTGTTAGCCCCTTAGGGTAGTGGGTAAAGTTGTTGGTTGTTTGGGGAGGAGGTGGGGGTAATACAGTGGTGAAACCAGCTTGTTTTTATTCTCTTTTATGAAACATTCATTGCTGCAATTTTTATCTTTGAATCCTTTCCAGGTGGATGGAAAGAATTGCATAACTCCGTAAGTAGACGTTCTCTTTCATTGCTTAAAAAAAACACATTGCTATTTCTACTATTTCTAGTTGTCTACAAAAATGTCAAATTGCTTTGTAAAGAAATAGTCTTTTACCAACAAAGAAGTAAAATGCACGATTCTTTTGACTAAATTTGCCATTGTAGGTGGAGAGATATGGTGTAACCCATGGTTACACAAATCTTATCCCTACTTTGAAGGGAGTTGACCCTGACGATGCTTTCTCCTCGGTGCCATATGAGAAAGGTTCCACACTGCTGTTTTATCTTGAGACATTAGTTGGAAGTCAAGGTATGGAATTGTCTAGAAACAAAGGTGTTGCCCTGTTATTATCTCTCTAATGTGTTCAAAGAAAAGGAACAGATGTAATAACTTGATGTTTCGATCAGTGTGCTATGAGTGTCTTCAGAATTTGCTTGAATTTGAATGATTGAGAGACACTTTTTCAGAAACTCAGAATCTATTTCTCTAACTCAATAACTCCGCCAAAGAAACAATGGGAGTCAAAGTGGTTGTGGCTAACGGATAAAATCCACAAGCACATATATTCTTATACAAGAATAGATAGTATACGACATGTTTGAGAAGATATCTGATAAATTCTCAAGTTGGGTTTGACGTTTATAGTTTTGGATGTTACAACAGGCTGGTAGCTTGTCCTCCGCGACTCGAGTCACATCATTTTGGGTCTGGAGACTTGTCTTGGAATTGACTAAAATGCCTACTGACTTGAATTTAGACTAGCCCAGAAAGACTTGAGATTTAACTTAAGACTTGACTAGAGACTTGTCGTGTAAGACTTGAGACTTGACTAGGGACTTGACCTGAAAGACTAGAGACTTTTTCTTGACGGAGACTTTCCTTGAAAGACTTGAGACGTAACTTAAGACATGCCGTGACAGACTTGAGACTTGCGGAAAGATTTTATGACAACTCTGTCATCCCCCATCCCCACTTCTATTTATTCTGTTTATCCACACCATGCAAAGCTTCAAATATGAATGATTTCTGTCCCACTAGATGAGTTTGAGGAGTTCTTGCGTTCCTACATCCAGAAGTTCAAGTATCAAAGTATTACAACCCAAGACTTCAAAGACTACCTCTTCTCCTACTTCCAAGATAAGGTGAACAAATCGAGGCCTTTGGTAACTGTTGGTAGTATTCTGATTCTAACTGATTTTAAAAGCTCTTACCATAATCTGTCAACAAGAAACATACATATTATTTTTTGTTTTTACCTTGCACCGGTTTGTAATAAGAACGGTATACTTGGTGCTCTCCCGAGTCCCGTGAAAAAACTCCACAGGCATACTACTGGGGAGGGATTTAAAGACATTATCTTTATATTATCTTCCAGTACGCGCTAATTCTCCAATCAGATTGCTCAACGGGAGTGTGATAAAAAACCATATCATACTCCCAGTAGTCTATATTGCACTCTGCGTATTTTTAGTATCGTGCGTCATGCTCCGTATACGGACAATGCAAAATGACGTTCTAAAATTTGAATGTTGCACGTTTTGCTCTTCATCAAATAATGCTCAAAGTTGTATTATCTTAAATTTTGACTGGAAGATAAATTCGTTATCGCACTCGTGGAATACGGGAAAATGTAGAACATCTGCATCCCATATCCCACTCGGCCTTCGGCCTCATTGGATATGGGACACAGAAGCGCTATATTTTCCTGAGTCCATTCGCGCTTGTGTGATAACTTCTATCAAATTCTGGTGGCTGGTTCATCAGGATGTGGGTTCGACATTTAACTAAGGCAAGGCACTTAATTATAATTACTGCAAATACGGGAAGAAGCAGTTATGTTTGTCTGGCAATGGATTCATTTACCCCTCCCTGTTCTTAGCTGTGCTGTGAACAGACTTGCGTTTATATCTCACCATGTCTTGTTTCTGCGCATTGGGGCAGGTTTCTATCCCTTTAAAAAGTAGCCCACACCTCAAGTGGCCTTTGGGCCTTGTGATGGGCGAATAGACCGATTGCGCGACAATGTTTACATGCGGTCTCGTGACCTCCTATTGGGTATGACGTCATACAGCTGATGAAAAAATATGTGTAAAAGCATAGGCCATGACACAGAGTGAGTTCGAAAACAGTCGATTTGACTTTCGTTAAGCGATGAATTAGTTAATCAGCCCCTATTATTTAAAGTAGTATGTTGTGGCATTAATTTAAATCACATCTCTGTTTCATAATTTAACAGAATTCTTCTAAAAAGAGTTTTTTTTTAGCCATGCACTACCGGCGTCGGACGACTATTATGTAGCCACCTGTCTGTTATTTTTTTTTGTAATGTTGGCCTAAATCACTGTAAGAAAAAGATAAACAGCATTGGAAAAGTGAGCATTAATACCTAGCCTTGCAGAATTTCAAATAGGCAAAGGAATTACACAGTTTTGGAAAGCAATTTCTTTGGAGGAATTCAGCTTCAAAACTTTGAAATTTGTGTGTTGAAAAGTGTGTGGTGATCGCGGTCGTCTGGCCTAACGTTCCGTCGTGCGCTGTACACATTGTGCACATTTATACGGTACTTTTACAATTTCAAGTCTTGCTGGAACTGGCCTTACTTGCTTTATTCAGCCACTTGAAGGTCTTTGGTACAAACTCTGGAATATCTTTCACAGATTTCGAGCAAGAAAAGCCTCGATCGAATAAACTAAATGCATTAATCGTCGTCTTCTGTACCACCCTTTCCTATGGAGGATTACGTGTGTGTTTACATTTTATACCCAACAGGGGTCAAATGACGCGGGTCGCTCAATCGGTCTATTGCATAGCAAATTTTTTTTTAATTTTGTCTCAAATACTGTCAAAGTTGTTGCAGTTGAAAACCCCTTAAATCACTGTTGCTTATTTCGATTGCCACAGCTGAAATAAACCCAGTGCTTGCCACAATCCAAATAATAAAATGCCTGACTTGAACATGTTCAAAGACATAAACTCTTCCTTGTTGTTTCACTAAAAACGCCATCACCGAACTTCATGAATTTTCACAGGTTGGTTGTATGGTATGGGTTTTTTTCTTCAAAACTAGAGAATTAGCCTTTTTGAGATATTGCAGACACCATATGAGTGGAGTGTTTGGTGTGGGTGTATACAGGCAGATTTCCCCAAACCAAATAATGCACTTGTAATGTGTCCACCACATCTCAAAAAGGCTAATGAGAATTGATTTACTGTTCTAAACAACAATGACTATATTATAACTTTAGCTCGCAGCAGCTCCCTGGCCTTTGAGTGATCTCTTCTGATTTGGTTTCTTTCAGAAATCTGTGTTTGATGTTGTGGACTGGGAGGCTTGGTTCTTTCAACCTGGAATGCCCCCGATCAAACCAAGGTATGTGTGTATTTCTTAATCTATCCTAACATTGAAATTTGTTTACAAAGAGATGGACTTTGTGTTAAGATGAGGGGTTACCTCGTTCATGTTGACTAGAACGGGATTTGAACCTGCGACCACCAGATTAAAGTTCCGGCACTCTACTAACTGAGCTATCTAGCCCTATAATGTTGGCGGTCTCCCTATTTTATCAATATTTTTGTATAGGGGTGCCAGTCAGAAGCAATTCAACCTGAAACTGCTGTATAACCAGTGACCACAACTCAAGTGTACATACAACCTGAGAAGCGGCAGGACAGGGAAATTGAAATAAATTTACCCAGTCAAGGTTTTTTTGTAGCAATTCCATCCACAATGTTCAACTTAAAAATGTTTGTCTTATAAAAAAAAAAAAAAAAAGAGGTGAGGCCTTTCTCAAAATATTTAAAATACAAAATTCTGGTGATTTGTCTTCAGCTATGATACAACACTGAGTACTGGATGCTCGGATCTCTGTCAGCGTTGGTGTCACTCAGCGACCTCTGACCTCCACAGCTTCAGCTGTGATGATCTCAAGTCACTAACCTCTAAACAGATTATTGAAGTTCTGTCACAGCTACTGTTAGAGGTATGTGTTGCATCAGTGGTTCACCCAATAGTGGGAAGGTGTTAGGGGCAAAAGCCGACCCCCCCCCCAAGGTCCTGCCATATTAGAACCTTAATTGATGGAGAAAATCAAAACGGACAGGTAACTTGTTTCAAAAAGGAACATTGAAGGCAGTTGGGGACGTTGGCATACCCCAAAGTCTTGGTTTAATGTTGAATATGAATTGAACACCCCCTCTCCCATTTTTCCTTGGCCCATCAATATGATGTATGCTAAGTATTTGCACCTTGGTGTAGTTGCAACACATAGATATTTGGCAAAGATGGGAAATTCATAGTAAAGGTTTATGGATTGAAGTTTTGTTAACTATAAATCTGATCAAACTGTTATTTCATCTTGTGCTAATCAGCCACCACTAAGTCTACAGCACATTCAGTCCATGGAGAAGTGCTACAACTTTGGAGCAAGTGGCAACGCTGAGATTAAATTCCGCTGGTATCGGCTCTGTATCCGAGCAGGTTACCAGCCAGTCATACAACAGGCCCTGGACTTTGCCGTCAAGTGGGGAAGACTGAAATTTACCAGAGTGCTTTTCAGGTAAGGGACGGGGATCTTCAAGTTTATTTTTCTTTGATTGGACGACTTCTTCTTCAGGTGCCATGCCCCTTCAGGACGCCAGCGATCATGGCTCTCCACAGTTTTTCTCAGTTTTCTTCACAGAGGCCCTTAATGAGGGTTTACTTGTGAATAGACGACACACTGGAATCATCCCTGGGCCCAGTTTCATAAAGCTGTTGACCAGAAAATACTGCTCAGCAAATTTCTATGCTAAGCAAAATAATTGTGGGGCACCAGTCACAACAATGTCAACTTTATGGGATTTTGGCTGGTTACCTGTTTCTGCTGAGCAGGATTTTTCTGTGCTTAGCAAGTTGTTTTGCTTTATGAAAATGGGCGCAGTTCAAGTGTCTTTATATACACTAACATATTACCAAGTACGTGTACACAAGACTTATAGTGTATTATTATTATTATTATTATTATTATACATTTCTGGTAATGAAACCAAGGATGCCTCATAAGTGAACTTAATCACTGTAGCTCTCAGGACTGAGGAAACCTGTAGATAAGGATGCTTGCCATGTGAACCAGAAACACCGGGGTAATTCCCCTACTCTTCCACGATAAGTGTTCTGGGTTCTTTTACGTGCACTACCTATCCTAGTACACGGGACCTACGGCTTAATGTCCCATCCGAAGGACAAAGCAATTATGGTAAAGTATCTTGCTCAAGGACACAAGTGCCGCGACCGGGATTCGAACCCACACTCTGCTGCCAACAACACCAGAACTTCAGTCCGGTGATCTTAACCGCTCGGCCACGACACTCCACAACCCATCCAAAGCATTAACCCTGTTCACCCCAAACCCATTAAAATGCAATTGATTATGCTTAACATAGGTCAGTCATACAACCATAATCCAAAAGTTTAAGTGTTTGAGTTACCATGTACCAAGTAGATAAGTAGACGACAGTTCTTACAAGAACAATCTACACAGCAAAGTAGATACTATCACGTGATTTCACCGTAAACCAAGTTTACATTGATACCTCGCCATGCAATGGTTTCACATTTTTTCCCAACTGCTTTCTCCTGAAGGGACTTATTCAAATTCCAGGTTGCCCGCGACCACGCCATTGCAATCTTCAGTCAACACAAGGCAGATATGCATCCTATAACAGCAGCCATGATTGAGAAAGACCTACTGGAAAGTCAACAGCCAAGCGTATGAATTGAGCATCACAAGTTTCAACTATGGTTAAACTGTTGTAACGGCGCAGTCGGATAACGACATCACAATCACCACAACTGACATGACAACATGAACAATATTTGTAACAAAAATTGTACCAAATGTTTTGCTCTAATTTGTGCATTTGCTAATAAGTAAACGGTTCTGTTAACTTATGCTGCATCAGCCTGAAATACTTCATTATTTTATGTATTTATATCAGCATAAGACAGTTGACTATCATGTTGACTTGTTATTCAATATCATTCAAATAGTTTTGTATGGTAAATGCACTATGCAAGTTTGTAATGTGATACCATGTGGTGAATGCATGTAAACTGTGCCTAGCTAATTCCCTACATGATTATTCCACCATGCAAAACCAGTCATTTTTGTGTGGTAATACGAATGTGTCAACTCAGAATCAAAACCCCATCAATTCCAAATTTATACCAAATTTATACCTATGTATTTTCATAGAGAAATTTACTAGAATGGAATTTTGACCTACGACTCCGGGTTGAGTTGCCGGTGCACTAGCAGCTGAGCTATTTAACCCTTTGATTACGGTCTCCCTATATTGTAAGTATATCTTTGCTCCCTCCAAAATTGATTTATAATTAGTCAGTTTCCCTTGTGTTTTGTTACCTACATATTTTCTATATATCTTTTCATTAATTCAGAGAGAATCTTAATTAATTCAGAGAGAATTGTAAACAGTAGAAATTTCAAAATGCCAAAGGATTATAAATAAGCTGTAGTTTTGTTTAATAATGATCAATTCTTTACAGTGTCTTTAAAGATGAGAGATTTTCAGATTTTTTTCCCAAGTTATTGGCCTGTGCAATTATTAACTTTATACAAAGCAAGTTGTAAACTGTTTTTATAAGCCGACAGTAATTTGAAAGACAATGAAGTGTCATGGTCAACCAAGGACCAAGTATCATGGCCAGCCAATTTGGGATTCTAACCCACATTCTGATGACTCTGTACAGAAGGTCGGGATTCGAACCCACATTCTGATGACTTTGCCAACAGAAGATTGGGATACGAACCCACATTCTGATGACTTTGCCAACAGAAGGTTGGGATTCGAACCCCCATTCTGACGAGTCCGTGGGATTCGAACCCACATTTTGATGACTCTGCCAACAGAACTGAGTCTGGTGCACTAGACCTATTGAATCAAGAGGCCCCTTCTGAATCAAGCGAATTAGGCTGCCGCTGTGGTCATTGGCTGCAGTGACAACGTTGAAGAAAAGCCATTTACGGCGTTCCGGCCATAGCCAATTCAAACACGGCCAGACACTGCATTACCCTAACGATATAAACCATACAAGTGGAGTTACATTCCCATGTGATGCAAGTAAACGAATATCATTCTTTGTATGAAACTGAAGACATTAAAATATCAAAATATTCCAAACATTCTTTCTTAATCTCCAGATGCCTTATTCTGTGTGAGTAGATTCGAATTTTCTTACGATAATCTTCTTTTTTTTATTTGTTTATTATTAATATTAATTCGGGGGTGGCGGCGTTTAGACTCATTAGAATTTCGGAGAAATGATCTTGTTTTACTCGTTTGAAGTATATTCTGGAAATCAGTGTCCCGAGAAGAGAAAAAAATATTAGAGAAAGCTTTATTTTGAACTCAAATTTAACAACTTCATAGCCGAGAGTTGTAAATAGTTACAAAATCTTCACCAATCATGAAACCGTCAGGTGCTTCATGTTATATTTCGTGAAAACTAGAGAATTGGAATGAATGTCCACTTGACAAAAGATGTGTCAAAATTGTTTTGTTAATATTTTAGTAATTATAGTTCATTTTGTTGATCTTTGGCATTTGGATCGATTAAATATGAAGGTGGTGGCAAATATTAATATCGATCTCACCTGTTACATAGTTACATATATGACATAATGATCAGTCGAAATTTCCTTTAAATTGGAGCCTTAAAAAGATCATCTATGTGCCGACGGCCGTTTCGTGAGTCTAAAATATGAGAGAAACGAGCTACACAATATAATATGGTTGCTGCATTAGCATTTAAGCCACGAGACTTTACAAAACTGAGAAAGGAATAATTACAAAACATTTCTAACGATATATATTTGGTATTCTTTTTCATGTTAACTAAGCTTCCCGTGCACATGGTCTAAATAAAACACCTTCGGGCAAAATATTAATCGGGCCAAAATTATAAGGTCACGTTGCCTGCATGTACTTTATATCTTGCACTTTTGATACTACATGTACTTGTTATGTGGTTTTTAGGGCTTGGAACAGCCGTTGATATTGACAAAGGCGGTAAAAAAGTTCCCCGTTGTTGTGTAAACGCGTACCCAGGCTTTGAGTAAAGAACCCTTTCCAATATTCTGGATGTGCGGCGTATCGATTGGTGTACTCCGCCGGACCACGGTACGGCATCTGCGCCTATTCTCACCGCCTTGTCTCAACCGTACCAGTCACTACACAGACACGTATATTTCCGCCAATCTTTATCCCCTCAAGAAATGCCTAATCGACGACTTCAGAAAACTGGGTGAAACAATTTACAATATCTCAGTTTGGGTGGATTCTGTATTCTTTTTAGTATAATAACTCTGCCGAAGTATGGATGGATTTACAAAGTTTTGTGAGTGAGTTGCCTTCGACCGTGCTATGATGGGAACATTGCCTGGGTGTGGTTACTGGGTGGTAGTGGTCGTGCTGTGTGCAAGTCTATCCACCACTACTTCTGCTTTATTCGGTAAGCTCATTTTACTTTGCTATTAAATGAAAATACTCGTGAATTTGTATTTTATTTGAAAGTTGGGAGCTTCAATGTATCTAAGGATGTGCTTTTTCTAATCATGTTTTGCTTTTTCAAAAAACGCAAACAAAATGCTCGGTTTCAAAGTCGCCATTTTTTATTGATCGCCTTCTTGGGTTGTACCAACTCTTGCCCTTTTAGAAGCCACGGCATGGGCTACGGCCACGGCTTAGGCTCCGTCTGTTATTTTGAAAAACGTGGACTTTCAGTACGGAGCTCCACATGAAGCGGACATAGCCTAAGCCAGAGCCTAAGCCAGAGCCCAAGTCAAAGACGTGGTTTCGAAAAGGGCCTAAGGCTTTTTGAAACTACATCTGTGCCTGGGGCTCAGTCTTCGGCTCAGTGGTAAATTATTTGTTGAAACATGGGCTTTCGGCACGGCGCTTCAAGGGGGTGGGGGTTGCCTGTGAAAAAAGACGAATCTTTCGAAAACACCCTATGGAAACAATATTTAGCCCTCGTTGAGGCTAAACACATTTTCAAGAAGTTAGTGTACAATCAAAAACAATTTATTTTTAAGTGTTGGGCAAGTATAGGTTTTCCCGGCCAATTTCAACATAAATCCGTTCAAGTTAATACCCGGGTCATTCAATTTCGCTTGAAAATAAATCCTCGGTACATCAACATTCAACAGTTAAAAAGAGTCATTCAGTTTCGACACTTGAGCATTCATTCGACAAATAAAATCATTCAATTTAAAATGGTCACTTAGTTCATTCAATTTCGTCAAAGACAGCAGGAACGGGCTGGTTGACTATTCATTTTCGTCAACTGGCAAACATTTTAGAAATGTTTGATTTCAAATTCGTTTCTTCGGTATGCCCTTTCTGGTTCGTATTTGCCTATAAAGTTAGGATTATGAGGGGAATTCATTTCTACAATGTGAAGCAAAAAATGATGGCTGCCCGTGTTCATTACGAAAATCGAGCACCGTAGTAGAGGAAGGCTGATTGAAGTATTCGAGTTAATTTGCAAGGTCTAAACATTAACGAATAAAGAAGATGACAACAAGTGAATTTAAGACCAAAGCAAACACTTACATTGCAAGCAAACGCAATCAAAACAGTGTTTATTGTTTTTATACTCGATGCCATAAAACTTTATTTAACTGTTCTTAGACACATTTTAAAGTTTAATCACGGGGTACGCTTTAAAAGTTTTTGATTAAAACTTACTCCATTCGATTGAAACTAGGGACAAAATGCAAAATGTTTGACCCTGGCTTCAATAAAAAAAAAGTGATCTTCAATCTAATTAGAGTGATTTTCAATCTAATTTTTTAGTGTATAACGGAAGTAAAAGCAAAACATTTGCAATTAAGATCAAATATAAGAATTAAATTCAAAACTCATAAGACAGATTATCCACGCAACTGCCGAAAAAAGAACATTATCGCTTATTTTAAACGCAAGCATAAGCCGTATCAAACTCATTTTGACTGATTTAGAGAAATCGCATGAATTTGAAAGCGCAATAATGAATTTAAATGACATTTTGCTGAATTTGGCCGGGAAAACCTATATTATTATTTTTATGAGATTTTTTTTTCTTGGGGGAAGTTGAATGCTATTTCTTGGCTATACAGCGTGACTTTTACTACGACACTAAACTCAGGCCTACCCAATGACAATGCTGGAAAAATTGTCCCTTGGATAGAGAGGAAATACACTAAAGATTTTCAAAGTCAAAATCGGACATTGTCGCGAAAGGCAAAATACAAAACTTCGATATGTTTTTAATTGAAAAAAAAATGCATTTGTGTTTGGAAAAAAATCTGGGGTTTATACCAAATTCCACATGTGATTGATTACAAAATATCTACCTTCCATTTCCCATACAAAAAATAGTTATCAAAACAAAAATGCCATTCTCATTGTAGATGTATGGTTGATCAAATTTGTTAAGGCTATATACGTTTTACCCCATAACTCTGGAAAATATATGTAGACCATATACGTTATATCCGGATCTATTTTTAAATAATTTTACTACAAAAATAATTGAAATTTGTTCCCCTTTTCCTGTATTGTCTATGGGCTTCACGGTAGGCTATAATATGCTCGCCCAAAGAAATCCGAAAATTATATATCTCAATGCAATTGGACTTTTATCTTTATAAGTATTCTTAAGTGAAAGACGTCATATTGAATTAATAGGCCTACTTAAGTGTATACTTCAGATCTAAAGCACCGTACTTTAAAGTGCGTCCACAACAAGATTGAAAATATAAATTTGCATAACTTAAACGGTATAAAGATGGTCATGGTGGAGAACTATGCTATGGTTTTTGAGTTAGTAAAACAATTAGTTTTGATCTCTCGAGTCCACAACCTGATGTTTGAAAACAAAATGTTTTCCCCACTATAGACCTTTATCATGGTGCGGCCATCTTAATTTTCTCCCATTCAAACCAATGTAACCAAACAGAGGCTGGAAGGGCAAATAGTCTGGTTCCTTTTTGTACAATGAACATTAGCATCTATTACTGTTATTGGATACAGGGACTCTGAAGACCGATTGAGCACAGAAACTTTCACGGGCTTGTTGTTCCATGCTGGATCACTGTGCGGATACTGGTCTTTGACAGTTACCAATGTTGTCTGCGTTCTTTAAGATAACTCTTCTTTTTGTTCTGGTGTTTCAGATGAAGATGTTCGTTTTAAACCATCACTCTGTCGAAGGAAGGTCAAGACAGAGTGTGACTTTGGAATATGTGAACGGTAAGAAATAGCAATGTTCTGTAAGGAGTAGACTAAATTTTAGTAACTATAGTAGGCTATAAGAGTGCAGTACCCCCCCCCCCCCCTGCAAAAAGAAGAAGTCACGGCCAAGAGACTTATGCGAGGTTACAAACTATAAGGACAGTTCACTTTTCTTTTGTGCTTTTGTAATATTGAAAGAGATAACTCTATATCTTTGGTGACGGTTACTGCCTGATTTGTCCAGACAAAAAATTGTTTTCCCGCCTATTTTTTTTACTGTTCTCCCTGACTAAAGGAAATATATACCACGAACGAGTTGAGCAGAATAATATTGTCTTCGTGTTGTGTAGTACTGGTACCGTAAAAATAGATCTCTCTGCACCAAGCTAGGCGGTTTGGGGATGTTCATATATCGATCTGTAAGGATTGGCCTATGGCTGATACTACAATAGGTCTATTGTGTGTCACATGACCAATCACTTAGATAATTGATTATCTAGATAGTTTGGTATGACGACAGAAAGAAACAAGTCTTTTTGTTGACGTGGGGAAGGTGTTTCGTGTGTTTCAACTTTAGCTGACTTAATTGTGGAATGTTAGAAAAAAAACCTATAATATTCTAAATTTTCACAAATATCCACACCAGACCACTAAAAAGACATGCTACGTATAAAGCACCAAGCGATACAGTGTTTTTCTACCCAGGGTAACTGAGTTTCAAAAATTATCTGCTGAAAAATCAAAATGATATGATTTGTAATTCTGTCTATTGTGAAAAACCAGCTCTCCTGTCCGTTTCCAGGCTCCTTTTCTATTATTCTATTTCCAATTTGCAATTGTTGTGATAAATAAAAAGATCACGGCTTTTTCTGAATCATGATTATTGTATTTTGGTTTAAAGGTAGAATACAAGATTGGTATTCATCATTTTGTTTTTATTAGTATCAGTCTAAAAGATTACTGATTATGAAGTATTATCATCCTTCCATAGAGATATTTCTGGCTGAAATACTGTCATTGTCGTGACAATCGAATTTGAAGAACTCCAGTTTAATTTCGGTTGTAACATTCGAAATTAAGGACAATGTGTTTACATGCTGAAAAGTATGCATGGTTTTTCACTATTTTCTCCCGACTCAGTCGACGGATTGAGCCCGAATTTTTACTTGTTTTCATGTGTATACTGATTCACACAAAGTAATAACACTGCACTATCAGCTTTACCAATCCTATATTTTACCTTTAATATGTGTACATTTTTATATAGCCACTTTCAATATCTTTTACTTTTCAATAAATACTTCTCAACAAAAATTGATAAAGCTTTTCATGCGGTATGTTTCATGTTGTTTATTAGGGATGTGAAGACCGAGTGTTACCACGGGACATGTTCTAATGAAACTGGGGAGTGTGTTTGCTCGCCGTGTTGGACGGGGAATAACTGCGATTCTCTCGGTAAGTCAACCCTCCCTCTTTGCCCTACAGCAAGGGAGTGATGCGGGGAATATCTCCAATTTTTGGACGTGTGGTGATATCCCAAACGATCCCACTTCCCACAGAAAAAAAATATTGCCAATCAGCAGTGAAAACGATGTACTATAATTACACGGTATACCAACACTTCTCTGTATTACACTGCAATCATCCACTCCAGTGTTCAATATTCTAAACTGGACGTACTCTATGAGGGGCTACAAATAAAACCTTTTCTGCAAGCCACAACGCGTTTGCAACCGTATATCACACTGCAAAAACTGGAGTGTTAAATTGATTCTCTTGGTGTCTATATGAGACAACACCGACATGGTGTTAGATATCCCCATTTCTTTATCGTTGGTAAAATTAACACCATGTCGGTGTTGTCACAAATAGATACCAATAGAATAAATTCAACACCCCAGTTTTTGAAGTGTAGATGGAGTTTGTTTGCAGTATAAATGTACATAAGAGATGAAACAGATACAGACACTCCGTTAACTTGGCTTTTTTATTTTAATAGCACCGCCGCCAGATTGCCCTTTGACACTCATGATCCTCTCCCATTCTTCACCTTCTCTTCTTTACCACGATCCTCTCGCCGTTCTAAAAATGCTTTGATTTTCAGGTATCCCTTTCAAGCAGTGGGCGTAACTAGGGCAATATTTTAAGGGGGCACAAGGGTGCACCGTTTTTTTTCTAGGGGCACTTTTGGTTAGTTAAACTGTAGTTTCCGTTTGTATTTTTCCCGAACAAGCCCCTTTCAGCGCTCTTGTTATGCTGTTTACTATTTTGTGTTAAATAATCTGACGGAGATAAAAAAAAAATTCATTGTCTGCGTGTAAATTTAAAAAAAAAAAGTTTTAAAAACGTTGAACCTACGATATAAAAGCTTATAAAATGTAACATTTTACTGGTAATTAGAGAAACTCCCCTTATAGACAAACTCAAACCGCTATTAAGTCTTTGTTTTTCCCCATATCATTTTGTATGAATGCTGCAAAAGTTTTGTTAGAAAGTTTTACACCTCCAGTTTGTCATGATTTCAAGTCTGTTGCGTTGTTTTTCACTCGATTTCATCGTCAACAAGTCTATTTCGGCATTACGAAATCTTACTTGGTTTAAAGATTTCAAGAAAAGTTTCAAAAAAAGTCTCGACGCTGCATTTCTAATCAAAATTATCGACAGACTGGGTTTGTTGTCAACAATTCTTGTTCCCCATTTTGAATTCTTTAGTCAAGACGGATTTACGCTAGTCTCTCACTCAAGTCGCTGTTTTAAGTGATAACGTTTCAAAATCAAGAAAAACCAACAGGAACGCGACCGGTAAAAGCTCTAGTTTATTCCTGTGCCACGCTTACTAAATTTTGCAAAGCGAGATAGTCTTTCCTTTGTTCGTGACGAGAAGCAAAGCAAGTCTTCTGCGAGGTTTACTCATGTCCCCCATTTTAGGCCTTGAATTTAATCGATACGGCTCGTTGTTTGACGTACTTTCCCCGGGGCCTTATCGATCGGGGAACACAATGCAACCCCTAACCAGCACAAAAATAGTCTGACTATTTGAAGTCATGATTTATTAATTAGTCCATCGATTGACTTCGGCGGAGTGATATCAGTCCGAAAAATAGGGCCACCTTGCTGTTATGCAATGCAAGGGAACCGAGCTTGAATATTGTTTTACTTATTTTTTTCTTCTTCTTCTTCTGTTTTGCAATACGTTTTGAAAGGGGGGATTGTTTTCCGAGACTTTTCAGGGTTCAAAGGGGGACAGGGGAAGGTGTTGCATGAATCAAACATTTTCGAAAATTTGGTCTAAAGTTTGTTTTCATGGATGAAGTCAAACAGTATTAATTTAATTACAGAGGATCGTTGGTTTAAATAACAAGATTAATTGACTAACGCAAGACATTTAACAAAACCAATAAATAACACATCTGGGTGTACTTTTTCGTCACGTGACCCTCGGGTGATACCGGACCCTAAAATCGACAGTGAATATTCGGAGATTTTGGGGTCTAGGAACTAGACTATTTACCCCTTAGATATTTGTCATCCCCGCTCTTTGGAATGGGCCAGTACATTTGAGGAAAGCCTTGGTTCACCTGATTACATCCTTCTCAAGAGACTAATCATTTAACATTTTGTATAAATAATACTCTGTTCTTTTACAGAAAATGCCCACATGCCAGTATTCCAACAAACACTTCTTACAATTGACGTCAACTTAAAAGAAACATTCCGTGATGACGTCATAGCCACTGTGCTGGCCAATGACTCGGATGCAGAACTGTGTTCCTATGAGGACGGCTGCCCGTGCTCGATAATTCTATACTCCATCGAGCAGGGGAACGAGGACTCTTTATTCAGGATCGACCCCAGGACCGGGGAAATCACACTCTCTGATGACAAAATGCTGGCGGAGATTGAAAAAGACGAGGTTGAACTGCAGATTGCAGCCAAGAACCCTGTGCATAGAACACGGGATCGGAGGAGAAGGATGGAGGGTGATGATGCACCGAATGATCAAACAGTATCTAAGATGTTAGTGCGGATCTTATTTTCATCCGGGATGAAGAAGGAGGTCGAGGAGGTTCATTCCAGACACAAGAGATCGGTAAGATGATATACAACCAGATGATTTATGTTACTCCCCTATCCCCCAATCATGGGCAGAGCGTTTAAGGAGAGGGTGGGATGGTATGAGTGAGTCAATTATTGTGGGTTGATTGCTCTACATGTAAATCTACATCTAGGTATCGTCCATCCACCGCAGGATGTAGCCCTTTGTCAGAACCTTCCAAGATGTTCTTTTCTTTGCCGCCGTCCTTGACCTGAACAACACTTTCAGGGCTATACCGCTTCTTTTAAAACACCATGCGAAAGTAGGATTTGATATTTTGATTTACTAAGTACATGTATGCTATTTAGTTGTCGGGTCTGCATACTCCTAAGGAGTTGAAACGTTGAAATGCTCTCCATGTGATGACAGGCAGTGCTATGCTTAAAAATATTAGTTGTAGTAATTTATTCTGTTGTCTGTTTGTAAACAGACAAGTGGCGTTCCAAGCAGCGAGACCTTCACTCTCGAAAAACTCGACCCGTTCACGGACGCCACGGACATTCTGATTGGCCAGAAGGCTGACCTCCTCCTGACCATCTGGCTACCGGTGCAGTCTACGTCACTCAGGGTGGAGTTGGTCGCACCACACGAGTCTAGCGCCATCATGGTCCTGTGCAATCCAGTTTTCAGCCACATTGGTTCTAACTACCCAGGGTTTAATAGCGGCGCCGTGATACCAGAGTACTATGCCAGTGGAAATGACTACAGGGTAAGTATTGATTTCAGAAACCAGGGAAGTTAGCTATGACAACCAGAATAAGTTACGGGCGGGAGGATCAAACTGCTATTTTCACGAATTTGAAAGTGTTTCAACCGGAGTGTTCCCAGAGAATTGGTACAGGTAGGCCTACACGTCGTGTGCCCGGCAAAAGGGCGTAAGGCCTTACGCCCTTTTGCCGGGAACATAAGTAGTTTGTCCCAGTAACAAAGGGACGTAAGCAACAAAATGGCTCCTGACATGAAAAATATATAATTTATGTCATTTTTTTTTTGCTAGAATTACCCTGAAGACATGTTTCCCCATTCCCCATGCAGAATTGAACCTTTCTAGAATGACTTTTGGATGGCAACATGTTTACCAAACTTTCCTGCTCATAATTCTTGAAATACAAATTTTAACATAAATTGCTTACGTCCTTTTGCCGGGAACTTTCTCTTAAGTCCTTTTGCCGGGCACACGATTAGTAAACTCCATAAATCAGTGAGTTTTCCGATTGAAAGTTAATAATCTTTCTTTATACCAATCCTCAATCCCTTTAAGGTTGTGTGCGAAGTGCATTCAGTGTGTAGTCCTCCATATGTTCGAGCCCCAAAGAGGTCCCTGTGTTTGATTTCGGTTTCTTTTAGTGCTAGGACATAAATGAATAAAATAATTGTTGATTTTTATGTTAATTTAAGATTGATGTTAACCCTAATCCTAATTCTAAACATTACCTTAAACCTAACCCTTTCGGAAATACAGTCTGCTATAAAAGGTCCACGGGAGGCCATTTACATTTTTTGTAAGATTGTTCAAGGCTCGTTATAAAAATAATGACCATAAAATAAATGTTCCTTATCAATGGTTAATTTTAACTAATTCCTACTCTTACCTAGTGTTTTATTAAAAACTTCCCAAATTACTTTCAATTAAATTTAATTTAAGTAATTTTCCTCCACACAGAACGATCGCATTGTGATGGATTTGGGTTCCGTGACTAACGATGGCTCGGAGACCGCCAATGACCAGAACAGTAAAATCAAGCTGGGTTTCACGGTGATCCTACTGGAGAATAACGCCACGCAGTACGGCGAGAGTTACATGGTGTCGGCCGGTACCAGCTACGGGGCGAACCACGCCGAGGTATGGGTGGGCCAGACGTCGTTCACCCCCGTTAGCGATATCGAGAGCTGGGTAAGTATAACAGTTTATGACTGCATAAACTAAACACAAGTTCGTTTCATATTTTGCATCCCCTGATTAGTACGTTGATTGATTGGGGGATAATTTCATTACAATTAGTTTTTCATTGCAAAATGAAAAAGGGACATTTTTCGATTAACAATAATTATGTTCGATGAATGATACAATGTTATACACGCCTACATAGATGAGTCATCTTCCGTGCTTAAGTGATTTGGACTGAGGTTGCATCTGCCGCTGGCAACACCCTCCTCTTTTTTTTTTTTTACAATTTTCGTTCTCAGTTATTTTCATATGATGCCACCATTTTGTTTTCCTGTTACTTAAATATATGTAACGAAACGTAGGCGGAAAGAGCATAGTCTGGCCTCCCTTACGGGCATAATTGGATGGAGTATTCATTATTGCCAAGAACTCAGGAACAAGACAACTCGTCAAGAAGTCAGTTTGTGAGATTTTCAGTTTGAAGGGAAGAAATTCACATTGAAGTTGCCTTTCTTTTTGTTAACAGTCCATTAGCTCTCCAGATATTAGTATTTCCGGACCTGAAACGATGACCATACTGAGTGCCGCCATCTTCCAAATTGACCTGGTGGTCAAGAACTATGCTACGGACTTCTATTTGGATGTTATAGCAAACTTATCAGACTCCGGGGATCCAATCATGAAGATAGGAGAGCTTCAACTCACTGGAAAAGGTATAATATTCATATTGGTCAGATATTATCCGGAATCATCCGGTTTAGTTTGTTTTTTATTATCCAGAGTTGGTAAGTGATTACGTCACACGCGTGCGCACCTGCTGCATGCCCAAAGTTTTTTTCTACTTCCGGTTCCAAAGCTAGCATACGTTACTGAGTTATTTTACTGAAAAACACTCATCCCTTCGTTCAAAGACATTTCTTATGAAAGGAAACAATATTTCTGATAAGACTTTGAGTCTTTACAAGACACACGCGAAAGGCAAGTCCAGAAATTATGTTGTTCTTACATGAAAATTAATCATCAAAGACAACAAGTTTAACACATTTCCTATGGGCTCTGGCAATCGATGGAGTCAGGTTGTGTGAAGTGGGCGTGACTTACAGTGGGATTACGTCACACCAACAGGATGGCCTTTTCGACGTCACGGCTTCGACTCCAGGTCTGGCTTACACTTTGAAATCGCGCGCTTTCAACATGAGGTGTAACGGTAGGGGACCTTAGTGTTGGAGCCAATGCAGTGGTTTATAAAGAAAAAGAGCCTCTTGAGTTTCAAGCCTGTATGGAGTGAAAATTATCAAGGCAATGTTTGATTCAATTTCCTAAATCCTCTTTCATCAAGGTCAGGATTGACCTCCATCCGGATCCCAGATCCCTGATTCGGAATACGAGTCACAATGTGGGGTTTTTTTCGACTCGGCTTACACAATGTTCCGACCTGGAACCGGAGTGAGATTGACCTCGTAAGGAATAGACTCAGTGGAACATTACATGTATTCTGGTCAATGTTGGCCCAAGAATAAAAACAAAATAGTTATTACAATATTTTTTTTAATCTCTATGAATGAGGCAGGCTGACAAGGAAAGAGATATTAATATGATTAATTCCTTCCTGTTTTGTAATTTCAGGCGATAATTTCGACTGCATGCCTGGTGAGCTGCCCCAATACTCCAGTGTTACCGATAACTCTACAGGCGCAACGGTAAAGGCGAGGTTAGACTTCGGCACTGTCGTCAATACAGGTGGGTAAAAAAAAAAGGAATCATTTAAGTTTATTCGATCGCTCCACCTGGTATATGTGGCTAATTATTTTATTATATTTATACTATTCTTAATTTTTCCTTGCCTGGGCCCGATTTCACCTGGAGATGTTTTTGGGCAACTCTTGAGATGGTGCTCCATTTTCACCGTAGTTTCTTGTTCGTGACTTTACGTTTTTCTCAACAATTATGATTGAAAAGTTATCACACAAACCGACAACAAAACACACATTTTCCTCTCAAACGTGACCGTAAAAAGTAACTTTCTACATTTCAACAAAATTTTATTTTTCCCTGAAACAATGAGCGGTTTGCGGGAATTTATCCTTTCAGAACCAACTCATATAAATCAAAGATTTTACTGAACACCATTTAAACAGTCAATGCTCATGGCACCATACAGTATACACTATCGAAAAAAGGTACATTTTTAAGAGGCGTTTAGGAAGCAAGTAGTCTTATAGAAGGAAAGTGTTTTTTATTTTTAATTGTACCATAACCTAAGTGCAGCATAATTGAAAATGCCTGTCACTCCAACTTTGGTGTGTTTTTTAGCCTGTGGGAGGAATTAAAAAACACTGTAGTTTTGGAAAAGGATTGTATATTTTTGATGTCCCGTACAATAACAATGCGTATTCAACGTGAAATCAGGTTTTCGGGATGGGGACACCAGCACCGAGAATAATATAATCTCCACCGAGGCAGTGGTGTACATCACCGATAGCTCGGACATCATCAACGGCACCAAATACTGGCTTGGGGTGACCGTAGTGGTAGATGGCATTCAAATGTACTCCAGTCAGCGTGCAATTACGACACTCACCACAACACAGCCCGATATGGTAAGTCGAATTGTTGAACCACTGGTTCTGTTCATAACACCCACAACTCATAGAAAGATTGCGCGCCAACGTAGAATTAAGACCCAAGACATGGCATTTCAGTTTGATGAAGAAAAAACATTCGCAAGTTTCGGAAGTCAACGAAATATAACTAAAATCCACAAGAAAGTTTGTTCCTATTATTATTATTTTCATTTCATTTTCATTCTTATAATTGTTTTAAAGGCAGGGGATACTTTAGGTAATTACTCCAAAAATAAATGACCATAAAAACTTACTTGGTTAGGATCAATGGCGAGCTGGTGATAGTATAACACAGTGTGAGGAACGACTCCCTTTGAAGTAACGTAGTTTTTGAGGAAGAGGTAATTTCTCGCTAAAATATTTGGATCTGAGAAAAGCTTCAGGCATGAAACCATTTTCACACAATGCAAAAATGCAGTTTCATCATTTTCGGGTCATTCTGCGTGGAAATAGCCGCTCCAGATTTTCGCCGATATCTCAAGAACGCTAACATCCCTTGAAACAAAATTCAGAGGTTAGTTTTATGGTATATATCTACAATTATATAGGATTGAAACAAACGTACGGTTCCAAATACCAAAGGTGTACCCTGCCTTTAGAGTGTTTCGCAGCCTAATTTGAATCAGACCGATGTCCCTCGAAAAAAGGTTACAACAATAATTATTATATTTTCGTTGCCACGGGAGATTTTTATCAACTTACTGTAAAATGACACACAAATACCTACATGAACTTGTATTTCCTAGAATTAAATACATCAGATTTACAATCATTCTCACTGTCCAAACACTTTGTTACTCTGACCTGGCATACAATAATTCAGGAATTTAATTACGTCTTTTTTCTAAACAATGTCCAACAGACTGTCGATCCCTTGATAGAGTTTTACGCCGTAGACGGCTACGCTGTAACCATCGGTGGTACAGTGGGATTCGTGATCAGTATTGACATACCCGAGAACACAACTTCTGCCTTCATAGTCGATGTCTCCATGCCGTACCAATCCAACCAGGCAGTCATGTCAATCTGCCATGCCGAGGTGGTCTACAGGGGCTACAACATCCCATGTGCTGCTAACCTGGTGCCGGACTTCAACCTAGAGGTGAGCTTTTTAAAGTCATTTGTATTACCAAATCATTGAAACAAAAGTTTCTTTGTTTTGGTTTAAAAAAAATAAAAATAAAAAATAGAGGGTGCTCCTAAGGGGCGAGTTTGGACTCAGGATGGAGGATTGGTACCAGTCTGATCTTGCACACCATGTAAAAACCATCCCTTTTTTTGAAGAGATGGTGCAACTGAAAAGAGCCGTTTGGTTTATCCTCGACGTTTTGACTAGCCGTCGTCAGGTATGTAGAGTGGGGTTTAACTGCTTATATTCAAGGCCCTGGTGGTTTCAATCACAGTTAAGTAAATAAGAGAACCCTATGACCTGATACTTGCAGATGTACTCTCAACAAAAATTGTTCGTTTGTTTTTGTTTTTTGAAAATAATGTTGTGGTTATGTGATAACAGGATGGACAGCATACCGACTACGTCCAGTTCAACTTTGGCGGCATCACCAATCTTGGCAGACGGCACCAGACTGATGACAGCAAACTTAAATTACACGTTACCGCTGAGCTTCTGGAGGATCACCCAGACGTCTCAAACGGGACGTTGATCTACGTCACGGCCGGTGTCCGTTACGAAATGGTCGACCAGGATATACTATGGGTATCCGAAGCGCCAATCACAGCCGTGACTTACCAGGATCATGAATATTCAAGCATTGATAAGGTATACACACCATGTAACATTGACATGAGTCATGAACCCATTTTGACTTAAAGGTCACTTTTCACGGTTCTCATCAGTAGAACAGGACTGCCAAAAAGGACCGTTGTGTCTGCTGCCGCCAGCGTCTTAAAAGTCTCTCATTCCAACCTCCTGTCAGAAAAAAATGCATAGATTGAACCCTACCTCATGAATATTCAAGTGTCGACAAAGTATGTTGTGTAACATGGAATGCGTTTTATCTTTCAAATCAAAACCTCCTCCCTAGCATAAAACACGATCAAACAATTTTTTAACAGGAATGCAAATTGCAGTATAATTTGTGATGTTTCTGAAAAATAAAAGTTCAACCCTCAAGATATGTGGTTTCTAGTAATGTTATCTTTTCTTTCTTTTTTCTCTCCGTGTAAAGAAACCAACGTTTAGTTTGATGAACCGAGGAAAAGATTACTTCCTGTACAAACATTCAGCCGTTTCCTTCAACATCACCGTCGATATTCCTCCAGAGACAACCTATACCCCCGTTTGGCTCAACATCACCTCGCAGAGAGGTCCGGTTAACAATGAACCCATGTTTAGCATCTGCCGCGTCGAGGTTGTCAAAATCGGCCCAAACTTCTACTGCCACACTCTGGACAAAACGTCGTTCAGCAACGTGTCTACGTCAGATGAGGGCGTGGTCTACCAGTACCTGGTGGATCTGGGCGTGGTCACGAATAGCCTGGAGGCGTGGATGCAGACAGAGCCGGCGGACGGAGAGTTTGTAGTGGAGGTTAGCCTACACTGGGAGGATCATGTTGAGCTGGTGGACGGAGAAAATGTCACCGTAACTGTCCAGGCGTCTTACGGAAGTGGAACTTGGCAGGGGTCCATGGATTACATCGTCAATTTCGGTCTGCCTGAGCTTCGAGAGGTAAGATCTTCACATGTACCTTGTTTACCAAATCGTAAATAAGTTCGCGTAAACAAACTCAAAAAACTTGTTCTGTATGTGTAAGAGAACTCGACCTTTAAATTCTGTGAAAATGTGTAGGCCTAAAAGTTGTAGCCCGAAATATACATTGCTGTTCGGTCAGTACATTTTGTGTTTTTAGTGATCATCTGGGTAAACTTGAAATGTTTTTTGTCACGTACCATACACAATTTCTTCAAAACAGCAATGCACACAACGATCTTTACTAATTCTGTACCCAATTGAGAAATTAAAATTCAAAACCATTGTGTAAATTACAAGAATTTCGCACTGTGGTAAATTGTCCTAACGTTCACTACCTGAAACTTGCTGGTTTCATTTCACAGGTTATGATTTTGTCATTTAAATTGTTATAAAAATAATAATAATAATAAAAATAAAAATAATATATTATTTTAAAAATAAGTACGAAGGTCATTCGATGTGACGGCTGAATTGAAAACTATAGATTCTGAAAAAGATAAAAAGGAGGGAAGATGTCTATTTAAATTTCTTTGGAACAATGGTGGACTCATATAAAAATGAGTATTACAAAATGGACAATCATTATTCTCATTCATAGACGACCTATTTGAATAAACACAACAATTCTTTAAATTCTCCGATCAGGACGACGACACTCCCCAGTTTGACCTCAGCCTCGTACCCGGACAGAGCAAGTCCCTGCGGGCAGGGGGTGTAGCTGTCTATCACCTCTCGGTCATGACACCAATCAATTCCGCAGCGACCTACTGGATGGATGTGGTGACTACGAATACCAGCCTGAGCGTCTGCCGGACCAAGCTCATCAGCGGGGGACGGAACCTGCCGTGTTTTCAGACTGATCGCCCCGTGCAGTATCTCTCCTACGAGGAGGACGGACACCGCGATAGGTCTGTGCTGGACATTGGACCAGTGAAAAATACAGGTAGGATTAAACCATAGTGGACGTTTTGTACACAAAAATCGAGGACCGCCGACTGTTCCCCTTTTGTCAATGGCTGTTGGAACCGTGTGATTCCTACTCAAGGCCAACCAAGGATAATAGACCTTGCATCTGCCGCCATCTTTGAGGTCAAATGCAGCATCAAACGTGCGTTGTAGCTTTTTTGACCTCAGCCCGTTCCTGTACTAAATGCTCATAGTGACGTCATATGATTGAAATTGATAGACAAGTCTATCTTCTCATCTTTTTTAGTCTGTTTGGCGTTTTATTGATAACAGGGTGTCTGCCGCCCTTAAAGGGTCATATTCTAAAAGTGTAATGTCTTAAATATTGCTTCCCTTATGTAGGTTCCAAACCCATCACTGAAGCAGGTGACAGTTTAATGGTTGCCCAAATTGTCGTCAAACTCGAAGATGATGCCATACCTCCGGATAACCTCACAGAGCCAGAGAAGCAAGAGTTTGAAGCAACAGTCAAAGTTGGAGACACGGAACTATTTGTAGTACCAGAGCAAATTGGAGTTGATGTCCAGCCTGCGTTTACTAACTTTGTGAGTCTTTTCATTGGTTTTGAAAAAAAATCCATTCTATTTATGAAAAAGTTTACTCCTAAATGTGAAAATTTTACCAAATGTTATGATAATCATTTATCCTTACAGATGTAAAGCTATCTTGAGCTGTTATGTTTTGAAGGTATTCTTTAAATAATTATCAAAAAATAGTTAATGGCCTTGCGTTTCGACCCTAGCAGGGTCTTTTAGCCTTTAAGAATGACTCTGCTAGGGTCGAAACGTGAGGCCTTTAACCACTTTTTGATAATTATTATTTAAACAAAAGGGCCTTTTGGCTGGTAAGCAGTTTGTAGCAGCTAAACTGTTAATTAAAAAAATGTTATGACGGTAAACAATATGTAGTGAACTATTTTTTTACACGTTGAGAAAGTAGTTTCATAACTTTCAGTCAATAAAATTCTCCCTTACTCTTCGAGATTAAAGAATTCCTGATAGACGCTAATCGGGGAATTTGAACTTGTCCTTTTCAGACTAATATTCCTGAGGTCAAGTTCACCAAGCTCAATGCTGAACCCTTGGTCACTATTGGAGGCGCAGTTGTTTACAATCTTGATATCTACGTGCCATTCGGATCGATATCTGACTATAAGGTAAGTTCATTTTGATCAATAACAAATGATAAATATCCGGAATTCAAACCGATTGAATTTCATAACTTTCAAGTTTTTCTAGATGTACTTGTTCAGAAGCATTGATTGAAACAAATATTGATTGTTTTACGGTCAAATTAGTTGTCAATATTGGTCAGTTAAAAATTGATTGAGCGTTTTACATATTAACTGATTGATAGTTGTTAAATGATTGATCAACTGAATATTGCTTTGCTAGTCAATCAACCAATCTTGAAATTGATTGATGGACTAAAAATTGATCAACTGATTGATCAATTGATTTATCGATTTATCAGGCGAGCGGTTGCTTTTGAAAGATGCACCAGTTGAAGAACCGTCCTAATTGACATTTTTAAACCATTGCACGATAACCTTTCATTTTAAGGGTTGTAAAATATTATCAAATTCCACCTCACCAACACATGTGAGGTCAAACATCAACAGTTTTGTCCAAACTTATCCTTTTTTATGATGCAGGTTCAGTTTTTCGGCGATCGGATCGATCCGTACCGCACCACAGTGTGTGAAGCCAGGCTCGTCCAATCAGGATGGAACGTTCCTTGCGTCAATGGTACGTTCTTGAAGACTATCTATAACTCCACAACCGAAGACGATCACATAGATAAGGCGTTCATCGATGCAGGAGCTATCGCTAACATGATGCCTTATGGACCGGAGTTAGTCTCAGATTTAAATAAGGTAAGGATCATTCACAATGTCCGTAAATGATACCATATTCTTATAGAAGAATAAACAGATACCGTATTGACGTATGAAGGGGAAATGTTTTCAAAAGCCGTTTTATTGACGACGCGTTCACCGTGTATCCTATCTGTTCAAAAGGGTTCAAAACTGTCTGAGGTCACTTCGACAAAATGAAAGTCATAATCGCCTCTGATTATAACCCTCATTGTTTAAGTTATAGACAATGTTTAGGGTCATCGATAAAGCGGAAGGTGACGAGTGAGTAACGGTGCAGTTATAAGTCCACCCTCTGCAAATTGCTCTTTTTACAAACCTTTGGGCCATGTCACACGGGGCAATTTACAGACAACCAGTTCCAGGCAATCTCCAAGAAAAAAAAATCATTCACATGTCATTTTCCACATAACTGTCTTGGGGACAGGATATGACATTATTACAAAAATGTCTCCTGTGCAGCGCAGTTGGTTGCCTCCAAGTTGCTTGTAAAAATTGCCCTGTGTGACAAGACCCTTACAGCAAGACAATCTCTCAAATCCATCATAATACTCTTCTGTACGGTCATCCATAAGATGCCTGAACTCTGATAAGGTTGGTGGTATGCCTGGACTCATGGTTTGAGTGGGTGGCTTAGGGGTACAGTGCCAAATCTACCAAAATACTCCAATCTAACGCAACACCGAACACATGTTTGGACTCTGATAAGACTGGTATTCCCAGGGAGCAGAGCCTGGTCTCACGCTATAGAGCGGGTGGTCTTGGGGGTACAGTACCAAATCCATATTAAATTCAAGTAAAATCATGAAACGGTTTTGGGAGGATTTGAGGTGGTTATTAATCAATAGAGACACGTGCCATCGATAATTTGCATACAGGATGCTCTTTGGTCGGTAATAATTCTTCCTTTTCATCATTTCTTAAATTAAATTTTCATTTTACTTTTTTTTCCCGACACAAGGTGAGAGTTCAACTCGTAGTTCGTCTGGAGAACAACGACACTGTAATGGAGAATGATCAGGTCTGGTTGTCCGGCGCACTATCATTGAACGAACACAACGAGTACTACTTTCGAGCCGCCTTCAATGCCACACAAGATAACCTCTACTCTGAGGTAGGTAAAAAAAGAGACGTCAGTCACCAGCCTAAGGGCAGCCTCTTAAAAAGGTCAAAATGGAGGTTGCACATTGGCCCATCCTGTGCGCTGGGATGTCGTGGCCGAGTGGTTAGTGCGTCAGACTCAAGCTCTGGTAGCTGAGTCGTCGGAGTGTGGGTTCGAGTCCCGGTCATGACACTTGTGTCCTTGAGCAAGGCACTTAACCATAATCGCTTAGTAAAAGTTGGGGAGGTTAGAGCTTTCTGCTCTACCAGCCAGGCTTCAGATGGATGATACCCAAGCCTACATCTTTACGGACTGTAAAGAGGGTAACCCTGTTTCAGCCCCTGGAGTAGGTGGCAATGGCCCCTGGGAAAACAGTTGATTTGTAGCCCACACCTCGAGTGGCTTTAAAAATAAAAACAAAAACAAAAAACGTCAATGGCAAAGCCTCGCTGCCTCATCAGGTTGTATCTGTCTTAACTTTACATGAGACCGCTTCTTTAAGCTTGCAAATTTCATCTTTATGACTCAGCGCTTTGCGTCATGCATTATGCAGATTTTGCAAGCGCTCTTTGTTGGGTAGAAGTAGATGTGATTGGTCAATGCATTATGGGGCGGGGCTTCGTACAGACGCTCCAGATTGTACTCTCGTGTGCGAGGCGGAAACTTACATCTACATAAATTTCTCTACGTAAATATAATTGTCATGTGAAAAAAATTAAGACAGAGCAGGACATTAACACCGTGCCAAATTTTAAGGAAACTTTGATTTATCAAGAGATTGTTTCTCTCTTATTTCAGTGTTCAGGCTTTGGAATACATTATTTTCGATTGGATTCCCACACTTCTTGTTTCTGACGGGTATCCTCCATTCATCCCCAATCTATGCATTATGGGGCCGTAAACCCATCAAAACTAGTATCCTAGAATTCACACAGAAATTTGTTTATTCTCTTCTCAATGACCAGACACACCCCCAGCCGCAGTTTGAAATCATCCCGCCGAGCGATGACGTCATCATGACAATCGGCTCCAAAGAGACGTACCACCTGAAGATCACCACTCCGGCAATGAGCACCCCGATGACCATCAACATCACCCTGCCGACCGCCGCGGATGAGGCGTTCCTAACCGTCGTTGATATGCAACTCCTACACGTCGGCAAGAATTACGCTTGCCACCAACTGTACGAAATCGAACCGGTGTATAACTCCACGTACTCCACGAGCCAGAACGACACCGCTTTCATTGATTTGGGAGTAATCACAAACCACGGTAAGTATACACTGAGTAGGTTTTGAATCAATGCATATTATCATTATTATTGATTTCAGTTAATATACCAAAGGACGCCTCAAAAGTGACCTTAATCATATTAGCCAGATTAACAGGTTAGGGTAAACTTATGTTCTTCCACGATAAATGCTTTGGGTTCTTTGACGTGCACCACTCAAACTTGTACACGGGAGCTATGGCTTGACGTCACATCCCAAGGGCAAAGCAATTACGTTAAAGTGTCTTGCGCAAGGATACCAGGCACATTGACATGCCGGGTAGGAATTCGAACCCACAATCTTGAACTTGCATATACGGTGCATGGCAAAAGACTGCTCGGCCGCGACGCCCAACAAGAAGCTAAGAAGCTCTTTAAAAGTTCTTTTCCACCAACAAAAGTTGTGTTTCTTTCTTTGTTTTTAGTCATTCTACAAATTGATGTACTTTTCAGTTTTGTGGATATAAAGGTTTTTGAAGTACAGTGATATTAGTAATTATTTATGACAAATCATAATTATGATTTGTTATTATTTACCATTCAACATGTTCGACTCCTCAGGGACGACATATTACTACCAGTACAACCCTGAGTACGCCCTCCCCGAGGAAGACGAAATCCTCATCTCTCTCGAGGTACAACTCGCCGATCATTTCGATCTGGTCGACGGATCAGAAATCATGTTCCACATCTCCTTCGACTATAGCCTCGGTCGACAGACCCACTTCACCCAGACGATCGGGGTGTCTAAGACGGGAGACGAGTACCCACAGGTCGAGTTCAACATCACTATACCGGACTACGATCCTATGATCACACAGCAAGGGTAAGATCACAGACGGTCATGTCTCGCTGTTAAAGTACGGGGCTTCATAAGTACCATGCAAATGATCTCGCCAAGAAGATATACTGAACCCGAGTGGTCGACTTGACATAATAGTTTATCTATAGCCGACAGAACTTTTTGAGACTAAGATGCAATATCGATTTCTTTGTGAGTGACACCATCACGGTCAGTCGACTTCTTAGATTCGGCTTCAAAAACTAGAGCAAACGTCGAGAGTTATAACACAACCAGCTGTTTTCAGAACCATCACCTCTTCAAAGAACACTCTCGCTGTTTATTACTTGATAATTAAAGCAAAAAAAAAGTCGCATCCCCTTTTTTATAGTGATCCTTATACTGCCGTTCACCAGGTTGTATCGTAAAGTTGGGTGCGATCCCTGACTCTAAGGCAGTTTAAGGTTGAATGTCCTCTGAGTATTTTTGTTTTCTTCTTCTCGTGTTCACATCTCTCTAAATATGGTCGGATCGTTTTTGTATAATTAGTTTTGTGTGTAAGAGTTTGTTGCTGTTTGATGTTTTTAACCTTGTGTATTTTATAGCAGGACCACCATTGCAAACAGCCGTTGAGCTGATATATGTATTCTGTATTAATATGTTTTGATAGATAAATAAATAACATTGACCAATTATTTGATTGCAGTGACTTGCTGTTAACGGAGCTGTCCGTCTACCACACGAACACCTCAAGCAGCCACGCCCACAGCGTTATGATATACCTGATGCTGCCTTACTACCTGGAGATGGACCCAGATGTTGATATTCAAGGTCCCCCACTCTGCTTGAAGAGCACAGATGCCGGCTATAAACTTCACGTAAGCATATTAAAGAGCTTGTATACGAATATCACATAGGACTACGGAAAGTGACTAAGCAGATAGTGGCCTTTCTTTTAGCAGAAATTGAAAGTGGATAACGAGCAGTGGAGATAAGTCCAATCCTCCCAAACCTCTCTCGATCTCGAGAGGATGATGAATAGAACAAATTTGCATTAGAGTGGAGGGAATAGCTAAAACAATAGATCATTTATTGTCAGCATCATACAAAATAAAGAAAAGTAATTTCCATGCTGAAAATGCAAGGTATAACATGACCTATGACCTATAGTTTGTCCCATTTTATGCTTGACTGAATATGACATAAGAGCCATAGTGACCTGATAGGAACCCACGTGGCCTAACTTGACACAGTGTGACCTTATTTTCCCTAATATGTTCTAATACAGCCTCATTATAACATTGAACTTATTTTACATGATGTGACCTGTTAATGTCATGATGTGACCTGATATGACCTAATGTCATAAAAAGATACATAGCGAAACATTCTGTCACAACAAACACATGAAAACACTATAATAACAAAATATAAATACAAACTTGGATTATAGTGTGATTGTTCGAAATACCTGACATGTGACCTGATATGACCTAATGTGACCTGATAGGCTGATATGACCTTAAATGACCTATAATTACGACTTGTGTGGAACTGGGATTATACGGCCCATCATTACGTTGAGAATTGCCAGTCCTGGATGAACACTGTAAATTTGAATCTGACACTACATATTAAACAACTTATGACTTTTCTTGAACACTTTTCACGTCAGTTAATTATTCACAGTGTGACCAATCAGCCCTTTATCTTTTCCCCCCACCAGTTTGCAGAGATGTATTTCACCGATACATTCACCCTATGGTTCAATATATCGATGGATCCTAATCGATACATGCCGATCGATATGAACTTCATTAATACCACAGTGCCACTAGAGATCGTCTACTACAAACACGACGGAGCCGATGATGACGGGAATATCGTCTTGGGAGATGTGTTCAAGACGGAGACTCTGATTATGGACTTGTCCTTCAACACTGAAAGTAAGAAGTATATTGATGATAGATCGATTCAATCGATCAATCAAGCCCCGCCCACTGCGCAAGTGTGTTGTAAACCAAGGCATCCCTAGCCTGGAAATGTTCAAACCCTCCTTGGAGAGGAGGCATAAAAGGGGTCTTGCAGCATGATTTAACAAACAGCCTTTAAGGCGCTTGGTAAGACATCAAATACAAAACTATCTCACCCCTAGCAGGTTTATACACCTGGGTGTCGGGAAGAGAATTATGGTTATCTGCACCCAAGCTCCATGACTGGCATGGGTGGGATGTCAACCTACATTTCGACAAGCCATAAATAATTGGTGTACATACCACACGACTACGACACTCCTAAGTGACACATTTAAAGGGAAATAATATTCGAACAAAAAATTTATATTATTTCAGTTTATTTTGAAAGACTCGCAGATTATCTGATTCAATACCATTCTGTTTTTGCTCCCCATACAGGGTGTTTTGATGTCCTCGGTGTTGAGAACGACAACGAGATACAGGATTGTCAAATCACAGCCAGTTCCTATCTCAACGAATCCTACTCCCCACAGATGGCAAGATTGAACTCGGAATCTGGATGGGCACCAGCGATACGAGAAATGAAGCCGTACCAGGGAAACGATTACATTGAGGTAAATGAATCCATGGAGCTCTACGTAAATTACCATGTCAGAGGTCACAATATTTTAACCACGTGGGATCGCTGGATATTTTTTTTTCCATGACGGTTACCACACATCTCTCGACTAGATTGTGAGTTGTTAGACGAGCAGCTCTTTTCAGAGCCAACACAACTCATAAAAGAGATAACCGTCATCTGATTTAATTGTAATTAAACAAACTAAAAATACCCTAAACCCTGCAACAGACAACTTCATGTTTTGTTTGATTTTGTTGGACTGAGGGCTGCACGAGTAAACTGATTTTTTTACAAGGGATCTGTTACACCACCATAAATCAGGTTGGTTTTTAGTGGTTTCTTATGTGCTTTTCACCTCTGTGGACCCAGCTTGGAATCCCTCTTTGGACTAGATCATCGCTTTTTGTGTTGGGTTTTCAGTCCCTACCCAATTGCAAGGGTCCCCCCCCCCCCCCCCCATTTGGGGTTTTCTTCTCACATTAAAAACTTTCATTTATTCAACATGGTGTCTTTGCAAGTATCCTCACGCCTATATGGGTTACATAGTGCAAAGCTCAGTTTGGGTGTCGAGTTACCATATAATGGTGTTTTTTTATTGTTAAAGGGAGGAAGGATCCAAGTTTGTCTCAGTGATGAGCCTTTCTTTCTCACCCTTCAATAAGTTATTTGTATTTGCTGCGACTGATGTAGATACGATTTGGGGGCATGCACCGTATCAGTGGAGTGGAGATGCAGACGGGCTTTAATAGAAGTGAATGCGTGACGTCTTACGAACTGAGTTACAGCGAAGACGGCTTAGTGTGGTTTGACTATGATCAGGTGAGCAGGATTTCATTTTGAGGATTGTGGGACACAACCCCCCCCCCACACACACACACACAGTCGTGAATCACCATTATGTCCGAGGACTTCTATTGTTAATTCTATTGTTCCTGTACTGAAGCAACCTCCATTGGTTTTGTACACAAATGGCGTCCGAGGACCCATGAAAACAAAGAACTGACTAGCGAGGACCTATTGTCCCTATTGTAAAATGTCCTCGGAGCATATGGTCAAACATGCCCACACACACACACACACAAGTGTGTATTTACCTCCAATCGGGGACCTCCTATTGTCCCTCTTTTGTTTGTACTTTAACTTTTTAGCAACAGCTCCCATTGGTTTTGAACACAATTTCCAACTGGGGACCTTTTCCAATCGGGGACCCTATTGTCCTCTTTTGTTATAAGTCCCCGGTTTGAATGCCTAAACAAACTCACACACACACCCTCCCTTCTTTCCTCTCCTACCCACTGAAAGCGATGTCAAAATTGAAAAATTTGTCATTAAGAGTAGATTCATTTCCCTAGTTTTCAAAAAACACCAGTCTGAGGACTGCACAAGTAAACTGATTTTTGTACAAGGGATCCGTTACACCATCATAATCCAGGTTGGTTTTTTAGTGGTTTCTTTTCTGCCTTTCACCTCTGTGGACCCCGCTTAGAATAGTTTTACCTGATCAATTTCATCCAAATCGATTATCACATTTTAAATCAATGGAAAAAAGGCTCCAATGTCAGGCACCAATGTCGATAAATTACTGCAATTTTAATTTTAGACAGACATATTTCGCCAGAAGGATTGATTCTTCATTGTATTTATAAGATCATAAGGCTTTGAGATTGAAATTTATCAATATTTACTAAACCTGAAATTTGTCTTTACATTTTTTTTTTGAAACAGTAAGGAATTCCTTAATTGAATAGTAAATTTCATATGATTCGCGAGTACTTGGACCTTTGCACCTCCTTTTTTAATCGAACATTTCCAGGTTTTCGTGAATGATTTTAACTACACGGACAACGAGACGTCGTCACTGAACCTCATTCCTGTACCGTTCAACGGCGCGTTCGTCCGCATACGTCCTCAGAGCCACCTGGAGAACACATCGTTCCCTTTGATGAGATTTGAGTTGCATGGATGTAGACGGTCTGCTACTATTGACCTTATTGGTAAACATTGGAATTTCCTGCAAAATTGTTGATTTTATGTATAATGCATACTATTTTTAATTAATAATTAGTTAAGTTTCTCCCAAACAAAGATGTCAATATTTAGTTCTTAAATGGCACCAACTGCATGGTTGTTATAAACACATTTTTTACTGAATATTTGTGTAATAAATAAAAATTTGTATCCAAAATTGAATAAACATTTAAGTAGAGTAAATCGGGAAATTGGTATCACTAAAACTTTACAAGTTATTTTTGTTATTTTTTTTTTTTTTTTATTTATTAATCTTTCAGACTGTTTCAGTTTCCTCTGATACTGTTACCTGATTTCCATGTCCACTGCATTGTAAAATAATGAACCATGTATTATTTCGTTATCACTTTATGAATGCTTTTCATAAAAATATTTTGTTTCTTTTTGTATTCAGCTGCCTGTCAAACAACAGATTTTCCTGGTAAGTTTTTACATTTCGAACAGCTTACAACTCCACCCGCAACACACAGCGTTTGCATTAGTTTGTTGTTCAAACCAATCCGGGAAGAAATACTCTCTTTATTGACAATTAACCGTGACTTCATGCAACCAAAGTGTCTCAAAATTGTGGCAAAGATACAAGGTAGTCTCGCTAGAGTGAAAACAATAGACCGAATGAGCTACCCGCGTCACGTGACCTATTGTGGGTATTAAATGTAAATAAACATGACGTCCTCCATAGGAAATTGTTTTACGGTACATGATGATTGTTGCATTTGTTTGCATTTGGAGGCCTTTCTTTCTCGAAATCTGTGAAAAAAATAGTCCAGAGTTTGTACCAGAGACCTTCGAGTGGCTGAATAAAGCCAGTAAGGACAGTTCCAGCAAGTCTTGCAAATTGTACAAGTAACGTACATGTATAAATATGCACGATGTGTACTAAATAGTGCACGGTGGAACGTATGGGCCAGACGACCGCGATCACATACTTTTCAACACAAGAATTTCACAGTTTTGAAGCTGAATCATCCAAAGAAATTGCTTTCCAAAACTGTGTGATTCCTTTGCCTATTTGAAATTTCGCAAGGCTGGGTATAAATGCTCACGTTTCCAACGTTCTTTACCCTTTTTACAGTGATTTAGGCCTACATTACAAACAAAATAACAGGCGGGTGGCTACATAGTCGTCCGACCGGTAGTGCAAAACTCAAAATAAACCTCTTTTGTAGTAGAATACTGGTAGTTTATGATACAGTAATGTGATTAATATCAATGTCACAGCATACAACTTTAATAAAATGGCTTAGTAATTGTGTTATTATTACCAAAAGCCGACTTTTGGAGTGACTTTGTCGGTCACGGCATGTATTTGCACGTAGTTTGCCATCAGCTCAGATGACGTATTACCCACAATGGGTCACGTGATGACATGTAAACATTGGTCGCGCATTCAGTCTATTGTATGCGTTGTCAGGAATCTGTGCAAGTTTGTATCAAAACTATGCTTACTTATTTCTATCTGCAATAGAAACAGGCAATTGTGATTATTGACTTAATAAGCAAGTAATAATACAATTTCTTTTTGATGAAATCAAACAAACCAAATTGATTTTGACCTAATTTACCTACTCAGATTATCCGTCCTATGAGCGTGGTTTCATCGTAGAGCCCAAATCAGGTTATGTCTACGTTTGCATTCTGGAATACATCGAGTAAGTCAAATTATGTTCTTTCTTTTCACCATTGTTATCGTTTTTCGGAAAACCAAAATATATTATTGATAAATGTTGTTTATAATTTATTTATGATTATTAAGTTATGCCTTTCAAGCATTGAAGGAAAACAATGTAGCTGAATGAGATTTCTTCATTAAGTATTTGTCATCAAATATTCGCAAAATAATTTTCTCTAAATCGCTCCCAAGTGAATGCTGTGTTTATGCTAACCCTAAATATATTTCTCGCGCTCGTTCTTAAAATCGGTTTAATTAACAGTTGAATGTATTTGTTTATTTGTTGTTTCAGCGGCCCAACCAGATGTTCCTATTCATTCGATAATGGAACTACTTGGGAAGGTAAGCCCTGTTTTTCATAACTTACTTTGCTCTTTTGCATCGCTTATGTAAACCTCTTACCATCTAAGGGCCTTGTAACATGAGAACACTTTTACAGGGAACTTCAAGTCAGCAAAACTGCACTGATCAAATATATTGACAAAATAGGGAAACCAACAATATTAGGGCCAGATAGCTCAGTTTGTAGAGCGCCGGTATGTTAATCTGAATGTCACAGGTTCAAATACCGTTTTAGTCATTTTTTTTTTCTTTTTGTCTTGTTGACCCCAACCTTCACTTGGTGTAGAATGAACACTTCGTCAGAGCAAGAGAAATGCTTCCCACAGTGTCTACAACTATCCTCCTCAAGACATTTATGTGTGAAGATTGAAACGCGGTTGTGTATCTTAGATAGGCCTATTGCTTTGTCGTTGCTGTACAATGCCTCTTTGGTGTGTCACTGAGGACTTTAAACAAAAGTGATATCGGTGGTTTGACAGACTGAGGACAATATTGTGTACAAAACCAATGGGGATTTCGTCCAAACAATGGAAAACAAAACAGAAGTTCTCGATTTACCAGGTTGACAAACTAAGGAATTCTTCAAAAAGAGGTATAAAAAGAGAGCAACAATGGCAGGGCCCACTAACCTGACCCGCACTGGGTCTGTGTGTGAGGGGTGGGCTTACACATCAGCACTTGCGGGGTCCTGACAACAAAAGAACAATGTACCCCACAAGGTAAATTCAATAGGAACAAAAGGACCCCACGGCGCAATTCTTTAGATAAGGGACAATAAGTTGAACAATAAAGTACCCTGCAACTGGCCATGGGTAAGAACGTGTGTCCTCGTTGAAACCGAGGACTTTAACAAAAAGGGATCAGGGTGCTTCAAAAGAGCATAGATGTCCTCGCTTCGCTTTCGCGTACAATGAGGACGTCGGTAAAACAAAAGCTAAAAAGTCCAAACAATGAGAGAACAAAGAGAAGTTCTCGATTTACGAGGCCGACAAACATTGCGTGACTGTGTTAAAGAGACCTTAACTATCTTCTCTTTTTTTACCTTGCACGAAGGAAAAACAATCTAGAAACTAAGGTTTCAGGCAACAACGTGTAACTATAATTATGCGGTGTTTCTAAAAAAAGAAATTGTGGTAACAATTTGCCTCTTCGATCAGCATTATGCTCTGATCTTCTTCAGGAAAAAATATAAACAAAAATACATGATATTACCGCAATTCTCCGTTTAGATAGCATTAGGCTTGTCGGGCCAAACTTGTTCCATCTTTGGCAAAACTTGTTCCCTTGGCACAAGTTCTCCAAAGAGAAAAAAATGTTCAGTTTGTTGGTTTATTAAATTGTTTTTCTTCTTCTTCTTCTTCTTGTTCTTCAGAGATTGATAATAACGTAGCCAGTATCATTGCCCTGGAACCGGAGACAGTGGAACTCTTTGGGGTGTCCCAAAACAGACGAGCGATCATGCGCAGTGGGGACCTTGGCGTCACCTGGTCCAGTATGGAGCCCGAGCGGTACCTGGACTTATCGAGTAAAGGTTTCCTGATGGAGACGGCGAGTGTACCGTTTGTTGAGCTCTCTGATGTTCCAGATATTGTCATGGCAACGGAGGGGATTAATGCATTCATCGAGTGGGGAGGTAAGTTTATGAGTTGAAAAAGAACAAACAACTTTTAAAGCCGGTATGCATTATTTTAAATAATTCATTTATCAATTTTCTTAAGAACCAGCCTAAAATCATTATACAATTATTGACATACAGTAAATAAAGCTTGAACTGTTTATGATCACCTTGTAATCGTGTCTAATCGTTTCTAGTATGAAACAGAGCCGTTCATTTATCATTTAGTCCCTTGGGCGCGGGGAGAGGGAGTAATGTGGGACAAAGAAATGGTATTTTATTATGGAGAGGGGCGGGGCAATCGAATATTGCATTATTACTGTGTCTTAAACGTCAACGCAAGACTGATGAATTAAAATAAATGGTAGTGTGGAGTGTGTTTTGTCTAACAAAGTTTTTCGTAAAACAAAAGAAGATAATGATATAATGGGTGTACAAAGAACCAACATTCAATCAGCTTAAAACTGTTCTCCCCACCCCACCCCCCTCCCGACCAAAGGTTCGTGCATCACCATTATGTCCGAGGACTTCTATTGTTAATTCTATTGTTCCTGTACTGAAGCAATCCCCATTGGTTTTGTACACAAATGGCGTCCGAGGACCCATGAAAACAAAGAACTGACTGGTGAGGACCTATTGTCCCTATTGAAAAATGTCCTCGGAGCATATGGTCAAACATGCCCACCAACCCACCCCAGCGTCGCCACTGCCTCAGTAATTACAAGCAATAAATACAACGGTCTTTATATTATGTTGACAAACACAAATCATTGGCTCGGATCTGTGCTCGTATTGTATCTCCCTTGAATTCCTCCTTCATAATACCTACGATTGCCACGATTGCCTACAAGTTTATTTGTTTAATACAACTTGAACTTTGGAAGTTCGCAAGTTTGTTCAAACAAATCAAAATGACAACATTGTTTTATTGATTTTGTTTTAGAACGAGCTTCACTAATACTGCGAGCAATTCAAAATTATTCACAAACAACATAATTGTAACGATTGCTTTTGTTTGATTTTAGCGGCTACGGACGGACTGTACCGTAGGGAAGTGTATGCTGTGGACGTGAATACAACAAGTGGATGGGAACTGATCGGCACGTGGGGGTTCCCCTGAAGATGACGTCATATTAGACATTACACAAGTCGGGTGTAAGCTGTGTAAGCTGAGAAAAAAAAGATGGTTACAAAGTTTACTTCAGGCGGCCTTAATGGTGTTACTGTTGAGAAGTGCGCGGTCACCAGATGAATTTATAAACCAATCACAAAGCTCGTTATCGATGACGTAAAGCCATCTCATTTATTTCTAGCGAATCATATTTTCATTATAAGTGCCAGAAACTATAGATCTGTATAAAACAAAAATAAGTGTCGTTGATACAACAAACGTGTGGTTTTGGTGACATGGAATATTGAAAAGTCAGACACTTATGTTCGAAACATAGCCCTAGATCCTAGATGTTTATTGATCAAAATCCTTCAAGGGTATTGTCCTTCCTTTTTTTTCTTTTTTCCCTTTCTTTTTAACTGTTCATCTGTCAAGATGGGGCGGGACTTGATTAGGATTTACATTGCATTAACTGAAATTATTTACCGTAAAACAATTTTCTTCATATTATATGTACAACATTTGTGTTTTAAATAATGTATTATAACAAGATACTTAAAAACACTTAAATATATGTAGACATATATACTTTTTAGAACTTAAGGATAAAAAGGAATCTTAAATGAAAAGCTAAATTTTTCGGGAGTTTGATGACAAATTCAAGAGAAGCTAATTGCGGGACTTCACTCTAATTATGGAAAAATTTGCAAACTCTTTTGATACTTTGCTCATCTGTTCGTAAACATAAAAGGCCTCACAGTTGGTTTAAAATTTTTCAATTTTATAAATTTTCGAAATATATGAACAAAATTGTGGTTAATACTGACCAATATTCTGGGTGAATACTAATTTACCCAACTCTATGTTGCCCAACGTTTTTACAGTGGTTCAGTGATTATCACACTTCGGTGTTGTGAAACCAGAAATTATAAAACGAAGTACGTATGGGATTGCCCAAGTCTAATTAGAACTCCTCTCACAGAAAAACGGTTTAAACAGAAACGACAGTCTAAGCAAGCTGCAAAACAGAATTCCACGGCAAGCAGAGCCATGAAACTTGGCCCAGATCGAATCGTGTAATTAGCAGCGGTGTAAATCACCCTAAAAATATGACTTATAATATTCTTTATCCTCTGATGTTACATCTATTAAAAACTTAATTTTGCCTACATGTACACCAAGGTTTATGTTTGAGAAAAACACAGGTTTGGTCACATCATTGAAACCAGGGCCCCATTTCATAGGAAATATTGCTTAAATATTTTCTGCTAAAAAACAGCAAAAATGAGCAGGATACCAGTCACATAATTGTACACACAACATGTCATTTTGGGTGGTAACCTTATTCCTGTAAGCATCATTTTGTTGTTCTTAGCTACGTTTTCTGCTTAAGCAGCCATATGAAACTTTGCCCTGGTGTATAGGCGTACGAATAGTCCACATAACGTCTCAAGAACTTGTGCAAGACAAAATCACTAACAATGAACATAAGGACGTGCCCGAACCGGGCGACTTCGGCTACGGCTACAGCCAATGGCTACAGTGACACTGTTGACAGAATTGGTCTTATCAGCGATCTTTCCATAGCCACTTCTGAAGCCAAAAATCCGGGCAGCCTACCTTAGTTAAGTGAAAACCTAAACTGCTTATTTATTACAATTTTATTTGAAATGAATGACATGGTACATTCCCTGCAATATTTTACTTGTAAATTTGATAAATATTATATATATTATTCTATAATAAATTTGTAAGACAATAGTTGCTTTTTACAATCGACTAGCTAATTAATGAACAGGAAGTAAACGTTGTAACCGCGACATTAATGTCGATCTAGATTATAAAATTTATTAAAATTAGGCTACATGTTTATAAAAGTATAAAGAATCAAATTGTAAAATAAGATTAATCAAACATTTCTATAGTCTATAGGATCAATTTTGTTTGGAATTAAACCGTCGTATAACTATATTGCCAAAATTAAAATGAAAATGTGAATACCGTTGTAACATAAAACACATTCCCGTATTCTTGTGGTGAAATAATTGTATTATAATATTATCAAACATTGTTATAACAATTCCGGGAGAAAAGATGATTTGCTTGTGACGCGGAGGTTACTGAGAATAAAATGTAATCTTGAATATAGATGAAGAGTCTTGAAATTTGGATGAAATTTTGTTTGCTGATTTCGTTTGTAACTCGACCTGAGGCCGTCTTCAAAGCAAAGTATGATGTCACAATACAATGGCAATAATAACAACTGATCTTGAGATGAATCTTAGTGTTTTGTGAAATCGGACCCTGATGAGATAAATCCCGTTGTCTGGATTAATGGTATTGCACTCATGGAGCTCCGTACAAAAGTAATTCTACTGTAACATCATAATTATGGTCCTTTACAATGCAGTTTAACGGTGGCCGTTCAACTACTACCCTTTGTCGTTCAAAGTTTGAAGTTTGAAGAGCCGATAACTGATAAACACATGGCAATGATCGGCGGGGACAAATACTACAAAATGAAATAGTGTCATTATGGAGACACACTTTAAAAACTGGTTCTAACCAGTTGTGCTCAAAATAAAACAGAAACAAATAATGATTACAAATCGGCTTGTTTGTCGCAACAGCACGACTTGTTATTTTGTATTATTGCTCAGACCAATGCAGTCGTTCACTTCAAACTGTTAACAGAATGTTCACATACTCAGTCCCCATTCCGAGTGGTGAAAAGTTTTTCAGCTATTTTGTGTATTTCTACGTCCATGGGTACCAACTGTTCCTCTTCTATACTTGAAAATTAAAAAAAAAAAGCTCACCTTAAACGATGAAGGCTACTACGGAATATGACAATCCACCGAGTTATTCAGCAAAAGCTGAACCCACAAGCTCCGCTGTGGAGGATGCAAAGGAGAAGACGGAAGAGGGGCCTGAGATGGACACGGGCTGGTCTTGGGTGGTGCTAGCCGGCGCATTCATGGTCAATTTCACCGCCATCGGTTTCGTTGCTTCTCTTGGTATCTACTTCAATATATGGATGGAGTATTTCGAGGTCACTGCGGCGAGTACCAGCTGGGTCATCTCGGTTGGATCTCTCCTTAGAGGAGTTTTGAGTAAGATTCTTAATTTTATTCATTATTATTATTAATATTACTATATGATTATTAATTATTATTACTAGCACCTTGTTAACCATTACATGGTGCTATGTAAAGGAACAGGTCTCATACTTCAAAAACGTAACTCATCATACCTTGCAGGAAAAAATACTGAGCGCTTTGAGACGCCCATCGGGTGTGATAAAGCGCTACATAAGAACTACGTATTAATATTATTGTTATTATTTCAAACAGTTTTAGATGAATTTTCCACTCAACTTGCAGCTCAATAAATATTGAGCAAAGCCTTGCACGTCTCTGAAATTCATCTTTGTGAGTTTCTTTTTTCGAGCTCATTGTTAAAGCAACTTCATTTAGAGATCATGGTAACTGCAGCGCAATGTTGATCTGAAAACACTTCGACGAGATATCCCCGTTAACTTTATTATCACAGATTTTCCTTATTGTTCAATCATTTTGACGTATTCGTCACCAGGTCCCGTTTCAAGCGCCCTCTGCAACAAGTTTGGTTCTCGAAAAATGGTCATTGTGGGTGGAATTATAGCAGTAGCGGGCATTGTAATGTCCTCCTTCAGCCCTTCAATAACCTTCCTGGTAGTCAGCAATGGCGTGGTAACCGGTGAGTTAGCCGTTTTGTCAATCCAGGGACCTTAAACTTAACACTGAAACCTAATTTGGTATCAGCACTAAATATTCAGTACTCTATCACGAAACAGTGTGGGTCAAAAACAAAGTCCACGGGCCCATTCGTTTTATACAAGATTTACATTTTAAATTTGTCTCTCAATTTTACAAGTAAAAACAAATCTTTATCTATTATTGTCTTATTTTTTGCAATTGTAATTTGGGTTGGTAAGCCATTTGCAACAGCTAATTTTGTTTCTTCTTTTAAATCCACACTTGTAGCCTATAACTTTTTTCAGGTTGCGTCTCAGAAAAAAGGGAAGTTGGTGTGTTTTTAGCTTCTTTGCATTATGAAAACACTCCAGCACCTCCACTGGAAAGAGTTATGTTTCATAAATTCCGAATAATAATAGAATATACATAAGTTTTTGGTTATTCAGGGATGCGAATATGTTTGGTTGTTGCCTTGTCATAAGACATGTTGCGTAATAAGAAAGCTGTACATAATAAACTCTCCGAAAACACTTCACGCCAATTTTGTGTCAAAAAGGTTTTTGGCGGTAAACGTTGATCTCACTGTGTGCAATACACGTTGCTTTACCGTTGCGCAAAGCGAAAGTTGCATAATATTACGATGGGCTAATAGTCGAAGGTCAAATCTCATAGGGGAAAAACATCAGCCTTTAAAAAAAAACGTTTATAAAAATGCTTTTGCAGTTGTTATTTAAAGGCACGTGGTTTACCCACCGGCAGCCCCATCCTGCTCTCGAAAACAGGTTAAAGTATTACAACAAAATTACACATGCCACTTTGACGAACCTATTTGAATTTATGACTTTTTGAAAATACAATTTTGAAATTGAGTTTTGAAAAGTGCTTTATCTTCAGGGTTGACAAAAAAGTTTATTTTGCATGTCTTGTGCAAAACAAATTAAAATAAATTAAATGTACGATTGCTTAATGAAAAAAAGACAATTTGTTTGTTGAACCCTATGCAAATGACGTAGATAATTGAACGTAAGATTCGCAGTCGATTTGGTTTTTGTTATTATTATTATTTTATTTTATTTTTTAATATTGTAGGATTTCAAAGAGTTGGTAAACTTTTTGTCTTCACATTTCGATGGGTATTTTGTGCTTACTTTCTTCTTTTTTTGCCGAAAGACCAAAAACTACAGATGCTTTTGTCTGAACGAATCACAAGTTATGATGATTCGAAACGTAAAAACATATAAAACTGCCGCATAATCCACGCACAACACACGACTGCAAAAGACAAATGGTTGTACACTGCAGAGTGAGACAATGTAGGGTACTGACAGTCACTCAGTTGTAGCTTTTATCTAATTGTTACTAATCGTTGTCTTTTTTCGCTCAGTATCTCAAACAAAAGTTTATATATTCCTCGAACAGAGGAATATATCTATCAAATATTGAACCATGTATACCATCAAATTGGCCAAAAACAGAAAATCGGACGACGCATCTTTAGTGGAAATTTTAGTTAATATTATTATGTTATTTACTGAAAAGCGTTTTGAATTGTTGTTTTCCCAGCTCTAGGTATGAGCATGGCTTTTGTGTCCTCGTTCCAAGCCTTGGGGATGTATTTCAAAGATAAGTTTGCCCTGGCTGCCGGCCTGTCTTCAGCGGGCATCAGCTTGGGGCAGCTCTTCCTGGCTCCAATGTTTACGTGGTTTAATGATATCTACGGGTGGAGGAGCACGTTACTCATTGCGGCCGCCATGTGCATCCATATACTGGCTGCAGGCGCCCTCATGCGTCCAAATTGTAAAAAGAAGAAAAAGAAGAAGAAGAAGAAGATGATGATGAAAACGGCGAATGAGTTTGTTGTTGGAAACCAAAATGAATCATCAACCAGCGAAAAGGAAAAAACAAACATGAACGGGACAGTGTCTCACATGGCAAATGGTATTGGGATGGAGCGACCCACTGCACACATGCAAAGTGCTTTGATAATTGGAGAGGATGATTACATGGGAAGTGCAAAGGGGTTCGCCATGATCATCCCGCAGGAATTCCCGGACTTTGACGAAGCGTCCTTAGACGATTTCCCCCAGTTGCATAACTCCGCCATGGATCCATTCACAGTTAACATCACGGAGGAGGATCTGGACCGGATGAGCCTCCACGAGTCGGTCTTCTTCACTAAGCCGAAATCCTCTCTGGGGGTCTTGCAAGTGACTTATTCCCGGGTCAAATATTTCCTGTTGGACACCTATGGGTTGCGACGTCTAGCTCACAACATGCGCTTTAAACTTCTTCTAGCTGTGTCATTCTCCCATGGCTTTGGTAAACTGGGCATCTTATACATTATCGCTCGGGCCGAGTCGGTAGGAGTCGACCCCGAGATCTCGTCTTTCTTGCTATCACTGATCGGCGCGGGGAGTGTCATCGGTAGAATCTCCTATGGTTGGTTCATCGACAAGAAGTACATCACAGCTGAGATGGGCTACGTCTGGATGATGGCTTTGTTCAGCGTGTCCGTAGCCGCAATGCCAATCTTCACGACCTTCTTCCCTCTGGCCGTGCTGGCTGCTGTGATTGGCTTGTCTGCGGGGACGGCTTCGTCCCTCGTCATGGTCCTCGTGCGGTCTCTTGTGCAGGTATCGGATGGTGCAGGGGCATTGGGTTTGCTGTTGCTATTCTGGGGAGTTGGGGACATAGTCGGCACACTCACAGCGGGTGAGTCTGCTCCCTTTTTTACTCCTCGTAACCTTGGTTTCATTTTCCAATGAGCTGACCAACCATACCCAACTAATCACGACCAACAAAAGGTAGCATTCAATAGAACCGATAAGTAGGTTTGTTTTTTCCATTCATTTTCTAAAATATTGATTTTTCCTTCTTCTTTTTTTTTTGCCTTTTGCGATCCAGGTCTTATTTACGACTCAACTCGAAGCTATGACATCGCCTTTTACGCCGGCGGATGCGTGCTCCTATTAGCGTCTACGCTCGCCTTCGTCATCTACATTCTCCAGAAGCGCAAGCAGAGACGTAGCCTCCCCTCGGCTAAGTTTTATTCAGTCTTGCCGGAACCAGAAGAAAAGAAGACTGACGAATATGATTTCCCTATAGTTGGGAATGTCGGTAAACTGAATCCAATGTACGTGTCGACTGATGATGAGATATTGACCGGGGATGAAGTCTTGCAAGACATCGAAAGAATCCAGCCCGCTGTCGACAAGAAGAAGAAGAAGAAAAAGAAGTACTTCCACAGACCCAAGTTCGGGCACAAGGCTTCAGCTGGAGAAATGGCTGGTATTGAGAATCCTATGAACATCATACAAGGATCTGTCGACATAACTGATGGCCATGATTTTAGAGTAGACATGGAGGACCCGGATGATCTGTCTGACGAAAACGTGGACTTCTACGACAGCTCGGAGGAGGACGACGACGGTTTCGAAAACCCTATTTTTGTGATCGACGAGTCGTTATTCGTGATGCCTGTGTCGGAAGAGCACAACGTCACCAACGCAGATGTCGTATACAGTAGTGATGACGCGCTCAGCCAATCATTTTCGTCTGACGACATACTTGGATCGACATCCAGTTTCGGACAGGAGGCCATAGAAAGAGGGTTTGAAAATCCCGCCTTTGATGTTGCGGGGCAGGAGGCAACTATATCAGAGGATGGTTCCTTAGACATCGGTGTAATTTTCGAACTCGACAATGGATTTGAGAATCCGGGCTTTGATGTCAATCTAACTGGTTTTGATGGCGCTCCAACCGACACACTCGACTTACCGTGTCGAACACCCGAAGAGATCGACAGTTGTGACGACACGACGACTGTTTCTCCAGATCCCGCATCGCATGCTAGCCACTCTCACGATGACGTCTAAAACACTTATCTTGAAGACAGAACAGAATACACTTCTCGAAACGTCTATAACTTTGGGAAAACAAACGACCTTCACTAGGTGCTATTCAGAGTATCAATATTATCACCGTGTGAGCAGTGGTATGTGACAAGGGGATCTTAACATTGGAACATTTGATAATTTTTACTCTAACACTGAGTATTCAGGGGTGGATCCAGGATTTTTCAAACGGGGGGGGGCTGAAATTTACCGATCAAGCAGCAAAAGATGACTGAAGGCAAGTTGTGGCGACTGCAAGCGCGTAGCGCAAAGCCCTAACAGCGTGGGGTCCGGGCCCTCAAATATCCCTCAACAGCACCCTCAAATGTCCTGAAAAGCATGAACATCGTTTTTTACCCGCCTCTTATTGTTTGACATTACAGTGAACATTGTAGTATAATGTCGAAAGTTTATTTCTCATTGCAAGTGGGCGGGATGATATCTTGATTTTTTTTTCGGAAGGAAAAATAGGTGGCGTGCGCCCCTCACGCCACCACCCCCCTGATCCGCCAATGGTATTCATGCTCGTGCAGTCCACTTTAAGACGTAATAGAAAATTGGTTTACACTCGAAAAAAGAAATCAAACATACAGCTTTTTTTTACCTTAAAGCATACATAGCAACTATCCAAACTTGTTCTCTGTCTATTATACTACCAATCTAAGAAGGTATATTAAGCATTTGATTGAATATAATTGACTGGACTAATTATGCACATACCATTCGTTGACTAAAATCCCCCATACACAAAGTGTAAACTGGATTTCAGTGTTTTTATAAGGGGATTTGTGTGTGTGCCCTGATATTCGCTGCCTTATGGAGACATTAGACAAAAGGGAAAGCAAGGAACAATATGTCTCCATAGGGAAATTCTAAAGAGAGGGTTGCTCCACAAGGAATTTTGTGTACAAAGTCTATGGGAGGATGTTAACTACAGGGACAAAGGAAAGAACAAAAGAAGTCTCCACAAGGATGCAAAAATAGGAATGTGTGTGTGTGTGTGTGTGTGTGTGGGTGTTTTTTCAACTCGCTCAAATTTCTCCAAACTTTATACAGGTTGCTTGATGGTGTTTTTTGTTTTCATATACAACATTTTAAACGTAGGGTATTATGTAAATTATTTACCCAGATGTTTTTCAAAACATAATTACCTACATATTGTTTGGTCTAAACATGTGTTTTATATACATGTAAAAATTACTGATGTTTCGAAGCAAATAAAACTCTTTAAACATTTTACTCCTTTTTTCGAATAACGACACATCGTAAACGAAACAAGGTTGTGTTTTGCTATGTGTATGATATGTTATGCTAGTGTAAAACAGTTTTATGCATCTGTAAAAGATAACTAAATACAAACACACAACAAGATAGCCATAAATGAAAAACAACTATTTACCGTCTGCTTTTAGTGATATAAGTCACAACAGGTGGGTTGGCCAAAGGCCAAATTTTGTGTGTGAAAAGTTAATGCATTTTATTCGTACCTCGATGATTATTGACTTATTGATAAAATAGGGTAATTACTTCAGCATTACGAAATATACGTCCTTTTTTAAACTGTCATGCAATTTGATAAGATTAATACATTTTTCGGTATTTTTAAACTGTTGCCAGCTTTCAGGGGGAAAATTAACCTCTGTAAAAAAAAATGTAAATGTATTCAGTAAAATATTTAAGTGAAATCTGAAAATATTTTAAACGTTTTAAAAAGGGTGAAACTTGTGATGTCTCAATTTTGTTTAAGAAATCTTTACACACACTGCCTTTAATTTGACTTGAAATTAAACATATTTGTTTATTATTGACATCGTTATTTTGTGTAAAACTCACAGTATGCGAAGATGATTTCTAAACTGTAACTTTCTGTTTAATCTTTCCAATAGCCATGTTGAAAAATTGTACCCAATATTTTGTTAAGACAAATAAAAAGTCAACACCTCCCCATAAATTGTATTTTTAATAGAAAATATTAAAATAATTTAATGAATTAATCAATAATATGTAATTATTTATAAATAAATATTATAACATACAGGAAGCGCAAAATATGCAATTACCGGTTCACACAATCTTTAAAATCTATCATTTTACACATGTTTCGCCCTATATCATTCAGTTGATGTTCATGATGCAAACAGGCAATAACCAGAAAAAACGAAATTCTTATGTTTTTCATTGTTTTTTATACGTTTGTGTTAGTTCGTGGTGTCAGTGACGAAACTCATGCTTCAGTTGCCTTTTATAAAGACCAAACGTGAACTAATGTTATAGATGTTAAAAGTGAACTAATGTTGTAGAGGCAGGTCAGTTTCCTTTTTGGTTTATTGCTTAATGTTATAAACGTACCCTCTAACACTTTCCGGGTCGAGTTGACCCGGATTCCGGATCCCTTAGGGCCTGACCAATTTCTGTGTCAGTATGAACCAAAATCTGTGTCAAAATGACCCACAAATGGGTCAAACTGACGCAGAATTCAAGTCAAAATCCCATTGTTAACGAGAAAATCTTTAACATAATGACTTCAGGTCAAACTTTAACAAATGAAAAAGACCCCAAAAAGACAAATGATTTGTTTTCTTGATAAGCATAACGTGGGAGCCATCCCACTCAGGGTGTTACGTCGGCGGTTCCAAACATCATCAGAAGCCCCATTGCAGATGCATTGGCCAATGTTTTCTACAACGATTAATACGCAAAAACTAAATAAGCTGTGCCATGTATTTAACACGTGTTGTTCAAGTACCAAATTTTCTATAACATGACCTTCTCTGTTTAAAAAAAGTGTCTAACCGTAAAAAACTAGGTTTTATGTTAAATTACACACAAACAAATGCCAGCGCTTTGGAACCGGAAGTGAGCGAAACGCATGCGCGTTCTAGTAGTGACTCTCCAACAGGGAGCAAGTTCGGGTGGGTGACAAGAGTCGACTAGACTTAACCATAGTCGATCTAGATGTCAGCCGAACGCTACGTGGTTTGACTAGCTAGTCCAACTGAATCAACCTAGCCCCAGAGCACTGTTCATCTAGTCAATTCGCGTGCTACGTCACAATTAATGAGTAGTTCAACGATAACGGAGGGATTTGGTTGAATATGACAATAATTTGTCTTTGCAGTGAAATATTTAGTTCATTATTCCACGTAGAGATACAAATAGGAGGGGAGAACATAGAAAATGAACTTGAAAATGACGTGCTAATTTGCTAAATCCTATCGTCTGCTCAACAAGCATACATTGACTTAAATTTACTATATTGACTAGTCGCTCGACTAGACGTGTCCGAGTGAAGAACAGATCACGCATGCGTGGTTTAAATCACAAATTGACTAAAAGTCAGCACCGAAACTTGCTCAGGGTTGCATATAGAGATTTAGTGCGTGTCTAACCGCGCACGCGTTGCGTAAAATGGTGAACATGACTCCCAAAATGGCAAGACCAAGATTAATATGCGTGATGACGTCATGTGATTGTGTCAATAGAGAGGTTTCACGCGACGTCACCCGAGAATTTTTTCTAAAGCTGTTTGCACAAACAGACACTTGAAATCATTCAGCTGACAACGCGCCAGCCATTGAGTTTAGACCTTGTTGTGCCCATTAATCTCCAGTATTAATGGAGATCAATGGCTGTACCAAACATGGCTGCGAAATGAACCTTTTCCCCAGGGTCACGCAACCTCTCTGTAGACTGCTGAGCGCAAAGGGGATGGGAATGCTTATCCAGAACAGGTTACCTGTTAAAGTGCTGTGTGGTGTGTTTGCTTCTGAATGGTTCCCAGCGAAGATGACTAGGCGAATAAAGTCGGATAAGCAGCAGTTTTTCCTCGGTCAGGTGATCCTGGCTGCCTACAATCATTGCGCAACGTGTTTGTTCAATATTGGGAGTGTACTGATCGGAATCGATAAGGATGAACAAAAAAAAACTCTGTTTTAGAAACATCCAAAAATATGATGAAATGTCCAAAGTCCGAATATCCAACCTGACTTCAATTTCAGACAGCAAGGCCAAATTAGTAAAGCAGATAAAGAAAAGCAATATTTGATTAACACAGAAATGTTTTGCTTAGCTAAAGTCAGTTACCAGCCGAAAAAAACATGAAATTTACACTGCTGGTTCCCTGCCACTTAACGCTTCACAACGAGCATTATTTTCTGCCAGACAAATTTATGAAAACTTGGCCCAGGCTGTTGAGAAGGAGCACACGTGTACGCGATTAAGCACGTTGCTGTTGAAGAAATAGCTAACCAGCATGGATACCATGATCTGTATATTACTTTTTACTGGTTCCCTGTGGATTTCTGCTTAAACAGACATATTACTCAGGCTGTGTCCGAACATGCGGCTGCGGCTACGGCCGCAGCTGTGACTTAGAGTGTAATTGCTGTGGGCGTCCTATGCTTTAACGCTTGTTCACGGAAAGGATCAAGCCGCTCCCACAGCCATCAGCCTCTAATTCGAAGACGGCCTTAGCCTCATTGCATTTTCGTTGTATCTTGGCCCAATTTTACAGAGCTGCTAATGCAGAAATTACTGCTTTAAAAATTGAGCAGAATACCAGTCACAGACGTTTACATGAGAAATGGTATTTTTGCTGGTAACCTTATTTCGGCAAGTATAATTGTGTTGCTCTTATCTGATTTTGCGCTTAATAAGCAGCTTTTTGAAGTTGGCCCCCAGGTCCCAATGTCAGGGCTCTGCTTATCGTGCTCCTCATAAAGGGATGCGCCAGATTTCTGCGTTTGCACAGAGCGTCAGGAGGAGCAACAAACTTATTGCGTTATGCTGTGAAATACTTCCAGTGACCAGTGACGTAACTCAAGGGGGGCACGGGGTACGTGCCCCCCCCCCCAATTGATGTCCGTGTCCCTTGGGCGCCCTACCCCTATTTGAAATCTGGACTTTTGAAATTAAAAATTACCAGAGAGTAAAATGTAACATTTTGTATGCTTTTAAGAAGTAATTTCAATGTTTTTTGTGAACTATTTTTTTTTTATTTACACGCAGACAGTGTATTTGTTTTGACGTCCATGTCAGATTATCTTATTTAAAAAAAATAGTAAACGGCATAACAGGAGCGCCGGAAATGGGGCTTGTTTAGGGAAAAGTGAACATAGGCCAGAAGTGCCCCCTAGTAAAAATGGTGCACCCCTTGTGTCCCCCTAAAATTTTACCCCAGTTTCGTTGCTGCCAGTGACGTTCGTATAAGCTATTTTTCTTCTACTGTAAGCGCCAATTACACGATTACAGTAAACAGGATCATGAAATCAAACCCGGTTTATTATGAAAGTAAGAATTTTTCGGCAGATGATTTCTTGTTAAGATTATAACACACATATCCATTTCCTAAAGATGATCAAAATGTTTCCTTCATTTTTTTTAAGGGAAAAATAGGCCTACATTTATTCATCCCAATGTTGTCTAATAAAAAACTGCAATTCTTTCTTTACCTATTAATATTGAGCAATAACCGAAACAATGGCAATGCAATGTTATCTAAGTTTATGAGAACAAAAAAATGGGCAAAGGTTGGAATTGCATTTGAGGGTAGTTAGTTAGTCAGCTTCAACAGTGTAACAATTTTCACTAAAAGGTATTTGATCTGCTTCGTCATGGTGCACGATTTGTGTAAGCTCCACAGACCAGGTCATGTTTCAAAGTCCATCTCTATTCCACTCCAGCTAACAATTTAACCTGTTACATATAATACAACCATGATAAATAAATCGTAATGAAACAAATCGACCATGGAAAACAACCGAAGCAATTCGATGGCCATTTTTGCGACCCCACTCTCAACCAACTGCTCATACCTCCTCGTCAGACGGCCGAAATGGACGCCAACCTCGACGACGCATGAGTAACTATACACAATCCGCAACATCCCTATCGAACTCCAACCTCGGCAAATCAATGGCCACCTCAGACGCTCCGTCTGTCCAATCGGACGATACTACACAGGGTGATTTACTGGCCATCCCAGCCAAGTTAACCGCAAATGTTGATATAAAACAACCAAAAGACAATATGGATTGCAATCACACACCAGCTTCCTCAGGTACACCACCGACTAGCGCACCGGAGAAGACCCCATCGAAGCCGCGGACGGATACGGGCTGGGCCTGGGTCGTGCTAGTCGCTGCCTTCGCGGCGAATTTCGCTGCTCTTGGTTCCGCGTCATCATTCAATGTGTATCTAAATGTGTGGATGGAATACTTCGATGCAAACGCAGCAACAGTTGGATTCGTAGTGTCTACACATTCTTTGATGCGGGGAATGTTCAGTAAGTCAATGTTTTTGTTAATCTGTTAATATTCTTCTGCTTTGTGTTAAACTGTATTTTCTGTTTCGTTGTTACTTCATTCCTCATAAACTAGTACTGTTGTACATCATTGTTAATTTCTATGAAATTTATGTGCTTTAAATTGTGTGTGTGTGTGTGTGGGTGTGTGCTCGATTCGCTCCCTTGTGGAGTCCTATAACAAAAGGGAAGCGCAAGAACAATTGGTCTCCACTGGGGAATTCTAAAGAGAGGGATGCTCCACAAGGAAATTTGTGTACAAAGTCTATGAGAAAATATTAAGTACAGGGACAAAGGAAAGAACAATAGAGGTCTCCACAAGGATGCAAAAATGAGAATGGGTGGGTGGGTGGGTGGGTGGGTGTGTGTAGTAGAAAATCCTACAAAGTGATGAGGGGGCTTGCACCGGACAAGCACTGTTTTTTGCAAACATCTTTGCTCGTTTGTCTTATGTCAGATTTCTCATGTATAGCACATTTTATAGTATCCACTATATACAAATGTGTGCTTTGATTTGGAAATAAAGTGAAATTTAAAATTTGATTCGAACCTCATAAAATTCATGAAATAGACTCGAATGTTAGTGTCGTTCTGTGTTGTATTTTTTTTTTCGCAATACATTCATTTGTTTTGTTCATTGCAGGTCCGGCATCGGGGGCGCTGTGCACCAAATTCAGACCCCGTGCGGCTATGATGGTGGGCGGAGTTATATTCGTGGGAGGTAACTTAATGGCTGCTGCTTCTCCTTCTGTTGGCGTCTTGATAATTGCCAATGGGTTCGTTGCAGGTTAGTGATGGACTGTTGAACTTTTGAGTGAATCTTGTTTCATTACCTCATCCTTTTCAGTGGTTTTTTTTTTTTTTTTTTTTTTTTTTTTTTTGGGGGGGGGGCATTTTTACGCATTCAAACCGGGGACCTATAACAACAATGAACAACAGGGTCCCCGGTTGGGTGAAGGTCCCCAGTTGGAAAGTATGTAGCCTATATGCTGCAAGTTGAAAACAACAGAGGAACACAGGAGGTCCCAGATTGCAGGTGAATATGCATTTGGGTACGTTTCGGTGTGTGTTTTGTTGGTTGTATAATAATAATTATGTACGGAGCTCCGGTGGTGCCATACAAATCTATCCATGTACTAGCTAAACTATCTTACTGTTACAAAATCAACTTACCGTAATTAGTTATCTCACCAAGATCATTTAAGGGAGTAACTTGACTTTTTGTGATGAACATGATCAAAGTAAGTAGACTTGAATGTCGCCTTGGCGAGGGGATGGCAAACTAAATCAGTAAATGGTGCATTGGTATGGCACTCGTGAAGCTCCGTAGTTGTGACTTGGTAAAGAACAACTATTGATTGGTGACGTTCGTTTTGTTAACGTGCTCGCCGATTTCGCAAGACGAATTACTGGAGAAGAGATATCTGTACCAAAAAAACAACTGGATCAAAGCGTTTGATCCAGATTCGTAGACTTATCCAGAGTTAGTCGATGTTGCGCCTTCTATCAGTGACCAATACAAAAACTAGTGTCGACAATCAATACTACTTGAATTATAACTCCCGAGATTGATGTTTCACGACTCAAAGCTTTACGTATCATCGTTGTTGGTTTGAATCTATTCTATGTAGCATTTGGCTCTAGTTTGATGAGGGCGTCTTCCTTCCAGACCCTCACTAGCTACTTCAAGAAGAGGTTCACCTTCGCCATTGGATTGTCATCGGCTGGTGTCAGCATCGGGCAACTAGCATTCCCCCCTCTGTACACATACCTGATCGACCTGTACGGCTGGCGAGGATCTATGCTCATCATAGCGGGAGTAAGTTTGCATATTATAGTTGCTGGCGCGCTCATGAGACCAATTCGGCAAACACCAAGAAAGATAAAGACAAACCTTGGTTCAAAACAGGAGAGTGTCAGCAAAACCAGTGCAATGACAACGAAAGATGCAGATATAGCGAATGGGAACATCTCTCAATTGAATAATGATGTGGACTTGAGGTTGACAAATTCAACCTTCAAGACGGATGATTGCAGCTCTCTTGAAGAGAAAGCAGATAATCTGACCAAATTGGCCATACCTGATGCCAAACTTTCGTCTGTGTTTGGCTATGTCAAACGCTACCTCTCTGGATTTAAATATTTCATGCTGGAGACGTATGGCCTTAGAAGACTTTCTCATAACGTAAAGTTTATCACTTTGCTGTTCGTAGCTGTCTGTCACGGCTTCGGGAAGCTGGGCTTGGTCTATACCGTAGCTCGGGCAGAAAAAGTTGGGATAGAACTTAGACTAGCATCGCTACTTCTATCCCTGATAGGGGCTGGCAGTACCATTGCTAGGATCACCCATGGCTGGTTCATTGATAAGAAATACATCACGGCGGAGATGGCCTACGTTTTAGCTATGTTATTTTACGGTGGATTGGTCGCCCTTACTCCTGCTTTAGTGACGTTCATTCCGTTGGCAATCGTTTCTTTTCCGATGGGAATGATGACTGGGATGGCAGGAACGCTCCTCACTGTCGTCGTCCGCTTGAACGTGCGGACAACGGATACCGCCGGAGCGTATGGAACTCAGCTTTTTTTCTGGGGAATCGGTGACATCACTGGAGTTTTAGTGTCAGGTAAAACACACTCAAACAAACGTCAATAATATATTAACACTTGCTGGAATATTTAACGTTGAAATTTTGAAAAAATGCAGATATCTCGAAAAACAAATTAAACTCTGATCAAAGCAAAAAATACACTTAATTTAATATGCTGTTATTCTCATTTTAAAGGTTTAATATACGACAACCTGCACAGCTATGACGTCGCTTTCTTCATCGGTGGGGGCGCTTTGGTGACTGCGTCCATGCTGACCTTTGCTATATACGTCAGCCACAAAAGAAGGCAAAGGTATACAGAGATGACGTCGCCACGAGAGAACTGGATACAGCCAGCTAACTCTACTACAAACCGGTACGATCCAGAACAGAGCAGTTCCATCCCACAAAATGACGCCGACTGTGGTTTATCTAATCCTGCTTACGTTCCGACCGGTGACGTTCTGAGCGATGATGACGTCTCGGTACGAGTATGTGACGTAGAGGAACATTTCTCTGGAAAGGACAGCTTGGGTGCCATTTTAGCGGGAAAATCCGAAACTCCACGAGCGGATTGTGTAAGATTACCCTATGACCTTAACTCAAGCACGGTTTGCTGAGGCTCTTCTTCAACCCACCTGAATAGGAGACTAAGACAGTTTTGATTTATGAAAACAAATACGTTTTGAGGCATTGCATGGTTAGGTATCAATGTATAATTGGTTTGCGGTAACACCATGTGATTACATCTATGCTTTGCTATATACGGTAGATTGGTCTTGTGAGGACTTGTCCTGTTAGTATTCTACTACCGCGGAGTAGATTTCGGAATTCGGGGGGACAACTGTCTTGCTTGTTAAGTACTACCTGGGGAGGTGGGAAATCGGCCGGGACTACTACAACTTTTGCTTAGTGGGTCGAGGGGACTTCCCAGATAACGTCACTGCCGCGGAGTGAGTTTGTTGCCGTAAACCAAACAGCAATGAACCATGTATCACAGAATAATGCTATCTGAAGAATCTTGTCTATTTCAGAATCTATATTTCGATTGTGCAAAATGTCACATCCAAAAACCTTACTCTCTAACGAGGTACCAAATTGTCCTGAAAATAATGTCCGTCTGAAATAAAGCCAGGTGTGGACAAAATCGAAATCAAGTGTTTAACTTCAATTTGAAATCGAAATAAGCACGACTGTACGGGGGACAGAATGAAAAAACGTCGAATCAGCGGCGTAGCCAGGATTTTTTTCACTGCACTGGAGGCAATGTTTTTCAAGTGGGGGTGCCCAGGTTCCATGTTTTTTTAAAGGTTTGGTGAATTACTAAGTATTGATGTTTTTAATTTACACCTAATAATTATCATACAATAATTCAGTTGGAAATGTTTTTTTGTGTGTGTGCTTTCCAGTTTATTTGTACATGATTTATTTTCTTTAAAAGTAATGGTTGGATTCCTTCCGTGACATCATCATTACATAATTTATTCGTGAGCTATTCCAGAGGACAATCGTTTCTGGACGGGGTCTGCCAAAGGAATGACAAATGTGTGTTCTTTCTTTTCAAAAATTCACTCATGAATATATATTATGTAATGCATGTGATGTCACAGAAGGAATCCAGCCATGTCAGCAAGTGACCTATTTTGGTGGGTGTTCCTGAAGACTATTATTTTTTAAAGAAAATAAATCATGTAAAATTATACAGGAAAGCACAAAATGATTTTTCCCAACAGAATTATTGTATATTAACTGTAAGGTGTGAAATAATATCATCAATACTAAGTAAACCTTTCCAAACCTTCACCAAACCTTTAATGAGTTAAATGTATCTATATTTTTTCATGGGGCATTTTTTTTGGGGGGGGTACTGGAAATGTGTGGTGGCACCTGCCCCAGGCCAACCCCCCCCCCCCACCCCACCCCTTGGCTACGCCGCTGTGTTGAATGCAAGCATTAGTCACGTTTCTGTGAAAAAACAGCACCAATTAAGGTATATAAGCTTTTGGTGTTTGTTTCTGTGAAATAAAGCCACAGGTATGTCCTTCAAAGGGTTGCCTGTGTGTGTGGTTTTTGTTTATGTTTAAGAAATGTTATGACGTGTCTAGGGAACTGAGTGAATGGAAAAACACACGCTTCCAAAAATTCAACAATAAACTGAAATGCCCATCATACAATGGTCGAATGTCAAACCCCTACCCGCGCATTGTCATCACATTGCTTTGCGCAATGGCAATTTTGACGTCAGCTTTCTGGGAAAACCGCCTTAAAGAATTACTGATCCGGACACGCAGTATTATACAGTTGTTGTGGTATTATTATGTATGGATCATCAATTCTAACTTACTTTGCAATAATTGTTACTTTTATTTTGGGGTTGTATTTTGTTATATTTACAAGAAATCTCATTGGAGGTTTTGTGGATATTTATACATGCTGATCCAACAATCATGACTCGTACAATTTGAAGAAATTTGAATCATGATAGTCAACTCTAGCAGGTTCAAGCTGTGCACCGTGATCACGAGCTAATCAGGTGACACTCAACATCAGAAACGAAGGATCTCACGTCCGACCAGTCGTTATTAATCCTTGAGATTAAAAATTATCAAAGTAAAATGTTACATTTCGTTAGCATTTATGTAGTAATTTTTAATGTATTTTTGCAAACTATTTTCCTATTTACAGGCAGTGTATTTGTTTTTACCTCCACGTGAGAATGTCTTATAAAAAATAGTAAACGGCATACCAAGAGCGCCGAAAGGGGGCTTGTTCAGGAAAAGTGAACATTTTTAATTGGCCAGAAGTGTGTCCTTAGAAAAGAAATGGTGCCCCCTAAAATGTTACCCTAGCTTCGCCGCTGGACTTAATTTCGTCGTGTAAAGTGACCCATACATGCGCCTCCACTGTAAATTTAAAGAGACCCGTACACCAGTACTGCAGGCCGCTTATCCCTTACATAAACTTTAACGAAAACAATAGCTATTCCAGCAAGCTTCGCGCTGGAACAGCTACCGGTAATTAAAGATATAGACTATTAGAAGAGAAGATTAAAAGATATTACTATTATTAACTCTTACAAAATAAATATTACTATTGCTAATTGTTGATAATAATAACTAAATAGTAAATAAATATTAAATAAATATTACTATTGCTAATTGTTGATAAAAAAATATTCTTAAACATTTAGTAAAAATTAGCATATCAATCCAAGCCCAAATACAGCAAACCTTTAGTTAAACAGCCGTTAAAAACTATGTATGTCACTACCTAATTTAATATTTGGATTGAGGCTGTTCCATTTACAATTATTTTGCTTAGCAAGTTTACGATTGGTACCAACTATCATGCATTGTGTCTTGGAAATGTTTAAAGTAAGCTTATTGGTCTTCGACCATTGATGTATGCTTTCCAACTCAGTGTTCAAGGTAGATTCAATTTCTGTGTTGTTTTCCATTAAACAATAACTACTGTTTCATCGGCATACATGTGAACAAGAGCTTTAGAAACAGACGGAGGCAAATCGTTTATGTAAACCGTGAACAGTAATGCCACACCATCTTTGATATTACTGACGTCAGAGGAATCACCTTTGAAACATGTGACTTGCTCACGATTTGTAACATAATAAACCAAGCGAGCTCGGTGTCACGAATACCATAAGATTGAAGTTTATACAGCAACAATTCATGATCAATCGTATCAAAGGCTTTCTTAAGATCAATAAAAACTATACCTGTGAGATTGCCTTTGTCCACTTCTTTGTACAAACAGTTGGTGACATAAGTTAAAGTCGTGCCAGTTGAATATCGTGGCCACACAGCAGGGAGTTTTGATGTGAAAACCCATAAAGTTGTATCGGCACTTCTTTTTCAAAAGCCCTCCCGCGACAACAGGCAGGAATCTGAGCAGTCCGGTAATTGTCGAAGTTGTGAAGATCGCAATCCTTATACAAAGGGGTGGCCTTGGCCCTTTTCCATTCATCTGGTATCATGGAGTCATGAATAGATGTATTGAATAACTTACTGACAGACTCATGAATATCCGGAGTAGCAATTTTCAGTAATCTTGCACTTAAACCATCTAATCTAGTTGCTTTGGTGATCTGTATGTTCTGAAGTTTTTTTTACGTACAAAGTCTACCGAGATCTCTGAAAACATAAACTCCTAGACAGGAACCTGTGTTGTGTCATGGGTTTGGGATCTGTTGCCTTTGAAATTATTTGCAAAGAATAAAGAATAAAGAAGCAAAGAAAAAAGAAAGAAGGGTATGTCTATACAAAATAACAAAACTAGGAAACAAAGAAATCAACAAAGCAATAGACAAATAAATACAACTAGAGATTTAGAGTTTGTGGACAAACTCACGGTGTTCGGCTTAATTACGTAATTGAAAATTTTAAGGTCAATATTGTGTGCACGTTTCTTGTCTATTTGTGCTATGCTGACGGGCGAAATATTTAGTTGTACTTTTTTATCTTTATTCATGAAGGTTTGTCATATGAAACTTCAACTTCCGGTTTGACAGGAACTAAAGGTCAAATGGGGTCACACCTTGTGCATGGTATCTAGAATTGTCAGAGAGCTTTAAATTGATGTAACGATTGTTAATGTACCACGTTTCATTAATAAGGTACATATTTTTGTAGTACAAACTTATACTTCCGGTTTCGACCGGAAGTGAAGGTCAAATGAGGTCACCCTTTGTAAATATTTGTAGAATCGTCGAGGGGCTTTAAAATTAAGTTATACAATTAATATACAAATTTACGTAATTCAGAATCGATTTTTCATAACAAAACTACTACTTCCGGTTTCGACCGGAAGTGAAGGTCAAATGGGGTCACACCCTGTGTAAGATTTGTTTAGTACTTCAAGACCTTTCATATGGTGTAAAGATCATGTATGTAGCATGTATTATTCTTAAGATATGATTATTTTAGTATAAAACTTCAATTTAATGTAATGACGTCATCGATGACGTCATCATTCCCAAAATTTTGCTTTGTCATATACACACTGTGGTCTAAGTATGTAGTAAGTATCAAGTCCGTACATGCTTTAGTTTTTGAGATAGCAAAATAATTTTTTTTTCGACCTCGTGTATCAATTTCGTCGTGACGTAGCTATGACGTCATATATCACATTTCTAGATTGCTCTTGAGCTAAAAAAAATATTATTTATTGAAAGTTAGTTGATATTTTTAATCACTTAGGCTTTAGAGCCCCAAATAACATGAACTTTAACTTTAACTTCCGGTTTCTACCGGAAGTAAAGGTCAAATGGGGTCACGGTGTGCATACAATTTGTCCCACATCACAAGACCTTTCATATGCATTAAAGATTTTGAATGTAGCATTTGCCGTTCTTGAGTTATTACATTTTTGAATTATTTAACGTTTATTTAACGTCATGACGTCATCAATGACGTCATCATTCCAAAAAAGTTTCTGTATCATCCACTCACTAATATGTTTGTACATGGTAAGTTTCAAGTTCATACAAGCTTAACTTTTTGAGAAAATAGTGGACAAGTTTCGACGACTAAGAAAGCCCAGAAAAAAAAATTATCCGTTTCAACCGGAAGTAAGGGTCAAATAGGGTCACATCTTCAACACAATTTTTAGAATGGTTAACGAACTTTCAGATGAAGTAATGATTATTAATGAATTCTGTTTTGTTATTGAAAAATAATCTTTTTGAAAAATTAAATTTCAACTTCCTCTTTCGACCGGAAGTCAAGGTCAAATGGGGTCACAAACTGTGTAAGATGTGCAGAGTAATTGAAGATCTTTTATATGGTGCAAAGATCTTGTATGTATCATTTACGGTTCTTCAGATATAAATTTTTGAAATATTAAACGTTGATTTATTGTAATGACGTCATCGATGACGTCATCATCCAGAAAAAACAGTGCAGTTTACTGCACAGTAAAGTTGAAGGTAATAGTAAGTTTCAAGACTGTACCTCGTTTAGTTAATGACCTATGAATCTTTTTATATGTTATTTTCAACTTCCGGTTTCGACCGGAAGTAAAGGTCAAATGGGGTCACACTTTCTGTAAGACATGTAGACTGGTTAAAGTGTTTGCAGATGAAGTAATGGTTATTACTATAGCCTGTTTTTTATTGAAATAGGATTTTTTGGAAAAATGACATTTTAACTTCCGGTTTCGACCGGAAGTCAAGGTCAAATGGGGTCACACACTGTGTAAGATTTGTAGAGTAATCGAAAAGCTTTCATATGGTGCAAAGATCTTGTATGTAACATATACGGTTCTTCAGATATGGATTTTTTAAATATTAAACGTTGATTTAATATAATGACGCAATCAATGACGTCATCTTTTACGGCCAGAAGACAATGTCAAACTGGTATTATGTCTGTGCAAAAGTTTGAGCAGGCTAACCGATCTTCAAACTGTCATTCAAATTTTGACAATATCATTAGCAGTTCTTGAGATATGATTTTTTGAAATTTTGAACTTCCGGTTTCGACCGGAAGTAAAGGTCAAATGAGGTCAAGTTGTGCACGACAATTAAAGGTCATTACAAGAACTTTTATGTTTTGAAAGAATCTCGTACGTAGCTTTTCTGGTTCTCAAGATATAAATTTTCTAATTATTAATGGTTTATTTAGCATAATGACGTCATCAATGACGTCATCATTCTAAAAAAGTTGCGGTTTCATCTACTAACTATGGTTCATGTTCCTGATAAGTTTCAAGTTCATATAAGCTTTACTTTTGTTAAAAATCGACGGAGAAGGTTCGCTGATAAGAATACGAGGAAAAAAAAAAAAAAAAAAAAACTTAACAATAACAATAGGTTTTCGGCTCAATGCCGAACACCTAAAAAAGCAAAGAAACATTATACTGACTGAACATTTCACTGCGCCCACCTCGCGAACCGCGGCAGTGTATACATGCAGCGGCGTAGCCAGGAGTTTGTTACTAAGGGGGCACGGAGGGGGCATTACTTTTCAGTGGGGGGGGGGGCAGGTACCATGTTTTTTAATGAAACACATGTATCTACATTTGTTATGGGGGCACCTGGGGGCACTGGAAATTTGTGGGTGCACGTGCCCCAAGCCCCCTCCTCGCCTCCCACACGCCCACCTTAGCTACGCCGCTGAATGTATATTAACCTGTCTGCAATTGTTCTGAACCAGTCGACCCCGTCTATGTCAGTCACGAAAGGTGACCCCAGTATACGACGTCACACAACATGCATTTGGACGAAAACCACCGCTGCAGCACCCTCTCACATGACACTGGGTTTTACTCCTGTTCGTTTGGTAGCAAATCGTCACAGAGCAACGGGACAGTTAAACTACATGTATTACATGTACAGGTATGTACGCGCCTTTTTATTTTGATTGCCAGTCCCGAAAAAAAAGCAAAAGTATGGATTATTTTATAACGAGCGGGTACTAGGATTTTTCTAAGAGGACCAATGTTTCTCGGGCACATGTAAAGCATTGACTGTAAAATGTTACAGTATATTACTGGCAGCACGGGTGCCAGTAATATACTGTAAAAATTACTGTTAATAAAGTAACAGTAGGCCTAATGTAGAGTAAAAATAGCGATGAAATTTTCAGAACTACTACACATAAACAATACTTATTATTTGTTCATTCTTATTGTGGGGGATGTATTGTAAATAACATCAACATTAATGGTTAATTTAATTGTTATGAACTGTTTAATACATACATATGCAACTATATACATTAAGCATATAGTCTACAACCCATGTTAAGTATACAGTATAACCCCAACTCCTGTATACTGAATAACACACACCATGTATTATATATATTGACCGAGTTCCAATATACGGAGCTTTTAAAGGGACATACGTGAAAAAATAAAAGTAAGAAAATGGGAAAAAATCTCCGTGCGAACGAACAAAAATTTGCCTGTGAACAAAAAAATCTGCGTGCGAACGAAAAAAGTCTGCGTGCGAACAAAAAGAATCTGCGTGCGAACGAAAGAAATCTGCGTGCGAACGAAAAAATCTGCATGCAAGCGAAAACAATCTGCGTGTAAACGAAAAAAATCTGCGTGCGAACGAAAAAAAATCTGCGTGCGAACGAAAAAATTCTGCTTGTGAACGAAAAGTTGATCCTGTGGGCCATTTCCTCCCCTCCCTCTCCAAAAAATGGGGAGATATATCCACCCCATCCACCCCGGGATGTACGCTCATGCTCAAAACCCAATGTTAACCCAGGACTTTATGTCTTGTTTTATCACCATTAGTGTATTATTTTGTATACACCAGTGTGACCTTGTTTGGATGACTTTTAATGAATGTTTAAATTTGTCAAGAAGACAAGTTTTTAAAAAGGCCATGTGGCTCAAAACATGTTCTGGTTGGTAGATTATATTTGTTATTTCATTATGTTTCATTTAATTAAAAAAATTTTGCCAAAGTTTGTTTATTTATTTACGTATTTATTTATTTATGTATTATTTATTTATGTATTTATTTATTTATGTATTTATTTATTTAGTAAGTTAGTTAGATAGATAGTTAGTTAGTTAGTTAGTTAGTTAGTTAGTTAGTTAGTTAGTTTTAGTTAGTAGTTATTTGTTTGTTTGTTTGTTTGTTTGTTTGTTTGTTTGTTTGTTTGTTTGTTTGTTTGTTTGTTTGTTTGTTTGTTTGTTTGTTGGGTTGTTTGTTTGTTTGTTTGTTGGGTTGTTTGTCTGTCTGTCTGTCTGTCTGTCTGTCTGTCTGTCTGTCTGTCTGTCTGTCTGTCTGTCTGTCTGTCTGTCTGTCTGTCTGTCTGTCTGTCTGTCTGTCTGTCTGTCTGTCTGTCTGTCTGTCTGTCTGTCTGTCTGTCTGTCTGTCTGTCTGTCTGTCTGTCTGTCTGTCTGTCTGTCTGTCTGTCTGTCTGTCTGTCTGTCTGTCTGTCTGTTTGTTTGTTTGTTTGTTTGTTTGTTTGTTTGTTTTTTTGTTTGTTTTTCAAAACATTCTTTGCTTAACCTTTTTTCGAAGTACAGGTAAAGTTTCATACTTTGTTTGAATCTGGCAATGTTGCTGATCTCATTTAGTCCATTATTGAACAGCTTTTCGCACCTAGTGTTCCAGATTTGGCGAAGCATTTTACATACAATTACTGCCGAGACTCCCTTAACGTTATAACCAATAATTCTGTCGGAATCCGTCAGATAAAAATACTTATTGAAGGTGAATTTTCTTAGAAGATTTTCAATGTAGATCCAAGTATCCATAGTACAACTACAATAGATAAATAGGTGTTCATTGGTTTCATTCTCATCAGTTTCACAGAGTGGGCAGGTTACATTGTCAACTATACCCATCTTACGTAATAGATCTTTGGTAGTATAAACACAAAACCTGAGTTTGTATAAGAATTGTATGTCTTCATGGTCTACTAAAGGGTTTTTCCAAAGATTGTCCCATACTTTAGACCACTCTAGCTTACAACTGAGATGAAGGATCTCACGCCACTTCTTTTGAATCTTAGAAAACACGCAGATTTGTTTCCTTCGCACGCAGATTTTTTTCGTTCGCACGCAGGTTTTTTCCCAATTTCTTATTTTTATTTTTTCACGTATGTCCCTTTAAAAGCTCCGTAATGCTTACAATCGTAGTTGTGTCTTTTGATTAATGTTTTTCCCTTTTATTGTATTTTTATATGAAGAAGTAAATGTTTTGCTTCCACGACTGGTAATATCAACATAATCATTGATAAAACAAAAAGAAACACACCAAAATTACATTGAATTATTGAATTTCGTCATTTTCTTGTGATATTTTCATGGATATTGTACCACTTCTATGACCTGCCTACAAATTTGCCTATTTTGTGAATTATAGTATGATTTAAATAAACCAGTAAGTTACTGTGTTACTGTTACCCATTACAGTAATTCACCTTTTGCTATACAAAACATCAACTTACCGTTAAAATGATACAGCATTTTACTGTTATATGCGTTTGCGACATTACTGTAGTTCAAGTTCAGTAAACCACGGTAGTACCGGCTTTCAAACAGTATTTTACTGTGAGTTTGAACTACAGTAAAGATAATGTCAATAAAACAGTAAGTTAAACAGTAAATTACTGCACAGTCGGTTTACTCTGAGAGTAAATACTGTAAGATACTGTTTATCTTACAGTATTATTTTACAGTGTATATTCCATTTGAACATCAGTTATACTTAAGTTCCAACGATGGGGTTTCTTTTTTGGAACACAATTCACGGCGCCGAACCGCATTTACTTGGATACCGAAAGTACACTCGATTATACAATAATGCTCATTTTAAAATCGGGTTCGGTACGCATAGGAAATGGGGTTTTGTATTGTTATCTGTTTGCGCTATTTCGTTTGACTAAATATTATCTTTTTGTTGTATACCCATGTTTTTTCACCGTGGCTTAATTATTTTAAGCCAGAACCTCACAGCCTCATGTTTTTATTTTATTTGGGTCGTCACAATCCCATGTTAAAGGTGCACACCGGCTTCGTTGGGCTATTTGGGCTACAAAATAGGCTAACATATGACTTCAAAGGTCTTTCAGGAATGGAGAAGAACGGTTCCTAAAAGAAACCATCAAATTTTGCCGTTTTGAGCATTTTTCATAAAACGATTTATCCGAACCAAAAAAGTGGTTCGGATAAATCACGTGATCTTCGGAGTTAGTTTTACTTCCAGCCGTATAAAAATAAATTACTGAACCAAATTTAAATCCTTTTTTTTTACAATTATTCATGAGTATTTTACAAAAAAAGACTTATGTATTCAGATTATTGATACAATTTGTAAATAGTGATGAAAAATCGAACGTATTATTCGCATTCAGAGAGTCCGTGCAACCGAAGCGTGTCTCACGGCGCACCAGCGTGGAAGCTAGCGGAACGTAAACCTTGGGGCATATCCCGTACAGCCGGTGCCGTGTCTCGTGGGGCCAGAGGGACAAACCCCGGGGCATGAACTCCCCAGCTTGCCGGTCGGTCTAGCCGTAAGCTTGGGAGCTTGTCGGAGGGGTAGGGAGCTAGACCAACAATTACGTTTTTTTACGAGGGTTTTAGTCTGTACCCCTAGCTATTATCCTCTAACTATTGTAACGTGTTGCCTGCGCTACGTACACGAGCGACGACGACGGGGAGTGTTTATCCCATACAGCTGATCTATCTACTTCTATGATAGCTGCATAATGTCTACTCCCCAAATCGCCACAACAAAAAAACGGTGGCGGTGGCCGCGGCCGGCGAGTGAAGTCATCGCCCGAAAAACGGGAGAATGCCTTCGCTAAAGCTGCCAGAATTGGCAATCCGTTTGCAGCGAAAGCGGGAGGCTCGCTTGGCACATGACTGTTATTGGCCAAGCCAATGTGAAAAGATGGTCCAAGAGTAGGGACACTACCATTAGTTTTTAGACTGCAGCAGGCTGGTCACGATGAGAATATGAAGGGTGTGGTCTTTGCCATAATTTTGATGGACAGGTTTGTATCATAGAACTGTATTACTCACATTTTGACAATATTTATGGTCCGTCATGTCTGTGATGTCCACATTATGTCAAGCTTATTCTCTCCCTTTCTACATTTGAACACGACCTGACAACACAGATCAGTCCTGGACCCAACTGGCATTCGTCCAAGTTTTTTTTTACAACATAGTGCCTACTTGCAATATAATGAAGAAACGTTCTCCATTGCAAGTAAGTTCGTCCAGTTCGTCGTACACAGAATACACTGTCCGTTTATGTCTGTTTTTTATTTACACGTGAATTTGTGCTGGATGGATGTGAAGTCTGGATCCTCATGCCTCGTCATTGTAATAATTCATACATAAACAGAGCACCAGTCTACTTACAACAGCGCGCAACATTGTCACGTAAACTTGACAGTTGCAACGGCTGGAAAAGCGTATAAGCTGACCTTTGATCGTGTTTTTTTCACATTTTTCGTTAATTACGTGATATTTTGATGATTTTTTTCAAGAACAACCATTTAAAAATTATTGTCTGTCATTCCACATCACTAAATTAGGTAAACAGTAAGCCGGTGTGTACCTTTAACGTTAAACTGTGAATTAGGCTTTTGTTTGGCTGCATTATTGTGGTGACTGGGTATTGACTTTGCTCAGTTGACCCACAAATTCAAGTTTTATTTGTATTCACTACTTATTTGTATTCATCACTTATTTAATGTGTAAAAGTACCGGAGTGACCACGTCACGGACAACAAATTGATTTTTCTTCCATTCCAGAAACCCTTTCTGCCAAACACGTCAACCCACCGCGGTAGACAGCCCAAATAGAGAGGACAATCACGGGGACATACTCGCCAATCCAGTCGCGATGGTCGCCACTTCTGACGACAACCCACCACAGCGGAGAGGCTCAGCAGACACCGACCACGACAGCCCAATGGATCCCGATTTCGATCATGAATCACAGCAGCACATTTCTGAGATAGATACCAATCGTGGGCAAGCGTCATCCGATGTACCAATGGATGACCCACCGGAGAAGACAACCCTCCAGCCCCAGACGGACACGGGCTGGGCCTGGGTCGTACTAGTCGGTACTGTCGTGGTGAATTTCGTCGCGCATGGAGCCTCGTCGTCGTTGAGCGTATATCTCAACGTATGGCTCGAGTACTTTGATTCATCTGCGGTGACAGTTGGATTTGTGCTGTCATTACGAACTCTGGTGAAAGGAATTCTGAGTAAGTCCCTTCAGTCCAATCCCTTTTCCAGTTTAATTTATTGCCAATTTCATTTGTTTATTACGAAAGCCCAATCGTGCCACAGAAATAAATAAAATCACTGGAAAATAATACATTATAACGAATTAATAATCCGTTATAACGAATTAATAATCCGTAATAATGAATTAATAATCCGTTATAACGAATTAATAATCCGTTATAACGAAATAATAATCCGTTTTAACGAATTAATAATCCGTAATAACGAATTAATAATCCGTTATAACGAATTAAATAATCCGTAATAACGAATTATTAATCCGTTATAACGAATTAATAATCCGTAATAGCGAATTAAATAATCCGTAGTAACGAATTGAATAATACGTCACTGTGCCTGTTCAAGGACTGTTGGACTCGGCCGTATGTCACGGCTGATTTACTCTGCCATTTCAAAATGAAAAAGTACGAAAGCCCAATCGTGCCACAGAAATAAATAAAATCACTGGAAAATAATCCGTTATAACGAATTAATAATCCGTTATAACGAATTAATAATCCGTAATAACGAATTAATAATCCGTAATAACGAATTAATAATCCGTTATAACGAATTAATAATCCGTTATAACGAATTAATAATCTGTTATAACGAATTAAATAATCCGTAATAACAAATTAATAATCCGTTATAACGAATTAATTAATTAATTCGTTATTACGGATTATTAATTCATTATTACGGATTATTAATTCGTTATAACGGATTATTAATTCGTTATTACGGATTATTAATTCGTTATAACGGATTATTAATTCGTTATTAGGAATTATTAATTCGTTTTAACGGATTATTAATTCGTTATTACGGATTATTTAATTCGTTATAACGGATTATTAATTCGTTATTACGGATTACTAATTCGTTATAACGGATTAATAATTCGTTATTACGGATTATTAATTCGTTATAACGGATTATTAATTCGTTATAACGGATTATTTTCCAGTGATTTTATTTATTTCTGTGGCACGATTGGGCTTTCGTACGGATTATATTCCCGCTGATAATATAAACTTCCGTGGCGCCGCTGGGCCTTCGTATTTTTTCTCAATGAGTTATAAATATCTTTACTTTACAATGGGGATTTATGTAGGGAAGTATGAAAAAACAGTTAGAACGATAGATGCTGTTTGTTCACTGCAGGTCCTGTATCAGCCGCGATTTGCACAAAGTTCGGACCCCGTGTGACCATGATGGTGGGCGGAGTTACATTGGTCGGAGGCTACGTAATTGCAACCTTCTCTCCAACCATTGGAATCTTGATATTCAGCAATGGCTTCCTTACAGGTCAGATTTAAAGCTAACATTTGGTTCCACGATGTGTTTTCACCTTGTGTTTGTTTTGTAGTAGAAAGGGGTTATTATCAAACAAATTATATTATTCTTCTAAAAAAAACTGTCCCCAATTCTTGGTTTCTATTTTAGATTGTCAAATCTCATTTTAGTTAAAATGAAAGCAAATCAGATGGTATGTTAACCCGTACACTGCAAAACGTTTTGTCAAAATAGCTTATTTTGTCAAAATAAATCTATTTTATGTAGCATTTGGATCCAGTCTATCAAGAGTGTCATCTTTTCAAGCCATTTGTGTTTACTTCAAGAAGAGATTCACATTCGCCATTGGATTGGCATCGGTTGGTGCTAGCGTCAGGCAGCTGGTGTCACCCCCTCTGTACACGTACCTGATCGACCTGTACGGCTGGCAAGGTTCCATGCTCGTTATTGCGGGAGTAAGTGCCCTTGTTATAGCTGCCGGGGCCCTCATGCGGCCGATTGCTTCAAGGAAGATAAACCTTGGTCCAGATGAGGTGACAGCCGATTCTTTCAACACTACTGCTACAACCGAAGGAATTACAGGGAGCATCTCTCCTGGACTGGACTCTCAGTTGAAAACATCTACAGGTAACACAAAGGAGAGGAGAATGATTATTTCTTCAGATAGACTAGCAGATGGCGTATCCATTGGAGGCGACCCTAACACCAAATCGTTGTCTGTATTTGGCGTTGTAAAACACCACCTTTCCGGGTTTAAACATTTCATGTTAGAAACGTATGGTCTCAGACGTCTTGCCAACAATACCGAGTTCATAATCCTGATGTTCGTATCTGTCCTCCACGGCTTCGGGAAGTTGGGCTTGGTCTACACCGTACCTCGGGCAGAATCAGTCGACATCGAACCAAAACTTGCGTCACTGATTCTTTCCTTAATCGGTGGTGGAAGCACCGTTGCTGTGGTCACCCATGGTTGGTTCGTTGATAAGAAATACGTCACAGCGGAAGTGGCCTACGCTTTGGGTGTGTTACTCTACGCTGTACTTGTTGCCCTTACTCCGGCTTTTGTGACGTTCGTTCCGTTGGCAATCATCGCAGTTCCGATGGGAATGGTGGCAGGAATGGCCGGGCCGCTCATCACTGTCATCATTTGCTCTCACGTACAGAAAACGGACAAAGTCGCAGCGTTTGGAGCACAACAATTTTTCTGGGGTATCGGTGAAATAGCTGGAATCTTTATGGCCGGTAAATGTTCAATAATTTCAACAAATTAGTGACAGTTAAAATAGCGAAATATATGAAAAATTTCAAGTACATTCTGTTTAATATACACGAACACATTTAAGCCCTTTGTTGTTGTCGTTTTTTTCATAAAATAGAAAACGTCAAGTCAGACACTATGGAGACAGAACCCATTAATTATTTTCCTTTTTTTTTTCACAGTTTCGCCATACTTCTATGAGGAATAGTAATCCTAACACACATATGTAAATAATGAGTAAACCCAAGGAAGAAAATAAAATAAAAAAAACTCGTGTGCACAGCAAAATAAAAAGAATACCCCAAATTAATCATGGCGTTGTTTTGGTAATGAAAAGATTGTATAAAAAACGGCGAAACAGACAGACCAACATGATTTGGTAATTTGTTTATTTTTCAGGTTTAGTGTACGACAATCTAGGGAACTATGATGTCGCTTTCTTCAACGGTGGGGGCGCTTTGCTAATCGCGTCCATGTTGACCTTTGTCATCTACGTCATCCGGAGAAGAAAGCAAAGACGTAGAGAGAACGCAACAGTCGAGAGCAGGACAGAGCCTGTTGATTTTTCAACCAACCAGTCTGATGCAGAATTAAGCGGTTCCATCCAACATGTTCAAAGTGAAGACAGTGGTATTTCGAATACTGCTTACGTTCCGACTGGTGGTGATGATGTTTTGGCAAAAGGGTGTGGCGTGAAAGAAAATGTTTCGACAAAGCAAAACTTGGTTTAAGAAATGACTATTTTCACAGGCGCCGTTTTGTAATTATAACTCATCCATGTATACTGCCCAAGATGAAGCAGAGTTCCACAATACTGCTTTATTCTATATTTATTCTATATTTGTGCTTAATAAATGGATAGGCCGTGTCCGAATGATTGGCTTCGGCAGCGGCTACTGCCAGAACGCCGAGGATTCCCATTTAATCTTCAACGTTGTCGTTGCAGCCAGCGGCCATAGCCGATGCCGAAGTCGCTTGGTTCGGACACGGCGGTAGTGTGATAACTTTAAAGTAATTCGGTCAAAAGGGGACGCTATCTCAATATTATTCGCTCGGCCCACCAGTCTAATCGAATTATTCTGTTATGACATGAGTGAATGCACGCAGAGCCGTGTATAAAGAGAGCTGTGACAACTTGTGACTAGAAGCCAGTTTCGGTCCAAAAACGCATGTGCGCACACAGGGTACCAGACTACACATTTTAACCCTCAAAAAAGGCGTCCAGCAACCTTAGACCAATGAAAACTGTCACCTCAATTCGCAACTTTTTCAACATAAGGCTCATGCTAACGATAGTGTCTTCTCTCACGACAAGGGAACTTGAAACACGCTGTCTACCAAGGGTGCATACAACCCATAGTAGATACTGACACACACTGGTGACAATCATTATTGACAGTGACTTTGACAATAATGACACAATTAAGCTCAGAATGGACCGAATGCAATGACGTCATTACGCCGCCATCCTAGAGGTGAAACGACGGTGAAACAATGGAAAATGTATGGTGGCCCTGAAGGGACATCGCACATCGCATACGTGTGCGCACACGTATGCAATGTCGTGAAACAATTCGCGAATGTGTGCGCACACGTATGCAATGTCGTGAAACAATTCGCGAATGTGTGCGCACACGTATGCAATGTCGTGAACCAAATCGCGAATATATGCGCACACGTATGCAATGTCGCGAAACAAATCGCGAATGTGTGCGCACACGTATGCAATGTCGTGAACCAAATCGCGAATATATGCGCACACGTATGCAATGTCGTGAATCAAATCGCGAATATATGCGCACACGTATGCAATGTCGTGAACCAAATCGCGAATATGTGCGCACTCGTCTGCGAATATATTCGCGATGTCGTGAATTTTATTGCATACCATTGTCGCATACCTTTGGGGTGATGTCATAGTTGCGGACAATGTGTTAGTGAACTAGGGAGTATGCAAGTGGCCCTGGTCCCATACAAATGGTTGTATACCAAAGACATTCAATGCAGGAGCTTGGGTACCAGGCAGGTACATTGTGTATATGCCTGTACGTCTTGATTCCAGACTTGGTGCTTCAACCCCCCAGATCAAAAGACATTTTATTCAAAGGTATGCGACAATGGTATGCAATAAAATTCACGACATCGCGAATATATTCGCAGACGAGTGCGCACATATTCGCGTTTTGGTTCACGACATTGCATACGTGTGCGCATATATTCGCGATTTGGTTCACGACATTGCATACGTGTGCGCACACATTCGCGATTTGTTTCGCGACATTGCATACGTGTGCGCATATATTCGCGATTTGGTTCACGACATTGCATACGTGTGCGCACACATTCGCAAATTGTTTCACGACATTGCATACGTGTGCGCACACGTATGCGATGTGCGATGTCCCTTCAGGGCCACCATAAAAATGCACATGATGCACGTGCGGCACGCGTATTTTTTTTTCCAGGACGAACGTGGGCAATTAACATAAAGTGGGCGTGCGTAAACCCCAAATACCCTCGCACATGCGTACTTGGACCTAATATATGTAGTTTTGAGTTGTAACTTGTTGTTTATACATGTACTACGAGGACAACAATGCATGTTGACTCGGTCTCCGTAGCACAGCTTGAATTTCGTGTTACCATCGTAGCCTTTTGGTTTATGGTGTATCTTATCCTAGAAACATGTAAGCTAAAAAGCGATATTTAATTCATCACCCACTTCAAAGTTCTGTTTGTGGTTGATCTGCTAACGATTTGTATTGATTCCCCACTTGATGTTACGATCGTTATGAACGTACTGCAATTTATTTTGGCAATTCTTCACTTTATTTGAGGAAAGCTTATTTTTATTTTGGCAGTGAGACTTATTTTATAGATAAATACATCCATACCCTTGTCTTTAATCTTTTGTTATACATCAAAATAAATAAATAAATAAACATTGTGAGCATCGCCCCACAATGTAAAGAAAAACCCACAGTTACTGTAGTATACAACTCATGCTGCGCTCTCGTAAGCCCAGACCGACCGACAGACAGATACAGATAGATAACAAAATGTAGATACAAATTTAAAAGTATTGATACACATTTATAAGTATTAAGCATTTCTTTAACAGTTTTTTTTTTTTTTTGGGGGGGGGGGGCGATTGATACTATAGAAGAAACATACATGGAAATACAGCATAGGAGGAAGCGACTCAAAAAGTACACTGCAGTAAAACATTACATTTTGGTTAGTTTGGGTGCCTCACAAATACAATAATATTGTACAAAGCAATGGAACTGCTGGTCCCCATTAAGACTTATCCCATTCAAACCACCATGCTAGCCCAAGGTCCTTCTAGTGACTACTTGTAATGCACAGTCTAACCTCGAGTATTTGTATGTCATGCCCACAATCATCACCCACAAGCCCTTTTGTGTAGACATCGTTACACCATCAAGGCTAATGGCCATTCCTAAAGTACTCCACTGTCTCATTGTGATCTTAGGGGTGTTTTCAAAATCATGTGGAAAAATACGATTTTGTTGGTGTCATCTTGTACCTGATGATGTAGAATCGTTTTGTTTTGGGGCTTTGTATGTTTCTTTGTTTATTTTGTCCGCGATTGTTTAAGATCCATGAATAGCGCTATCAACTCACAACTATTTAAGTCCAAGCACGCATAAGATACACCATAACCCAAAAGGCTCCAATGGTAAAACCATAGAGCAAGGAACTTTCTACGGAGACCGAGTCAACATGCATTGTTGTCCTCGTAGTACATGTACATGTACATGTACATGTACATGTACATGTACATACATGTACATGTACATGAACAACTCAAAACTACATGTACTAGGTCCAAGTACGCATGTGCGGGGGTATTTGGGATTTACGCACGCCCATTTATGTAAATTGCCCACGTTCGTCCTGGAAAAAAAAATACGCGTGCGGCACACAGGATGGGCCAATGAAAAGCCTTCTTTTAACCTATTGCCTAGAGGGCGCCCTACTCAAAAGACGTCTTAACGCCTCTATCTAAGGTCTATCGGGAACACTGATCTCTACACAATGTCAGTATAAAACTTCTAGAGATCAGCGATTGGTACAAAATATTGTTCGATGAATATTGTTGTTGACTGGGTCAAGTCTAACTTTTGCTGAGAGTTTAATTTGTTTGAAGAGAAAATCTAGGATTGACTATACTATTATGGGTTTCAATCTGAAAGCTCATCACTAATTACCATGTTCATGCAAGTACCAATTCACCACAGAAATGTTTCCGTCTGTGTTGCTGCTCGAAGAGGAGTAAATAGCACTTTACACACCTCTAAAATCACTTATTTCGATCGCAGCAATCGAAATCAACACGTAGGATAAGCGTGCAAACTAATTCACTGACAAAACCTGAAACCGTTTTTTGTTATTTTCACTAATATCGATGTAATTAAACTGTTCACAAAATATTTTGTATTATGGTGTGTTTACTGAAAACTGACTGAAACATCGAACTCTATAAGGGTCTAGCCTGAAAATCTGACATCACACTAGACATCTCCAATGTCAAACAACAAGTTAATTGACATATACTTCTATGGCAATACTTATCAGTGATAAAAAGGACAGTCAGGTGGCTGTCCTTGAGTGCCCTCTACCTTGAAATGCCACCTAAATGTTTACCGTTATAAATATCACTCATTATTTGAGACCTCGGTTAACTAAGACGTGACAACTTAAATGTCATGCAACTTATGTTACGTAATAAACTACCTTTTTATCATCATGTAAATATCTGATAAACCAGTACAATGACGGCGCCACTTTACCGTTGATATCTGACATCAATTATTTGTGATGTTGCAACAGCCTCACTTTGTAAAAAACGTTTTATACTGAAGAGCTAAAAAAGACGACATTTTGTAAACATTTTACGAGGCAGCGTTTGTCGATTTTTTATTATGGATTTGAAGTTAAGGGATTCGGTACTTTCGCAGGCTGGCGAGCTCGACGATCAGCCAATAAAGACAGATCCTACGTATGCGAACCAAAACTCCGATGAAGATCTGCTTAATAAAAATAGGGAAACGGACCCGCCAAGTTACCCACCGGGGCAGACACTCTCTGAGCCCCAGATGGACTCAGGTTGGTCATGGTTTGTGTTGGCCGGTTCCTTCGTTGTGTACTTCACGGCACTTGGTTCTTCGTCGTCCTTAAGTGTGTATTTGACGGTATGGATGGAATCTTTTGAGGCAAGTGCCGCTACGGTGGGATTCGTGATATCCATCCACTCCTTCATGAGAGGAATGTTTGGTAAGTCTTTTCTATCTTTGTTGCCCGGACGTATAAATCATGCTAAACATTCGGCGGCCATTTTGGATTTCAGAATGAAGATTTTGAACTTATAATAACAATAATACTGGAGTCTTATAACGCACGTGTGTAGCAACAATTTAACTCAAGGTACGGTACGGTCTCACATTTCGATGGCAAGACCCGATATATAGAAATATCACGTGATCATCCACAGAGTATTTTAATTCGAAAACCATATATGTTCAGACACCCCTCCCCTATCAACCCTCCCTTAATCCATTCGTTTGGATAATGTCTTGGGCCAGCGGCGTAGCCAAGGGAGGGAGGCTGGGGGAATGTGCCCTCCCCCCCCCCCCCCACACACACACATACAAATTTCAAGTGCCCCAAGGTGCTCCTCATGAAAAAAAAATTTTGATACATGTATTTCATTAAAAATTATGGTACCTGCCCCCCCCCCCCCCCCCACTGAAAAGCAATGCCCCCATCCCACCTGTGTTTCCTAGGGAAAAAATCCTGGCTACGCCGCTGTCTTGGGCTGAAATCCTTAGCTACCCAGGGTCCAATTTCAAAGAGCTGCTGAAGCACACAAATCAGCAGCTCAGCACATAAAATTGTGCTTACCCGACAATGGTTACCAGCCAAAATATATTGTCATAAACCGTTTACAACTGGTTTCCTGCTTATTTTTGCTTGGCAGAATATTTGCAAGCATTCTTGGCTGCTCATCGGCAGCTCTATGAACTTGGGTCCAGTTGGCTCTGACAAGGAGATGTCGCAAATTCATCAACATTTATAGACTGCTTAATGAAAGCTCAATAGAGTATTGTTTTGACACAAGATTTGTACATGTACATAATAAGTGGTGTGGATTTCACAAAGTGCTACGACTAGTCTTATCTTGAGTTAGGATGAGTAACTAGTCCTTATTCAATTCAATTCAATTCAATTCAATTCAATTCAATTTAATTCAATTCAATTCAATTCAATTCAATTCAATTCAATTTAATTCAATTCAATTCAATTCAATTCAATTCAATTCAATTCAATTCAATTCAATTCAATTCAATTCAATTCAATTCAATTCAATTCAATTCAATTCAATTCAATTCAATTCAATTCAATTCAATTCAATTCAATAACACGTTTATTTCCAAACTCACAATACAACTAACAGCATCAATATTAAGAATGAATATAGAGATAATTAATACAATATTAAATATATAATAAGAGAAATATTAAGTAACACAACAGCTAATGATGAAATAGTAAAATAAGCAACAGGGAAGGGAGTGAGTATGGGGGCTGTTCTATAAGCCGAGGCTTGTGTGAACAACCTTGGACATGATACAAAACAGTGGACAGCAGAAACAAAGACAAAACAACAACAAAGAGGACAGAAAAGTAAGCATATAAACCAAAACACAGGCAAATTAAATCAACAAACTTAAACCAACTAAGAGGAGAATTTCAAAAAGCAGAGGACAATCGGTGTGACCTGGAGAGAAAGCTACGTTACATAATTGGAGAGAAGGACTCTTTTAAACATTGTTTTGAAATGAATCATTAACTGCAGGTCCCATATCTGGAATGTTTTGCAAAAAGTTTGGATGTCGTGTGGTCATGATAGTGGGTGGCTTAATACTCACTGGAGGATTCTTAATGGCGGCAGTATCTCCTACAGTAGAAATCCTCATGATAAGCAACGGGTTGGTTACAGGTTAGTTGCGTCGATGACAGAGACAATTATTTTCTGTCGTTTTAAGTTTTTGTCATTATACGTTTGTGACTTTGTTGATGCCCACATTTCTTTTCTTTTTTTAGTATCAAGAGACTGCTACTTAAATGTGTGATGTTATTGCTCTTTGTCAGAATTGAAAAATTTGAAAATATTTTTTTTTTCACATGACATTTTGGACTGAGGTGTGTTATAAAACACATATGGACTGGCATTATTCGGGCAATAGTGCACGTCTATGAACCCCGGGGCCTGTTAGTGATCAGGAGACGGTCCTATTTCCCAAGGCCGAAGGCCGAGGGAAATAGGACCCTCTCCTGGTCACTCACATGCCCTCAGGGTACATAGACGTGCACTATTGCCCTCATTGCAAGTCCGTATGTGTATACTATTGACCCTTTGCACCAACGTCACACACGTCTCTGTCTGCCAAGGTCACCATTTTAGGAGTCAACTTGTGAGCGTGTTAACGCCGCGTCGCCTAAAATGCGCACTACACTGTGTAACACATGGGGACATCCCCAAGTTTATTATAATGATGACGTCAGGTGAATTATGGTTTATTTAGAGTGTACATTGCTTCGAAGTGATTCTTCCACTAATTTGCATTTGTTTGACTTTACAGCACTGGGATCGAGTTTGTCGTTATCCGCAGTATTCCAAGCTCTGGGGATGTACTTCAAGAAGAAATTCACCCTAGCTGTCGGGTTATCAACGTCAGGCATCAGCTTAGGCCAGTTGGCGTTCGCCCCTCTGTACACCTATCTGATAGACCTGTACGGCTGGAGAGGATCCATGATTATTGTTGCGGGGATAAGTTTTCACCTGGTAGCAGCAGGAGCCCTAATGCGACCCAATGTGCCAAGGACAACTCGACCTCAAGCGCCGAGGACAGCTCGACTTAATCATGAGCTACAATCTGTGAATGGACATCATGAAATGGACAGCAAACAAGTGACTTTGGAATCGGCTGACAGCAGCAGGTTGAATGAGAATATTATTCAACAGAATGGGGTAAATCTGAGCTTGAAGTCAACTGGAGAAGATCACGGACACGACAACCCAAGCAAAACCACATTGAGCAATGGTGATGTTACAGATAAATATGTCGGTTCCACTGAACCCAAAGCTGGGTTCCCTCCCCCGTGTCATAACCCATCCGTCACGGTCGAAGATGACAGAGACGATCAAACGTCCGATCGTGAACCGGCCAGACCGCCTTCTCCTTGTGGACGTGTTCTCGAATACCTCTCCTTATTTAAATATTTCATGTTGGAGACGTATGGCCTCAGACGTCTTGCCAAAAATGTGGATTTTATTATCATGATGGTTGGAGCAGTGTGTCACGGCTTCGGGAAGCTTGGAGTGGTCTATACCGTTGCTCGAGCAGAGTCAATCGGCGTGGAGCCAGAGCTAGCATCTCTACTTCTATCCATGATAGGGGCTGGAAGCACTGTTGCTAGAGTCACTCACGGCTGGTTCATTGATAAGAAATACATCACAGCGGAGATGACCTACACATTGGCCATGCTTGTCTTCAGCGTAACGGACATTCTGACGCCCTGGCTTGTGACTTACTTACCGTTGGTCATCCTATCAATTTTTATGGGGATGGCAGCCGGGTTGGCCGCGTCCGTGTTGATCGTTGTCTCGCGTTCGTTCGTTGAGCCATCCGATGCGTCTGGTGCTTTCGGAGCCCAGTTATTTTTCTGGGGCGTTGGGGACATCCTCGGGGTGCTGGTAACAGGTGAATTAATTTTTTCAATGTAGGCCTAACCCTCCTACTCGCCAAAGCATTTTAACGGTTATTTGATATTGGAACCGTTCGTCTTCCCTGACTGGTCTAATAGTCCAATAGCCTATTAGCGTCCAATAATTATTCATAATGGATGTCCAATAATTATTTATACTGGCTGTCCAATAATTATTCATACTGGATGTCCAATAATTATCCATTTTGGACGGGAGCGCCTGTCCAACGTCGCATCAGTAAATACATGCCAAAATAATGGATGGCACGGAGTGATGCGTGTGTTCCACAAATAAATAAAAAAATGAAAAAGGATATGTGTGTGGTATACATGCCCAATGAATAAAACCACATCGAGGCTGGAAGGAATAGTCTATGCCATTTTTTATCATAATTATTGGTGACAGCACGATTGACCCATGATGGGATCAACTAATGTTTTCCTTCGTAATACAACTAGATTTAAACTGTTATTTCTAATATTGTTTAAGTGAATGCATTATGCACTTCAAGTGCTCATGTACGTTTTTACCGTCTTCTTTTATTGTTATTTTGTAGGTATTGTTTATGATAACCTTCAAAGTTACGACATCGCCTACTTTATCGGTGGGGGCGTCCTATTCATCGGATTTGTGCTGACTTTGTACGTTTCTGTCAGCCGCAGACGAAGACAAAGATGCAAATTACTCGACGCAGAAGCTACCGTCCAGCCATCTGAAGAGACTCAAATGCAGGCTGTTTATCCTGGATCAAGCCGGTTAGAACCGGAATTATTAGGTAGTTCAGGGCGACCTGACGAAGACGGAGGATGTGTCAATCCAGCGTACGCCGTAACCGGTGACGAGGACATTTCGGTTGGGGACGTACCGGTAATCTTGCTCGACGACGCAGGCGCGAAGGCGAATCTTCCTGAGATAAGAACGGAACATTTGATGCCATCAAGTGAAGTTGAAGACGAGGTCGGAGATACAGATGGAATAGAGAATCCCATGACTATTACACAAACGTCAGTTGACATAACAGATGGTTCAGAATTAACGGTGTTATAGACTGTTCAAGTGTCGTGAGAATTTAAACTTTGGCACCGTTTAAGTGGGTGATTTTGTTTCCATTACACGTTTAAGCAACGTAAGTGGGAAGGCTCCCAAAAATGACCAGTTTGAACTGCAATTCGGACAAGGACAATGTTTTCAATAAACTTGAAGACTTTGTGAGCCTTGTTAAACCAAAACGCTTTTGTTTATACTCCGAAAATAGATTGTCCCCAACACCTCGGGTTGATCTGGATTTGATTGAACACATTGACCTTTCTTTGTTTAATGGCTGGCGGACATTTGCTGGTAGAGGACTTCAGACTTCTCCATTAACATTGCCCGAATGGGATATCTTTGGTGGCAGCAGACTTACTGGGTGCATTCGTGTTCTCTGAAATATGCAAATGCTCAGAACCAAGTAAACAATGAAAATGTAACTGGCCAGTGCATGTCTGCTGCCACCAAGCGTTGCAAAGTCTTCCATTTTGCAAGTAGACCAAGTTCGTTCCAAGAATTTATTTTAAAGAAATTATAACCGTAGGCCTACGTCATTGGTTTCTCTTCATACCTATGACATTTCAGATAGAATTATGCCTTACAATATTTAGTTCTGGTATCAAATTTATAATATTTTATTATATTGTGGTTATGACCCAGTCGGGGTTTGAAATCAGAGTTTTCTTTCTCCTAGGTAGGCTGTCAGCCAAGGCTTCCAGCCCCACCAGCCCGAGTTTGAAATCAGAGTTTGTGTCTCCTAGGTGAACTGCCTCCCATGGTTAACGAGCTCCACCTGCCCCACAGTTCTAAACGGGGATCGGCACGTGAAGCCGGGCAGTGGGAGTTAGAATTAGGAGAGGCTATTCGAGACCTGATCATTGTGCAGTGGCGTAACCAGACATTTTCATGGTTGGATCGGCAAGCGGGGGTAAAGACATAATTTGGAAGGGGCTATTTAATGTACCGAACCATTTATTTGTGCATTTGTTTCGATCTTATTGGGAGGGGCAAGGGTTCTGAGAGGGATCCAGGCTCCCTGCACCTCCCTGTGGTTACGCCACTGATCATATTGGACATTTCATGGATGAAGGGTGGTTCAATACTAGTCTACAACATTAATGGGTTTTTGAAATTATTTTTTTACAAACAATAATTGTTAGTGATGAGCAACATTCAGCCAATCAAGGACACGTATCACTCGATGACGTATAGTTTTGTCATACCGGTAATTCATAATAATATATTATTCATAATAATAGAAGGCGGCTTACTACTTCGCGTGTGTACACCCTTGCTTGGAAGATTTTTGTAAGTTTGGGGTTGCATATTTAGGTATCTAGGATACATGTCTCTTTTTTCAAACTTGTGTACAATGCATGATATATCCAGTATTGGTTAGAATAGAATCTGTATGCTAAAGTGAGTCAAGTTAGTGCTATTTGAGTGCAAACAATTTGTGCTGGGCAGGTATTAGTGTAATTTGTTGTATTTGTGAACACCTAGCTACACCTTGTGAACATTGAACATTAAACATCGATTTTGACAAGCTTAGTTAGCAGAGTTACTGAACAGGCACATGTATTATGTCCTTTAAATACAGCATTATTACAATCACCAGCACAATCGATGATAACTATACTCTCTTAATGTAAAAGAGTGAAAACATCACTCTCTTGCCCGAGTGGTGGTGTAATTTTTACTCTTTTTAGAGTGCAATTATCTTTAGTTTGCTCTTTTAGAGTGACATTTGAGTAAACTTCACTCTGAATCGAGTGAAAAAGAAAATGTTTCCACTCTAAAAAGACTTGTCCGCCATATGGCTTTTAAAAGAGTGGTATGGGGGACAACTCTTTTCCGAGTGGAAATATTTTCTTTTTCACTCGATTCAGAGTGAACTTCACTCAATGTTCACTCTATAAGAGCAAACTAGAATGATAATTACACCACCACTCGGGCAGGAGAGTGATGTTTTCACTCTTTTACATTAAGAGAGTATGTACACGATGAGATCATTCATACGTATTGGTTACCGAGAGAGATCCGCGCGATGAAACCAGTAGTAATGAATAATCATGTAAAATGTATACGTCATGGAATGTTACGTTTGATTGGCTGAATGTTACCCTATTTGCCTTATTCACGATTCGGCCATTTTGTGTCTTAATCCCTGAATGCAAAGGCTTTGTAAGCATGCAATGCTCACCATGGTCACCGGGCTGTTTTGTCTCTATATAGAGAGCAACCTCTTCAAAATGTCAATGTTTTTGTCAAATCAGATCTTTATTTTTCATGCCAGAAATAAATTCTGATTATAACTATCACTTGGTCCTTTTTTTCTAATGCTTTCAGTGAGTAAGCTGCAGTGAGAGGTTGTGAAAAGTACAACCACACTTATACACCGACCGTGAACAAGGCAAATATTTGTTTTGGGGCCCATTTAAAAGTTTAAAATGAGTCCCGATAAAACTTCGGCTGCGAAAATGTATAATTATAGGCATATGGTTTTTAATAATAAGTACTGAGAGTACAGTGCTTAACACACATCGGTGTATGGGTAAAAATTACAAATAATATTCTTCATCCCCGATGCAAAAATTAATATAATTATGAGTAGTGAGAGCGTTGACAACAAAATAAAGAACTGGAAATTTGACATATTTAATGTTTTTGCGATGCAAATACCACACGAATGTTAAAATAAAGATTCTTTGGGGTATTGTCCAAACTCTCTCTATACAATGGTTCTGGTTGTCTCTACAGAGATCGTCACCAGACGATGGTCAAGATCGCACAAGGACCATTCGTCGACTAGAGGTAGATATTGCCTGTTCCCAAAACAGTTTTTGAGCATGAGCAACAGTATCAGACACTAGTCAAAAAATGGCCCTTGTGCCAACTCGGCCGATGATTACCAGCAGTGTTTGTAAACTTTTGATGAATGAATCTGATGGATCAGACTCGACGCAATCCGTCTTCAGCTCGAACCTGTCCGACCCTCATTCCAGCAAGGTTCAACAAAAATTGACTTTAAAAGGTTCACTTCTTGAAGTGTCATATCAATCCAGTCTTTTAGTTTAAAACAATCGAATCAGTTAACCAACTTGTGAAGTTCCATCAAATTTGCAAGTTTTTTTTTCTTTCTTTTTTTTCAGTCGAAAAAAATACTTGTCTTGGCTCAAGACATCTCTTCATGTACCTGAGTTTACCCCCAATTGTACTTACCAAGCTCAAGGGTTAGAAGCTGCGGACAGGAAATTATTAGGCTGTTGGCAAAAAAAATGGTTAGAAGCTGTGGAAGTAAATATGTTAGAAGCTGTGGACGGAATAATAATTCTTAAAAACTGTGGAAGAAAAGGTTAGCCATTATGACTTGACCTGACCTTTCCTTATCCGAGATGTATTTCCCAGATTTTTAAAGGCACAATACAGGATTTGTATTCATAATTGTTGATGTTAGTATTGGTCTGAAGGCTGACTGGATTATGAAGTTCATAAGAATAGCAATCTTCCATAGAAATATTTCTTACTGAAATACTGTCACAGTCAAGGAAACAGAAACTGAAGACCCCGATTTAAATTTCGGTTGTAACAATCGAAATTATCGACAAACACATGCAGAAAAGCGTGTACAGTTTTCAGTATTTTCTCCGACTTGGACAATGGATTGAGCCCGTTCTCACTGGTTTATTTTTTCATGTATACATTATATCACACAAAGTAAGAAGAACACTGCACCAATTCTATATTTTATTAACCTTTCTGTTGTTATTGCCTTTCTACTTCATCGGAAACCTCAGACACCCTTGATCAAGGCTACCCTTAGGTTCGAAGACTTCATTGCAGCGACACACCTTCTGTTGTCTATTGGTTAAACACGGGGCGGCAGTAGCCATCGCCGCTGGGCCGGGCTGAGCAGCGGTCCCGCAGTCTGTGTCTGGGTGAAGCTAGCTCTGATCCCGCGGGCTTGTTGTGCCGCTCTGGTCCCGCAGGCTGTGTGCAGCTAGCTCTGGTCCCGCGGGCTGGGTGTTGCCGCTCTGGTCCAGCAGGCTGGGTGCAGCTAGCTCTGATGCAGAATTAAGCGGTTCCATCCAACATGTTCAAAGTGAAGACAGTGGTATTTCGAATACTGCTTACGTTCCGACTGGTGGTGATGATGTTTTGGCAAAAGGGTGTGGCGTGAAAGAAAATGTTTCGACAAAGCAAAACTTGGTTTAAGAAATGACTATTTTCACAGGCGCCGTTTTGTAATTATAACTCATCCATGTATACTGCCCAAGATGAAGCAGAGTTCCACAATACTGCTTTATTCTATATTTATTCTATATATTCTATATTCTATATTTGTGCTTAATAAATGGATAGGCCGTGTCCGAATGATTGGCTTCGGCAGCGGCTACTGCCAGAACGCCGAGGATTCCCATTTAATCTTCAACGTTGTCGTTGCAGCCAGCGGCCTTAGCCGATGCCGAAGTCGCTTGGTTCGGACACGGCGGTATTGTGATAACTTTAAAGTAATTCGGTCAAAAGGGGACGCTATCTCAATACTATTCGCTCGGCCCACCAGTCTAATCGAATTATTCTGTTATGACACGAGTGAATGCACGCAGAGCCGTGTATAAAGAGAGCTGTGACAACTTGTGACTAGAAGCCAGTTTCGGTCCAAAAACGCATGTGCGCACACAGGGTACCAGACTACACATTTTGACCCCCAAAAATGCCGTCCAGCAACCACATGACCAATGAAAACTGTCACCTCAATTCGCAACTTTCTCAACATAAGGCTCATGCTAACGATAGTGTCTTCTCTCACGACAAGGGAACTTGAAACACGCTGTCTACCAAGGGTGCATACAACCCATAGTAGCTACTGACACACACTGGTGACAATCATTATTGACAGTGACTTTGACAATAATGACACAATTAAGCTCAGAATGGACCAAATGCAATGACGTCATAACGCCGCCATCCTAGAGGTGAAACGATGGTGAAACAATGGAAAATGCACATGATGCACGTGCGGCACACAGGATGGGCCAATGAAAAGCCTTCTTTTAACCTCTTGCCTAGAGGGCGCCCTACTCAAATGACGTCTTAATGCGTCTATCTAAGGTCTATCGGGAACACTGATCTCTACACAATGTCAGTATAAAACTTCTAGAGATCAGTGATCGGAACACAGGTGGTACAAAATATTGTTCGATGAATATTGTTGTTGACTGGGTCAAGTCTAACTTTTGCTGAGAGTTTAATTTGTTTGAAGAGAAAATCTAGGATTGACTATACTATTATGGGTTTCAATCTGAAAGCTCATCACTGATTACCATGTTCATGCAAGTACCAATTCACCGCAGAAATGTTTCCGTCTGTGTTGCTGCTCGAAGAGGAGTAAATAGCACTTTACACACCTCTAAAATCACTTATTTCGATCGCAGCAATCGAAATCAACATGTAGGATAAGCGTGCAAACTAATTCACTGACAAAACCTGAAACCGTTTTTTGTTATTTTCACTAATATCGATGTAATTAAACTGTTCACAAAATATTTTGTATTATGGTGTGTTTACTGAAAACTGACTGAAAATCTGACATCACACTAGACATCTCCAATGTCAAACAACAAGTTAATTGACATATACTTCTATGGCAATACTTATCAGGGATAAAAAGGACAGTCAGGTGGCTGTCCTTGAGTGCCCTCTACCTGGAAATGCCACCTAAATGTTTACCGTTATAAATATCACTCATTATTTGAGACCTCGGTTAACTAAGACGTGACAACTTAAATGTCATGCAACTTATGTTACGTAATAAACTACCTTTTTATCATCATGTAAATATCTGATAAACCAGTACAATGACGGCGCCACTTTACCGTTGATATCTGACATCAATTATTTGTGATGTTGCAACAGTCTCACTTTGTAAAAACGTTTTATACTGAAGAGCTAAAAAAAGACGACATTTTGTAAACATTTTACGAGGCAGCGTTTGTCGATTTTTTATTATGGATTTGAAGTTAAGGGATTCGGTACTTTCGCAGGCTGGCGAGCTCGACGATCAGCCAATAAAGACAGATCCTACGTATGCGAACCAAAACTCCGATGAAGATCTGCTTAATAAAAATAGGGAAACGGACCCGCCAAGTTACCCACCGGGGCAGACACTCTCTGAGCCCCAGATGGACTCAGGTTGGTCATGGTTTGTATTGGCCGGTTCCTTCGTTGTGTACTTCACGGCACTTGGTTCTTCGTCGTCCTTAAGTGTGTATTTGACGGTATGGATGGAATCTTTTGAGGCAAATGCCGCTACGGTGGGATTCGTGATATCCATCCACTCCTTCATGAGAGGAATGTTTGGTAAGTCTTTTCTATCTTTGTTGCCCGGACGTATAAATCATGCTGAACATTCGGTGGCCATTTTGGATTTCAGTATGAATATTTTGAACTTATAATAACAATAATACTGGAGTCTTATAACGCACGTGTGTAGCAACAATTTAACTCAAGGCACTCAAGGCACGGTACGGTCTCACATTTCGATGGCAAGACCCGATATATAGAAATATCACGTGATCATCCACAAATTATTTTAACTCGAAAACCATAGGTTCAGACACCCCTCCCCTATCAACCCTCCCTTAATCCATTCGTTTTGATGTCTTGGGCCAGCGGCGTAGCCAAGGGAGGGAGGCTGGGGCATGTGCCCCCCCCCCCCCCCACACACACACACACACATACAAATTTCCAGTGCCCCAAGGTGCTCCTCATGAAAAAAAAATGTTGATACATGTATTTCATTAAAAATCATGGTACCTGCCCCCCCCCCCCCCCCCCACTGAAAAGCAATGCCCCCGCCCCACCTGTGTTCCCTAGGGAAAAAATCCTGGCTACGCCGCTGTCTTGGACTGAAATCCTTAGCTACCCAGGGTCCAATTTCAAAGAGCTGCTGAAGCACACAAATCAGCTCAGCACATAAAATTGTGCTTACCCGACAATGGTTACCAGCCAAAATATATTGTCATAAACCGTTTACAACTAGTTTCCTGCTTATTTTTGCTTGGCAGAAAATTTGTAAGCATTCTTGGCTGCTTATCGGCAGCTCTATGAACTTGGGTCCAGTTGGCTCTGACAAGGAGATATTGCAAATTCATCAACATTTAGACTGCTTAATGGAAGCTCAATAGAGTATTGTTTTGACACAAGATTTGTACATGTACATAATAAGTGGTGTGGATTTCACAAAGTGCTACGACTAGTCTTATCTTGAGTTAGGATGAGTAACTAGTCCTTATTCAATTCAATTCAATTCAATTCAATTCAATTCAATTCAATTCAATTCAATAACACGTTTATTTCCAAACTCACAATACAACTAACAGAATCAATATTAAGAATGAATATAGAGATAATTAATACAATATTAAATATATAATAAGAGAAATATTAAGTAACACAACAGCTAATGATGAAATAGTAAAATAAGCAACAGGGAAGGGAGTGAGTATGGGGGCTGTTCTATAAGCCGAGGCTTGTGTGGAACAACCTTGGACATGATACAAAACAGTGGACAGCAGAAACAAAGACAAAACAACAACAAAGAGGACAGAAAAGTAAGCATATAAACCAAAACACAGGCAAATTAAATCAACAAACTTAAACCAACTAAGAGGAGAATTTCAAAAAGCAGAGGACAATCGGTGTGACCTGGAGAGAAAGCTACGTTACATAATTGGAGAGAAGGACTCTTTTAAACATTGTTTTGAAATCAATCATTAACTGCAGGTCCCATATCTGGCATGTTTTGCAAAAAGTTTGGATGTCGTGTGGTCATGATAGTGGGTGGGTTAATACTCACTGGAGGATTTTTAATGGCGGCAGTATCTCCTACAGTAGAAATCCTCATGATAAGCAACGGGTTGGTTACAGGTTAGTTGCGTCGATGACAGAGACAATTATTTTTTGTCGTTTTAAGATTTTGTCATTATACGTTTGTGACTTTGTTGATGCCCACATTTCTTTTCTTTTTTTAGTATCAAGAGACTGCTACTTAAATGTGTGATGTTATTGCTCTTTGTCAGAATTGAAAAATTTGAAAATATTTTTTTTTTCACATGACATTTTGGACTGAGGTGTGTTATAAAACACATATGGACTGGCATTATTCGGGCAATAGTTCACGTCTATGAACCCCGAGGGCCTGTTAGTGATCAGGAGACGGTCCTATTTCCCAAGGCCGAAGGCCGAGGGAAATAGGACCCTCTCCTGGTCACTCACATGCCCTCAGGGTACATAGACGTGCACTATTGCCCTCATTGCAAGTCCGTATGTGTATACTATTGACCCTTTGCACCAACGTCACACACGTCTCTGTCTGCCAAGGTCACCATTTTAGGAGTCAACTTGTAAGCGTGTTAACGCCGCGTCGCCTAAAATGCGCACTACACTGTGTAACACATGGGGACATCCCCAAGTTTATTATAATGATGACGTCAGGTGAATTATGGTTTATTTAGAGTGTACATTGCTTCGAAGTGATTCTTCCACTAATTTGCGTTTGTTTGACTTTACAGCATTGGGATCGAGTTTGTCGTTATCCGCAGTATTCCAAGCTCTGGGGATGTACTTCAATAAGAAATTCACCCTAGCTGTCGGGTTATCAACGTCAGGCATCAGCTTAGGCCAGTTGGCGTTCGCCCCTCTGTACACCTATCTGATAGACCTGTACGGCTGGAGAGGATCCATGATTATTGTTGCGGGGATAAGTTTTCACCTGGTAGCAGCAGGAGCCCTAATGCGACCCAATGTGCCAAGGACAACTCGACCTCAAGCGCCGAGGACAGCTCGACTTAATCATGAGCTACAATCTGTGAATGGACATCATGAAATGGACAGCAAACAAGTGACTTTGGAATCGGCTGACAGCAGCAGGTTGAATGAGAATATTATTCAACAGAATGGGGTAAATCTGAGCTTGAAGTCAACTGGAGAAGATCACGGACACGACAACCCAAGCAAAACCACATTGAGCAATGGTGATGTTACAGATAAATATGTCGGTTCCACTGAACCCAAAGCTGGGTTCCCTCCCCTGTGTCATAACCCATCCGTCACGGTCGAAGATGACAGAGACGATCAAACGTCCGATCGTGAACCGGCCAGACCGCCTTCTCCTTGTGGACGTGTTCTCGAATACCTCTCCGGATTTAAATATTTCATGTTGGAGACGTATGGCCTCAGACGTCTTGCCAAAAATGTGGATTTTATTATCATGATGGTTGGAGCAGTGTGTCACGGCTTTGGGAAGCTTGGAGTGGTCTATACAGTTGCTCGAGCAGAGTCAATCGGCGTGGAGCCAGAGCTAGCATCTCTACTTCTATCCATGATAGGGGCTGGAAGCACTGTTGCTAGAGTCACCCACGGCTGGTTCATTGATAAGAAATACATCACAGCGGAGATGACCTACACATTGGCCATGCTTCTCTTCAGCGTAACGGACATTCTGACGCCCTGGCTTGTGACTTACTTACCGTTGGTCATCCTATCAGTTTTTATGGGGATGGCAGCCGGGTTGGCCGCGTCCGTGTTGATCGTTGTCTCGCGTTCGTTCGTTGAGCCATCCGATGCGTCTGGCGCTTTCGGAGCCCAGTTATTTTTCAGGGGCGTTGGGGACATCCTCGGGGTGCTGGTAACAGGTAAATTAATTTTTTCCATGTAGGCCTAACCCTCCTACTCGCCAAAGCATTTTAACGGTTATTTGCCATTGGAACCGTTCGTCTTCCCTGACTGGTCTAAGAGTCCAATAGCCTATTAGCGTCCAATAATTATTCATAATGGATGTCTAATAATTATTTATACTGGATGTCCAATAACTATTCATACTGGATGTCCAATAATTATCCATTTTGGACGGGAGCGCCTGTCCAACGTCGCATCAGTAAATACATGGCAAAATAATGGATGGCACGGAGTGATGCGTGTGTTCCACCAATAAAAAAAAATGAAAAGGATATGTGTGTGGTATACATGCCCAATGAATAAAACCACATCGAGGCTGGAAGGAATAGTCTATGCCATTTTTTATCACAATTATTGGTGACAGCATGATTGATCCTTGAGGGGATCAACTAATGTTTTCCTTCGTAATACAACTAGATTTAAACTGTTATTTCTAATATTGTTTAAGTGAATGCATTATGCACTTCAAAGTGCTCATCTACGTTTTTACCGTCTTCTTTTATTGTTATTTTATAGGTAATGTTTATGACAACCTTCAAAGTTACGACATCGCCTACTTTATCGGTGGGGGCGTCCTATTCATCGGATTTGTGCTGACTTTGTATGTTTCTGTCAGCCGCAGACGAAGACAAAGATGCAAATTACTCGACGCGGAAGCTACCGTCCAGCCATCTGAAGAGACTCAAATGCAGGCTGTTTATCCTGGATCAAGCCGGTTAGAACCGGAATTATTAGGTAGTTCAGGGCGACCTGACGAAGACGGTGGATGTGTCAATCCAGCGTACGCCGTAACCGATGACGAGGACATTTCGGTTGGGGACGTACCGGTAATCTTGCTCGACGACGCAGGCGCGAAGGCGAATCTTCCTGAGATAAGAACGGAATCTTTGATGCAACCAAGTGAAGTTGAAGACGAGGTCGGAGATACAGATGGAATAGAGAATCCCATGACTATTACACAAACGTCAGTTGATATAACAGATGGTTCAGAATTAACGGTGTTATAGACTGTTCAAGTGTCGTGAGAATTTAAACTTTGGCACCGTTTAAGTGGGTGATTTTGTTTCCATTACACGTTTGAACTGCAATTCGGACAAGGACATTGTTTTCAATAAACTTGAAGACTTTGTAACCAAAACGCTTTTGTTTATACTCCGAAAATAGATTGTCCCCCAACACCTCGGGTTGATCTGCATTTAATTGAACACATTGACCTTTCCTTGTTTAATGGCTGGCGGACATTTGCTGGTAGAGGACTTCAGACTTCTCCATTAACATTGCCCCAATGGGATACCTTTGGTGACGCAAGGTGGCAGCAGACTTACTGGGTGCATTCGTGTTCTCTGAAATATGCAAATACTCCGAACCAAGTAAACAATGAAAATGTAACTGGTAGGCCAGTGCATGTCTGCTGCCACCAAGCGTTGCAAAGTCTTCCATTTTGCAAGTAGACCAAGTTCGTTCCAAGAATTTATTTGAAAGAAACTATAACCGTAGGCCTACGTCATTGGTTTCTCTTCATACCTATGACATTTCAGACAGAATTATGCCTTACAATATTTAGTTCTGGTATCAAATTTATAATATTTTATTATATTGTGGTTATGACCCAGTCGGGGTTTGAAATCAGAGTTTTCTTTCTCCTAGGTAGGCTGTCAGCCAAGGCTGCGAGCCCCACCAGCCCGAGTTTGAAATCAGAGTTTCTGTCTCCTAGGTGAACTGCCTCCCATGGTTAACGAGCTCCACCTGCCCCACAGTTCTAAACGGGGATCGGCACGTGAAGCCGGGCAGTGGGAGTTAGAATTAGGAGAGGCTATTCGAGACCTGATCATTGTGCAGTGGCGTAACCAGACATTTTCATGGTGGGATCGGCAAGCGGGGGTAAAGACATAATTTGGAAGGGGCTATTTAATGTACCGAACCATTTATTTGTGCATTTGTTTCGATCTTATTGGGAGGGGCAAGGGTTCTGAGAGGGGTCCAGGCCCCCTGCACCTCCCTGTGGTTACGCCACTGATCATATTGGACATTTCATGGATGAGGAGTGGTTCAATACTAGTCTACAACATTAATGGGTTTTTGAAATTATTTTTTTACTAACAATAATTGTTAGTGATGAGCAACATTCAGCCAATCAAGGACACGTATCACTCGATGACGTATAGTTTTGTCAAACCGGTAATTCATAATAATATATTATTCATAATAATAGAAGGCGGCTTACTACTTCGCGTGTGTACACCCTTGCTTGGAAGATTTTTGTAAGTTTGGGGTTGCATAGGTATCTAGGATACATGTCTCTTTTTTCAAACTTGTGTACAATGCATGATATATCCAGTATTGGTTAGAATAGAATCTGTATGCTAAAGTGAGTCAAGTTAGTGCTATTTGAGTGCAAACAATTTGTGCTGGGCAGGTATTAGTGTAATTTGTTGTATTTGTGAACACCTAGCTACACCTTGTGAACATTGAACATTAAACATCGATTTTGACAAGCTTAGTTAGCAGAGTTACTGAACAGGCACATGTATTATGTCTTTTAAATACAGCATTATTACAATCACCAGCACAATCGATGATAACTATACTCTCTTAATGTAAAAGAGTGAAAACATCACTCTCTTGCCCGAGTGGTGGTGTAATTTTCACTCTTTTTAGAGTGTAATTATCTTTAGTTTGCTCTTTTAGAGTGAAATTTAAGTAAACTTCACTCTGAATCGAGTGAAAAAGAAAATGTTTCCACTCTAAAAAGACTTGTCCGCCATATGGCTCTTTTAAAAGAGTGGTATGGGGGACAACTCTTTTCCGAGTGGAAATATTTTCTTTTTCACTCGATTCAGAGTGAACTTCACTCAATGTTCACTCTAAAAGAGCAAACTAGAATGAATTGCACTCTAAAAAGAGTGAAAATTACACAACCACTCGGGCAAGAGAGTGATGTTTTCACTCTTTTACATTAAGAGAGTATGTACACGATGAGATCATTCATACGTATTGGTTACCGAGAGAGATCTGCGCGATGAAACCAGTAGTAATGAATAATCATGTAAAATGTATACGTCATGGAATGTTACGTTTGATTGGCTGAATGTTACCCTATTTGCCTTATTCACGAGTCGGCCATTTTGTGTCTTAATCCCTCACCATGGTCACCGGGCTGTTTTGTCTCTATATAGAGAGCAACCTCTTCAAAATGTCAATGTTTTTGTCAAATCAGATCTTTATTTTTCATGCCAGAAATAAATTCTGATTATAACTATCAGACACTTGGTCATTTTTACTAATGCTTTCAGTGAGTAAGCTGCAGTGAGAGGTTGTGAAAAGTACAACCACACTTATACACCGACCGTGAACAAGGCAAATATTTGTTTTGGGGCCCATTTAAAAGTTTAAAATGAGTCCCGATAAAACTTCGGCTGCGAAAATGTATAATTATAGGCATATGGTTTTTAATAATAAGTACTGAGAGTACAGTGCTTAACACACATCGGTGTATGGGTAAAAATTACAAATAATATTCTTCATCCCCGATGCAAAAATTAATATAATTATGAGTAGTGAGAGCGTTGACAACAAAATAAAGAACTGGAAATTTGACGTATTTAATATGTTTTTGCAATGCAAATACCACACGAATGTTAAAATGAAGATTCTTTGGGGTATTGTCCAAACTCTCTCTATACAATGGTTCTGGTTGTCTATACAGAGATCGTCACCAGACGATGGTCAAGATCGCACAAGGACCATTCGTCGACTAGAGGTAGATATTGCCTGTTCCCAACACAGTTTTTGAGCATGAGCAACAGTATCAGACACTAGTCAAAAAATGGCCCTTGTGCCAACTCGGCCGATGATTACCAGCAGTGTTTGTAAACTTTTGATGAATGAATCTGATGGATCAGACTCGACGCAATCCGTCTTCAGCTCGAACCTGTCCGACCCTCATTCCAGCAAGGTTCAACAAAAATTGCCATTAAAAGGTTTCACTTCTTTAAGTGTCATATCAGTCCAGTCTTTTAGTTTAAAACAATCGAATCAGTTAACCAACTTGTGAAGCTCCATCAAATTTGCAAGTTTTTTTCTTTCTTTTTTTTTTCTGTCGAAAAAAATACTTGTCTTGGCTCAAGACATCTCTTCATGTACCTGAGTTTACCCCCAATTGTACTTACCAAGCTCAAGGGTTAGAAGCTGCGGACAGGAAATTATAAGGCTGTTGGCAAAAAAAATGGTTAGAAGCTGTGGAAGTAAATATGTTAGAAGCTGTGGACGGAATAATAATTCTTAAAAACTGTGGAAGAAAAGGTTAGCCATTATGACTTGACCTGACCTTTCCTTATCCGAGATGTATTACCCAGATATTTAAAGGCACAATACAGGATTTGTATTCATAATTGATGATGTTAGTATTGGTCTGAAAGCTGACTTGATTATGAAGTTCATAAGAATCTTCCATAGAAATATTTCTTACTGAAATACTGTCACAGTCAAGGAAACAGAAACTGAAGACCCCGATTTAAATTTCGGTTGTAACAATCGAAATTATCGACAAATACATGCAGAAAAGTGTGTACAGTTTTCAGTATTTTCTCCGACTTGGACAATGGATTGAGCCCGTTTTCACTGGTTTATTTTTTCATGTATACATTATATCACACAAAGTAAGAAGAACACTGCACCAATTCTATATTTTATTAACCTTTCTGTTGTTATTGCCTTTCTACTTCATCGGAAACCTCAGACACCCTTGATCAAGGCTACCCTTAGGTTCGAAGACTTCATTGCAGCGACACACCTTATGTTGTCTATTGGTTAAACAAAAGGGGGGCGGTAGCCATCGCCGCTGGGCCGGGCTGAGCAGCGGTCCCGCAGTCTGTGTCTGGGTGAAGCTAGCTCTGATCCCGCGGGCTTGTTGTGCCGCTCTGGTCCCGCAGGCTGTGTGCAGCTAGCTCTGGTCCCGCGGGCTGGGTGTTGCCGCTCTGGTCCAGCAGGCTGGGTGCAGCTAGCTCTGGTCCCGCGGGCTGGGTGTTGCCGCTCTGGTCCAGCAGGCTGGGTGCAGCTAGCTCTGGTCCCGCGGTCTGGGTGTTGCCGCTCTGGTCTCGCAGGCTGGGTGCAGCTAGCTCTGGTCCCGCGGGCTGGGTGTTGCCGCTCTGGTTTCGCAGGCTGGGTGCAGCTAGCTCTGGTCCCGCGGGTGTGGTGCAGCTAACTCTGGACCCGCAGGCTGGGTGCAGATAGTCTCGGTCAAACCATAGAAATAGTGTGATAAACCAGATGCAATTAGACTTCCAATAAAGCAGTTAAAACTTGTGAGTTTTTTATTGACAGTTAATCAGTGTAAGAAATTTGCATTGGAAATTGTTTTTGAAAAATTTTGTACTTTAAAATGGAATTAGTATTGCTGTCAAAATACGTGTTAGTTACAACAAAAGCAAAACACTTTGAAAACAAAAAACAAGAAAATACAAATGAGCATCTGATGCATAGTTATGTGTTTTCTTATCGTTATCTTATGCTTAATTTTAGCAAACAATTAAAGGCAAATAAATGCCTCGTATTATTTTGACACGAAGGCTCAGTATTAACGTAAAAGAAAAGATATACTGCAACAATACATCTACTTTAATGTAAAATTTTGAACCCCTTTGCTCAGAACCCTGGGTTTAACTTTTGTTTTGGATAATAAAATTATTTAATTTGTCTTGAATATGGTTATATTAATCGTTTTTAGGGCAAGAAACGTCTGTTGTTTTTTGAGCTGCCAACTTTCGGAAATGTAGTCTTTTTATACACTCTCTTAATTAATAGTTAGATTGAAAATCACTCTTTTCGATTGAGGCCAGGGACAAATTTTTTGCAGTTTGTCCCTAGTTTCAATCGAATAAAGTAAATTTCAATCGACAATTTAAAAAAAGAAAGCATACTTCAAACGTTCTAACCTCATGGTTTCGATGCCTGGGCTTGTTTTTGCATCCATGAACAAAAACACTTTTTTAATTGCATATTTATAAATTATGTCGAGCTTAATTGCGGAATTATCGAATTTTGTCAACCATTTGGCAAAAGTACGGGCGACCTTCACAGCACTAAGACATTAGTTGCGTATTATTTGACCAATAATGCTAACAAATTAAACCACATTATAGTGATCACACAGAAGCTAAAGGGCAATGAACCCAAAGCCGCTAATCTGCATTCGCAAATCTGTCTCTCCATCTTTGGCCCCACCCTTAAACATTTGCCATGAGTCAGCCGTGGTTTAGTAGCACTATCATCGATTGGGATATGGAGTAAAGTCACAAGGTCAGGCGTAAGAGCCGCAGTCTGGCAACCTGAATTTCAACCAAAAAATTTCAGCTCTGTTATATTATTTAAAAATAACAGAGAAATTTTGAAAAATAGTCATGCCCTTTTTTTGTACAGACGGGATTTTGCAGTTTGTTTCGCCCCATGGAAACAAATCCCTTTTTTCCTAAAAAAAAAAAAGTAGCATCAGTTGATGCACACGGTGAACGCAACACAAATGGTGGTACCAACCTGTGTCTGGTCTACACCAGACCAGACTGACACATCAATTGTTCAAATACTGTTAAACAAACACGTTTTTCTGATAAGAATCCAGGGGCGGATCCAGGATTTTCCAAACGGGGGGCGTGAAATTTATCGATCAAGCAGCAAATGATGACTGAAGGCAAGTTGTGGCGACTGCAAGGGCGTAGAGCGAAGCCCTAACAGCGTGGGGTCCGGGGCCCTCAATGTCCTTCAACTGCACCCTCAAATGTCCTGAAAAGCATGAACAATTTTACACGTGATGCAATAATAGCAAACTGCGTATATGGGCACGGGCGGGCCTGGCGATTCTTTGAAAATAGAGACTCAATCCGAGGTCACTAAACTTGATAGGCCTGGCAAGCTTTCAGACACTTTGCACTATACAGTGTCATATCAGAGATTACCGACATTCACGGGTTGCTGCTGTCCTTATTATATGGAGTCACTGATTGTTCATGGTTGACATCGTTTTTTACCCGCCTCTTATTGTTTGACATTACAGTGAACATTGTAGTATAATGTCGAAAGTTTATTTCTCATTGCAAATGAGCGGGATTATATCTTGATATTTTTTTTTCGGTAGGAAAAATAGGGGGCGTGCCCCCCCCCCGGATCCGCCCCTCGAATCAACCAAGAAGTAGTCAGGCTTTAAATGACCTTTTTGACTGGATTAAAATAACCTTAAAATTTATTTCGCATACACAATTTTCTTTTTAAACCTCACTGGACTCCTCTAAGAACTCCTTTCAAAAGTGTGTTTATCTCCCAACTTGGCATTCTTTTTTGTATTCGTTTTTGTTTTCCCTTGTTTTGATCTCTCCACAGATGCAGATTAATGTGGTTTTTCAGCCAGCCACTCTCTGAATACGGTTTTACTCCATAGTTCATTTGTAGCTGCTCTCTATCTAACAATTCATTTTTTTATTCCCATACATAGGGATCAGAAAAACCATGTTTACAGAGCTTTGTCTTTGTGAACATGTGATAAGCGGCTGCTCTGAGAGCTTTACTTCAGTCTCATCACGTGTAGGCCATGTGTAGTATGAACTATAAAACAGCTTATACCTCTTATCTTTATACTTTTGAATAAAAATAGGCCACGATGCGTAACAGTTATGCAACATTAGCTGTGACACATTGTTCTAAATTCCACCATGGACAGTTTTGACCACAATGTTGTCATAATGAAGTTAACTTCACGTATGGACGAATTGGTTTGCATTCACTTAGCTCCTCGGTCTTTGTAATAAAAATTACGTCAATCAAACAATTTTCAGTGTCTTCCTGGTGTGACAGAATAACAACTAGTAAACTTTTCGGGAAGAAAAGTCAGTTTGCTGAAGAGAAATGTCTTGAAGGAACAGAACACTTTTATTATTAACAGTAGTGATGGGGAAAAGGTTTTTATATATAGGCCTATATGTGAGATTGTTCGTTAGTTGGAGGATAGTTACTTTCATCTGAAAGTCCTAATTAATTCGAAATGGAAATGCAACCGGAAAAGTCACATGCTGTCTTGCCAGATAAGTCCAGCCTGTCAACGAGTGAGGGGAAAACTGGGAGCCCAGCCGTCCAGCCAGAAGCCACCACCGTCAAAAGTGAAGCATATACGGCCGACCTATCTGACCATGGTACGGGCATCAGAGAACTTCAGACGGACTCTGGCTGGGCCTGGATGGTTTTGTTAGGAGCTTTTCTGGTGAATTTCACCGCGATCGGGTCTGCATCGTCGTTGGGCGTGTTTCTGAATGTTTGGATGGAGTCCTTTGATGTGAGTGCTGCATCCGTGAGTCTAGTGGTTGCTCTTGGCTCTCTTATGAGGGGACTGTTGAGTAAGTTTTCACCTCGTCTTTATTTTTCTACAACCCAGAAAAGAACGATGCTCCTGATATCATGAAGATAATTTGCAGTATTGGAAAGAGTGCGCTCAATTCTTGTCAAATCCTCTAGTCAACTTGAAACTTAAATTGCTATGAAGTTAAGGTCGCGTTCAGTTTGGAGAATTCGGCAATGGCCAAGGCTGATTCTTCAGTCAGATTCTTCGGCCATGCCACAGCCGTAGCCTATAGGCCATGTCGAACGAGGTAATTTACAGGCAACCCGTTCCAGGCAATCTCCAATTAGAAAATTCATTTACATTTCAGTTTTCTCGTTATTTTCTTGTGGGTAGTAAGTTACATCTAGAATAATGTCTGATGCACTGCCGAAGTTTGCATGGCTCCAAGTTGCCTTAAAAAATTGCCCCGTGTGACATAGATGGCCTTATGTCATCCAATTTGAAAGCGTATTTACCTTCACAAACATCCCCCCATTTGTCTCAATTTTATATGGTTTGTGCTTTATTTCCTTGCCGGGATTATTAAGACCGGCTCTAATCAAATAAAAATGACAGTATTTCAGATTAATATAGTGGATATTCTGAATAAGGTGGATACAAACAAAATTAAAAGATGGACCAAGTAAAATCAAGGGGAAGCATTCACTAATGTCAACAAGACAACTTATTAATTTAATAAATTTTAATCATATTGAGGTACCTGTTCATTTTTTCCACTTCAGAATAAAAATGTTGCTGTATTTTATTTCAAAGGTCCCGTTTCAGGAGCCCTCAGTGTCAAATTTCAGCCTCGGTGGATAATGATGGTGGGTGGAGTTATTGCAGTAGGGGGAAACATTATGTCGTCTCAAGCCACTACTGTCGAAATGCTAATGGTCAGTAACGGTTTAGTTACGGGTGAGTTGAACAACCTTTTCCAAGTTTCCTCGACCTAGCTGTTCTGCGAATGCATGTACGACCTGCAATGTCGAGGAATCAATCTCCGTCCGTGTTGCCTATCTTTGGTGTGCATTTTGTGAGCATGGTATGCACGCAAAACTATCCCAGGTTGTTTGGAGAACGTGCTTAGCTACAAAAACCGATTTGGAAATCCTTGAAAAACATAAGAATGAAAACCTTGGTTTACAACATTGGCAAACATTGTGTGTGTGCCCTTACACTCACCAATTTACGTGGTGCTTTACACAATGGAACAATGCTACCCCACCAGGTTTTCTTTGTTAAAGTGCTACCCCACAGAGGACTTCTTTAGAAAAGGGAATAACAGAACGACAATAGGAGGGCCCAGTGTAACCGCCATGCTTGTATTGACGTTCCACCCAAGGACTTGTAACAAAAGGGACAATAGGTCCACAATTGCTATTACAAAGGAGAACAATGGGATTCACGGTTGTCAGGACAAAATGTTGAACAAAGGAGGGTCCACGATTGGAGGTCATTACACACTTGTGTGTGAGTGAGGGTTGTCTACCCGGTGAAACCGAGAACTTAAACGAAAGGGATCTGGGTGTTCTGACCAAAGATTATAGAGCGCCGTAGGCGCAAGATGGGGAACTGTGCCTTTATCCACTGTTGGAAAGTGAAATTCGCATGGGCGCCATTTCGGCAAGTGATTGCCTATGTTTCCCATTGATAACAATTGTCATTGTCTACACTGGTACCCACGTTTTTGTGCTGCATCGATGGAGTTCACTTGCCGAAATGGCGTCCAGTGAGATTTCACATTTCAGCCAAAGTTCCCCATCTTGCGCCTACGTAGCTCTATAATCTTTGGTTCTGACAGAGCGAGGACGTCCTTGTCTCACTTTCATGTGCAAAACCAAATGCGATGTCGCTAAAAGAAACCAAGTCCTAACAATACACCGATCCATTAATACCCGCCTTCCTGACGGTTACTGCCTAGCAACGGCACATGGCGTGACTTTTTTTGCCACGATCGCGGTGGTTCGGTTGCGGCCACACGTACAGACATGGTTTTCGTGAACGGTATTATTAGTTTCGTGGCCTTTTGAGCAGTGCATTGAGTCCAAAGAACAATGCAGACAGGAACACTGTTAAACCACTTTTACACGACTGTACGTACAAGGACCACTGTCAGACTTTCAGTGGTTTTGTCAAGGCTATGGTTGGTCAATACGTTAGTGGGCGGGGCTTCATGGATCGGTCTATTGGCGAACAAAGAAAAGTTCTCGATTTACGGGTTACGACAAATATAAAATTACATGAAATTATTGTATAAACAGCCTTCAACAAAAGTGCAAATTAGTGGTTTATTATGTTGACAAAGCTCGTATGGAAATACCGTACCTTTAAAGAAATATCGATGTAATAACTGAGATAATTCCGGAATTTAAAGAGAAATCAAAGTATCGCCTTACAGATTTAGAATGTTCATTCTCGTCATCTAGTTTTCAATGAATACATGCACCATACAAACAACTTGTGAATATTTCATCAAATTCAGTGGTCACCTTCCAGACAAACCGCTAATGTGTTGTAAGGGATTTTTGCACACTCATATTGTGCTTATTTGGTTTGGATTGAAGTTACCAGAATAAAATGTTACATTTTATGAGATTTTATGTAGTAATTTTAATGTTTTTAAAACTGTTTTTTATTATTTACACGTAGAATGTGTTTTATCTAACTTCAACACGTCAGGAGACACTGAAAAGGGGCTTGTTTAGGAAAAATGCAAACGGAAACTACAGTTGGCCAAAAGTGCCCCCCCCCCCGGAAAAATGGTGCCCACCCCACCCCCTTGTACCTCCTTAAAAATTTTACCCTAGTAACGGTGCTGGTCTTTAAATGCTATTACCAAAACTTTGACGTATAGTTCAGACGAAAACATTTATCTGGGGATTGGTACTGGACAAAATTTTACGATGTACTTTGTGATCAGTGAGTTTTCAGTTTGAAACTAAAAAATGTTGGTAAAATTTCTAAATTATATGTAATCAGTGGTGTTTACATTTACACAGATCGTTTTCAAGAATACTGTAATATTTGATATGTTTCATTTCTACATTGGGTTTGATTTCACTAGAAGATTGTTGCTCTGGCTATAACTAGATGGCAGCTTCTATCCGTATTACGCTACAAAAAACAAAACAGCCTAAGGGCAAATTGCAAAAACAGTTTTACACTTTAAAACGTTTTTGTAGTTGATTTGTAAACATGTTTAAAAGCTAAACATAGAATTAGAAAGCAAACTTCATAACTTAGTTAAAAACTAACCTTCAAAGATATTTATAACAACTGCACAACCCCATTGTTTGAGGAAGGCCGCCACAGTCAAGTTGTCACTTGTCGCCATTGTGGAAGCATCGCGCCGCGGCCGGCCCGGCGGGATCTATGCCCAAAGTTGGTCAAAACTTTGATGGCTGTACGCATGATCAGACGACTTTGCCCAACTTTTGTGCATGGTTTTCACAACAAAAAGTTGCCCAATTTATGTGCATCAGTGTAACCAACAATTATGATGAATTTAGATTACTAAAGATTTGCCCAATATTTGCCCAATTTTTGCTTCACTTCTAATAAGAAAAAAGGGCAAAAAATAGCTTGCCCAAGAACATAAATGATTGTTTTTGTTGGGCAAATCTTAACCAATAATTGAGGAACCTACTTTGCCCCAAAAATGGTGTCAACATATTTGACCAACGTTTTTGCAGTGTGAGCCAAAGACGCTTAATTTGGACATGGCCTGAGAAATGTCATACCAGTCATCTATAGCTTTTGCAACACAGCAATATTATTTTTTATATTACTTACATATACAGCTCTGGGTACCAGCATGGCGTTTGTGTCAACAATTGCAATGCTTAATGCTTACTTCAACAACAAATACACTTTCGCGGCTGGGGTGGCGTCTACTGGTATCAGCGCTGGACAACTGGCGTTCCCCCCTCTGTACACTTTCCTGATTGATCTTTATGGATGGCGGGGCGCGATGCTCATTCTAGCGGGAGTAACTGCGAACGTGCTAATTGCCGGGGCGATAATGCGGCCAAACACCAGACAAAGTGGGAAAGCAGAACTTACAGACGATGCCAAGAAATCGGTGTTAATTGTTAACGGAGAGTACGATATGGATGATATGGATGGAAGCAAATCTGATTTGGATAGCATTTCAATCAAGGTGAGAGACGACACAAACATGAAAGATGTGTCCCCAAGCTTGGACTATACGGGATACGACAACCAAGGTTGTGATCTCGATCAGAGCATCGAAAATACGGTGACATCTGAAATGAACACTAACCCTGTTAGCTTAAATCGTCCCACTATGTCAACTAAAAGCATTGAAGTCAAAAAGATGAACCCTGAAGCATCAAAAAGTCACAAACGAAAACTAGTGGTTTGCGGCAAATTCAAATACTTCATGTTAGAGACATATGGGTTACGTCGCCTGGTGCACAATATGCGGTATTTCGTATTAATCATCGTAGCTTTTTGTCAGGGTTACGGAAATTTAACTGTTGTGTACGCGGCAGCTCGAGCTCAAATAGTTGGAATTAACCCCGAACTGGCATCTCTACTACTCTCAATGATCGGTGCTGGGAGCGTGGTTGGCAGACTAACCCACGGTTGGATCATCGATAAGGGGTACGTATCAGCCACCATGGCACACGCCCTTGCCTTGCTTGTCTTCTGTGTGACTGTTTCTGTTGTCCCGGTGTTTGTGACCTTCACTCCCCTGGCCATCGTAGCCGGTGTGACGGGCCTCGCCGTCGGTACAGTTGGCAACCTAGTCACGGTGATCGCACGCTCCCTCGTTCAGCCAGCAGACACCGTGGGGGCTGTGGGGATTATTTTCTTTATCTGGAGCGTTGGTGATGTTGCCGGATCTTTCTTTACAGGTTAGTCTTATAATAGAATATCGATTTGGTTCATCATACGAGGCAGGTTTGCACATGTTACAGTTATGATAAGTAATAATTATAGCCTATATTCAAGCCGCGCCCGTTTTACGTGCAGACCAATCACAGGTAAGATGACGAACTTATTGTCTGACGTTGAGGTTGAGTTTATACATAACTCAAGTCGCGTTGGGCAGAGCTTAATGATCCGAATGATTAGTCCCCTCCCAAGCACAAATTATGCTTAACATCTATATAATGTTTTTGCACTAAGGTTTGGTGTTTGACATCACTGGAAGTTATGACTTTGCGTACATCATTGGTGGCGCTGTCTTGCTGACTGCCTCGATCCTGACGGTCATGTTGCATCTACTCCAAAGGGCCAAACAAAAGCGTAAATTTTCAACAGAAACACTATGCGTTGACGAATAGGACCAGCCAATAGATTCAGAAAGTGGTCGGTAGAGTAACATTAGGGACCAGTCTGCAGATTTTACTAACCCTAAATAAACCCTTAACCTTAACCTTAACCTGTACCCTAAACCCTAACTCTAACCCTGACCCTAAATCAAACCCTTAACCTTAACCTGTACCATAAACCCTTTATACTCTAACCCTGACCCTTAACCTTAATCCGTACCCTTAACCCCAATTCTAACCCTGACCCTAAATCAAACCCTTAACCTTAACCCGTACCATAAACCTTTACTCTAACCCTGACCTTAAATCAAACCCTTAACCTTAACCCGTACCCTTAACCCCAATTCTAACCCTGACCCTAAGTCAAACCCTTAACCTTAACCCGTACCCTTAACCCTTACTCTAAACCCAAAACATTACCCTAAAGTAGTCTAGGCCATCTAACACATTATGTTTACCAAAGAGCCATGGAACCTGGACTTAATTCCTGCATGCACATTTTGTTCTCAGCATTAAGGAAGAAACATAAACCTCACATTTTTAAGAAGATTTTTTCTCAAATGTTGATGTATGTATAAATGTTGCTAAGTGATGACGTTTTGGAGCCGGAAGTGTAAACGAATGGTATAACATAATGTGCATGAACATTCGTTACACTGCACTTCCGGGTCCGAAACGTCACCACTGTAGTCCCCAACAGAACTCGTAATGCTAATTAGCTCATGTGTACTTTTTTACTTTTAAACTCGCCTTAATGTCTTCAAAGTCATTTGCATGCGAAGCATGCCTTTGCAATACATTGTTGGGCGATCTACCTAGACACGTTTTGTACACACATTGAACTGAGAGATAGGAACTGACATCGTCTTTTACCGTTGACGTCTTTGTCATTGTTGTTACCAAAATTGAACGAAGTATCTGTGTCTATTGATTTAAGCTTAAAGAAAGAAATATAATATAAAAGCGGAGACTTCAGAGATTAAACGCATAGACGATTCTTGTAGAAAACAGGTTTCTTGTAACTTTATTGTGACCGTCTTCAGTTGATTTTGTTATAACTGTGACCACTATAATTGATTGATAACTCATAAGAACTTTCAGAAACCTGTAATTTTTAGACGCAAAACGCGTAAATACTACAGCCTATCTCTACAACCACTTACCAACCAACATAGATATTAATAGACCACTATCCTTAATGCCATGCCTACAAACCCAATTGTTTCCAACGTCGTGGGTCGTGCGTACGACCCGTGCGCCCTGCAAGGAAAAGACACCACACAGCAATTCGAAAATGGTGGAAACTCGTTTACATTGTGCCATGGGATTTTTAACTTGTTGGACTTTTGTCGGACTTTTGGGCGCGTACCCAAACATTTTTTTAGACTCTTTGGGTTCCCACCATAGAGATAATTTACATTGTGTATAGCTATGGTTCGCACGTGCTTGGCGACAATTCGCGCAATGTAACGTGTCGAGCGAGACTTGAACATTCCAATTGGTCATGGCATGAAGGGGGGCTTAGTGGATCGATTTATTACAATACCAAATGTGTCAACTTTATCATATGACCAGTGTGGTATCTTGCCTGCCATGAAATGCATTGGAATGCACAATGTGGCTCATCCTTGATATCAAGGTTACAGTATCTATATCCAATGGTGTTGAACCTAATAGCTTGATATGTGCAATAATATACACATATGGACTGGCAATGAGGGAAATAGTGCACGTCTATGCACCCCGAGGGCCTGTGAGTGACCAGGAGAGGGTCCTATCAATCATTAACTGCAGGTCCCATATCTGGAATGTTTTGCAAAAAGTTTGGATGTCGTGTGGTCATGATAGTGGGTGGCTTAATACTCACTGGAGGATTCTTAATGGCGGCAGTATCTCCTACAGTAGAAATCCTCATGATAAGCAACGGGTTTGTTACAGGTTAGTTGCGTCGATGACAGAGACAATTATTTTCTGTCGTTCGAAGTTTTTGTCATTATACGTTTGTGACTTTGTTGATGCCCACATTTCTTTCTTTTTTTAGTATCAAGAGACTGCTACTAAAATGTGTGATGTTATTGCTCTTTGTCAGAATAGAAAAAATTGAAAATATTTTTTTTCACATGACATTTTGGACTGAGGTGTGTTATAAAACACATATGGACTGGCATTATTCGGGCAATAGTGCACGTCTATGAACCCCGAGGGCCTGTTAGTGATCAGGAGACGGTCCTATTTCCCGAGGCCGAAGGCCGAGGGAAATAGGACCCTCTCCTGGTCACTCACGGGCCAGAGGGGTGCATAGACGTGCACTATTTCCCTCATTGCCAGTCCATATGTGTTTTATAACACACCTCAGTCCAAAATGTCGGTTAGAAGAGTAAATCGCGGCTTTTGGCCGGAGATTCTTCTCGATCCGCAGACGCCGCCATTTTCGTTCTCTTGAGGGCGCTGTTTACCGTCAATAGTTTTGGGGTTTTTGAAACTATTTTCCGCTTTGTGAACTATTGCCCACAAATGAAGCGGGCGCGGTGCGTGTGGTGCAGATTTCATGCACTAGGCTATATTAGTTCACCCCACGCGACTTTTTTTCAGCCAATCAGGATTAAGAACCAGGGAGAGGTGTGTTATAAAACAATATAGTCGGGACCAGTCATAAATTTTGTAAAATAGAAATTATTGAACAGTAAATATATCTGCTAATCACAAACTAGCTGGGAACCAAATTGTACAACTTTTCTCAGTCAGAGGAATTCAATTTTAGCGTTCGCTTGTTACCAAAGAAATGTACAGGTAATGCTCAAATTCACCCAGTAATTGTTTGATTGACGAAAAAAAAATATCATCGGCCAAATTGGAAATATTGCTTATTTATATATTTGTTGGTTTAATTTATTACATTCATCGCCGGTTGTCTTGGTCTCGTCATTTACTTCCTGCAAAAAGCGACGAAAGGTCGCCACATCGACAACGAGTCAACGGCAGTTTCCATCGTTAATCCTGTTTTTGTTGCCGGACGACAGTTACCAAAACTTGTTCGCTGCTCAGACTCCGTGCTGAAAATAGCTGTCGGGAATCACGATGCCATCATTCCTTATACTGTATGACATTCTGAGATCGATACAGAGAAGACTGCAAGAAATGAAGCAAACCCCAACTCCGTTCAAGACGAAAATGGGAGACTTTGTAGGTGGCAGCAGAATAACCAGGTAAATTTCCATTGTTTGTATAGTTCTGAGCATGCGCATATTTCCGAAAACAATGAAAAAAAAAACCTGGTAAGTCTGCTGCCACCTAGTGTCCTGAAAATTCTCCTGTTAATTTGGCTCGCATCATCTACGGATGGAAGTAATCATAGGGACAAAATTGCAGATGAAAAACCTACCCTTCAAACTCACTGGACAGGTATTATTTGAACCTTTAAATAGACCGTATTTTTGACAGCCAGAGGGCGCAATACTAATTCCATTTTGAAAGTACAAACATATTTCAAAACATTAAAAATACAAATTTTCCAAGCAAATATTCTACACTGATTCAATGTAAAACTGTCAATAAAAAAACTCAAAAGTTGTAGATTACCTGCTTTATTAGAAGTCTAATTGCACCGGGTTTACCTCACTATTTCTTTGGTTTGACCCCGATCTACCCCAAAGGGCGCCCTCTTGCAGTTAAAAATAAGGCCTATTGATAGTTTGGCTGTGGCTGTCGTTATGGCTAGATCTCATCCCCAACCATGTATGAAAACACTTTTAGAAAGGAGTGGTGGCTCTGAAAAGAGTCGTTGGGGTCTCCCAACGGAGACCACAACGGCTCTTAGGGAGACCTCAACGGCTCTTTTCAGAGCTACCACTCCTTTCTAAAAGAGTTTTCATACATGTTTGTACCCGCAAGTTTACTATTTAATTATAGTTCCTTATTATTTTTCACACCATGCAAAGCTTCAAACATGAGTTATCTCATCCCCAGTTGTATCTGCAGCAGCCAGGCGTAGCCATATCCAAACTGATCACACAGACACAGCCTCATGACCATCATTCCTATACGTACTGACTGTACGCACGTCACACGGAGCGACTGTGCCACGCTCATCATTGGGGAGTCAACAGGTAGGCCTAATAAGCGTGTCAACGCCGCGTGGCCTAAAATTCGCATGGGCATTGACTCCCAAAATGGCCCAACCAAGATTATTGTCATGATGACGTCAGGTGAGTTGGGTCACTATCAACGGGGTAAAAGAGGTTTTTATGAAAATGACTGAGTTTTAAACACTATTTTAAAAACAAACAAACAACCCAGCAACCCAACAACAACAAAACAACACACAAATATCCTGCACAGTCTAAAATCGTATGGGCCAGGAAACTTATTCTTTATCAAATTCTACAAAGGTGGCCAATACCATCATAAGTAAACATGAGCCATGAAGCGGTACCGTTTTTACATTTAAATAAAAGGTAAAATGAACGAAATAAAAGTTATGAAAACTATTAAGGTCGGGGAGGAATAGGAATTTTTCTTCTTTAATTATTAATAAGGTAATTAACCCTAAATCTAGCAACTTTACTTTTGTTGTAGAAAACAAAGTTAAATGATTTGTAGTTTTTTGAATTTTCTTAATATAAGAAATAGGGGAAATACATCGTCAAATATTTTCCGGTTGAAACTTCTTCAAAATCACATCACCTTAATAATAATAACAATAATACAGGAGTCTTTCATAACGCACGTTTCTACCAACAATTAGGAACTCAAGGCGCTTATTATTATATTCTTTAAAGGCAGGTTTTTGAGGGGTTTTTTTTTTTATTGTGATAGCCGTTTATGTAGCACCTTGTAATGGTTTACAAGGTGCTGGGCGCATTCAGCAGCCGCTGCTAGAAACACCGGGGCAAAAACCTTCAAAGACCGGGACTCAAACCCACACTCTGCTGAGCAGAACTTCAGGCCAATGCCTTTGACCGCTCGGCCACGACACGCCTTCTTCATTTTTATTTTTATTTTTTAGTTTAACTAGTACTTTAAAGAAATGGCGTGTCTATAAACAATCAAACAAAAAGAATGTATACCTTATTTTTTTTAATTTATAATATACACCAACGCCCTTATTCGCTGTTGAATAACACAAGGTCCTTATAGCCTGCACATTTTCAAGGGCTAATTTTCTTAATTGTTAAATTATAGTTTTTACTATAAATACTCATTGGCACTACCCGTATTAATTTTATAACACGTTTTATTATCTGCTTATTTGCCAAGTTATTAACATTTCCGGTTTGTGTGACGTGGCATGTACAGTCGATCAAATCCAGTAGTCAGTGACTGTTGTTTTGGTGTTGTTGTTTTTCGTTACGAGTGTTACGTCTGCTACAACTGCCTGTGGCACATCATCCGCATCGTCATCTGAATAAGAGTGAATTGTTTTTTTTCTTGTAAGTAAATACTTGATTAGTAAGTTATAATAATTATCATTATATTATAATTGTAAATAAATATAGATGTTTACTGCTTTGTGTTTGGTTTAGGGTAGACCACCAGAATTTTTACAGATTTTTCTCATGATAACTCGTTGCTTTTCTGTTATTTTTTAATGGAAAATTATATCTTGTTATCACCATATTATTTGTTAAACTCCAAAATATGGAGTAATAGGTATTATATTACTAAGGTTTCAAATTGACCCCGTTGGACCCTGATGGAATTCAATATAGTAAACTGAATACCAAATCTCTCCAGTATTATTGTTATCGTGTACGGTATTTTTTCGCAGAGTCGGTTCCCGTAGAACATTCAGTTATCATTTTTTATGGATTAGCTTTTCATTATTATGAACAGGGACCAGTTTCTTTAGAGCTGCTGAATGGTAAGCATATATACGCTTTATCGTATTTCACAGGTTCAAGAAAATTAGGTGCACTATTGCGCGTTCAGCATGCATTTGCATTAATAATTACGTCTCATTCATTTGTTTTTCTTTTTATAGTAAGTTCCGGAAAGTTATGCACGCCTTTTCATGCGTTATACAGTGGCGCTATTAAATGGAAATCGCTCATTAACAGTAAAGCGCAAAATCTTTAAGCAGCTTGGTTTAAGTCTGAGCGTCGATACCCCCAGTTGTAGTGTTTTCGGCCTCATATATGTGGAAGTCTCGGACTTCACTCTTTGCGTCTGTCTCAACTGCAACATTCCAAAGCATGTATTCCATGTTTTATATCCTTTTGTAAACTGTCTAGGAATTGTGGATCGGTGAAGATGACCACCCGGGTAGCAGCTGCTCTTCTTTTTCTTCTAATGGTTCAAACAGCTGCAGGTGAGTCCCCAACATGGCTTAAAGATTATTCCACTCACAAGATTTTGTTTTATGCACTAAAATAAAACGCAGTGTATTAAAACCCAAAGGTCATGTCAGGGTGTATTTTGGGGGCATCATTGGATTTGGGAAGTGTACATGAATACTGAAAAATAATAGATGCTTGAACTAAACGAAACATAATAATAATTGTGAAAATAAGTAGCCCAGTGGTATCTGTATTTAATTTCTATATATAATTTGTAATTATCGGTAGAAGAAACTCGGTAGACAAAAAAAAAATAGGCCTACACTTACTTCTAATACTCTGTGAACGGATCATGATGTTAAACTATAGCCGTTAATAGTGAGCTTTTATAACCAATTTTAAACTTATGGAAGGAATCTACCATCTTTAAAACAAAGTCCACAACACAAAAGTTCCGTTATTACCCCCGTGTGATTTACACAATCATACATGCTTTACACAATTTGTTTTCCTTTCTTTCCTTTATACAGTCCATTACTATACCAATAATCGATTTGAGACTTGTTGTCTTTCACTGTACAGCCACTGATCCTTGGTGCTACGTCACACCCCTTCTTGGGGCGGGGGCAGCCGTAGGGGCCACGGTGCGGTCTGTTGGCAAGGCAACCATCCGCGGAGTCAAGGGAGTAGCAACTACCAGTGCAGCAGGCGTAGCTGGCGCCCTTGCAGCATCCTTCATCTTTCCATGTGGTGACTGCGGGTGTTTAGAACATTGAAAACGTACAGACTGACTACAGTACCAGCTTAGTTATCATGCAGCCTTCTTTGTAACATTACTTGACTTAAGCAGTTCGGAATAAACCATAGACAAAAAAGTCAAAGTTCCCTACCATGAATCCCAAACTAAATCCCAACCATGCTGCCATCTTTGTAACATTCCTTTAGTGTAATCATAGTAAGAAGGAGCCAGACTATTTTCCAGACAATACATAAAGGACTGTGTACGTGAACAATGGCTCTGATCGGGTAAAAATCAAGAAGAAAATTCTTCTTCTAGCTTCTAAAAATTCCACAAATTCAAACTTATTGGGCAATGATTTATATATTAATTTGAACTCCGCATTAATCGACCGATTTGCACTAATGACGGTCAATTTCAATATGCTATTACGTAAGTAGCGAGGCGGAAGTTCCTTCGTTGCATATTATGCACAAACAGTGCTACCTCAGTACTTTCCTAATAACACTACTAACGTAATTTACATGTATAAGTGTTCCGTGTTTTGTATACATCGTGTACGTGTGCATTGAAATTGTTATGGCTAATGAGTGAACATTTTTGGTTGTGAGACAAAATAGAGAGGATGCGGGGACCAGCAATCACGTCAAGCAAAAAGCAGAGACACCATGGTGCGCCATCTCGTTTGAAAGGAGCCAGGCTATTTTCTCCATTTCAACCCCGAGAGTTTTCAATTGAAAGTCACTCTTAGTTTTAAGTTTAGTTTAGTTTGGTTTGGTTTGGTTTGGTTTGGTTTGGTTTGGCTTGGCTTGGCTTGGCTTGGCTTGGCTCGGCTTGGCTTGGCTTGGTTTGGTTTGGTTTGGTTTGGTTTGGTTTGGTTTGGTTTGGTTTGGTTTGGTTTGGTTTGGTTTGGTTTGGTTTGGTTTGGTTTGGTTTGGTTTGGTTTGGTTTGGTTTAGTTTAATGTTATCATCATGAATTAATGTACAACAGTTAACATCATTATCATTATTACAACAATCTCACGTTACTTACCAAATTATGATTAATAAAGTTATCTTACTAATTGATTGAAACTAATTTTATACCCGGAAAAATCATCTGCATGTTGTCCCTCTGTTTCAACTGATTAGAGTGAATTTTAACCTAAAAGCTTTAAGAAACTGACTCATATGGACATTATCGAAACCACGGCTGAGGCTTTGTCGCTCCAGCCTAGCCACCGTCAGCCTGTTTTAAAAGCCCCTTACCGAAGGACGCGTCCTTTTCAAACGACTTCGGCTACGGCTACAACAACGACAATGGTTGAATAAGCTTTCCGGTGTTCAGGCATGTAGCCACTGCCAAAGCCATCAATTCAGGCATACGGCCTATATTTTAAAGATCTATGACGGAGCCCAAGCCGAAACCAGGATTTCGAAAAGGGACTTTATCTTAAACTTTTATTAACACGTTGCATCATTGCATTTCCTGACTACTGTGTATCTAAGAAAAAGAACTAGAATAACGGGTATAATGTTCACATTTTCAACCCTTTCTGTGTGAACGGGGCCCGGTTACGTAAATAAATTAACATTAAAATGCTGAAAATGAAAGAAACAACATTAGGTGTACAGCATCAGGCTAGTCTCGTTGTAGGAGGTTGCAAAACCGCATCGACCCATAAATTCGTGCACGTTATACCTGCCTGGTGGCTTGCGGTTGTTTCATGTAAAGATCCTCCGAAAAAGCTCACGGGCAGTTTATTGATCATTCAAAAACACAAAATTGTACGATGTGTCGTCCTCGTTGTTAATGAGTTCTTTAAAAAATACATGCGGACGACTTAATGTTAAAGGGGCACTGTTAAGAATAATATAATAACGTAAATTTGTATATATACCGCCGGTATCCGTCAACTTAACGCTCAGGGCGCTTTAACAACCACACTGGTAACAAGAAAAAGCAAAGCAAGTTATCAAGATAATTTCATAAATACAGTTCAAAAGCATCCTTGAACAAGAATGTGTTTAATGTTTTGAAACTTTCCAAAGATGACGAAAGACGCATAACAGTTGGGGTGAGCTCAAGGTGGCCGTAGCAAATTTAAAAATTCATTTCTGTAAAATATTTTTGCCTCGAATGCTACAGTTTTTGAGAAATGAGTAAAACAACTAGTATTGATCTGGTGAGATCAGTCGGTGTTTGAAAACAATGGAACAAGGTTTTTTCACTATTTTCTCCTTAAATGTTCACATAAAGTGCATATACAGGTCTTTGACAAAAACGAATGTTGTCCGCGTGTAATTTGAATTGTGTTTTTCTTTCATTGCGTTCATGTTAATGGCCTCACGTTTCAACCCTAGCAGAGTCTTTCTCAAAAGCTAAATGACAACACAACACACACATACAAGTATTCTGGAGTAACATAAGCAGTCAAGTGGAAAGAAGTGAAAAGAGAGAGGCAGAAAGCCTCTCTCTTTTCACTTTTTCCCACTGCTTATGTTACTCCAGTATAGAGAGGTTTCACGTGACGTCACCCGAGACCCGTTTTTCTATTGCTGCGTGCACAAACATGCGTTAGAAATCATTCAGCAGACGACGCGCCAGCCATTGAGTTTGTACATGGCATTACCCAACATGGCTGCGAAACGAACTTTTCCCAGGTCATTTAGCCTGTGAGAAAGACTCTGTAGGGTCAAAACATGAAGCCATTAACAATGTTTTGTAATTATACAACAGGTCATTGTGGTTGGTAAGCAGTTTGCAACAGCTAATTTTATTTTCTCTTTCATTATCAGCAGTGTGACGGTTTTTCTTCCCGTAATATTCTGATTTTTTCAAGGGAAAAGGAACCCCTTCATTGAGAGTCAGCTCCCTCCTGCCGTTGGCTGCGTTCATGCTTCCCACCCAGCGAAGGCCCGAAATGTTTGACATACCATGGGCATGAAGTTTGCTTTTAGTTGATCAATGATAATGAAATAAGTTTATTCACAACATTTTTCAAACTAGCAAAACGCTTTAATTCAATGGCGTTCCCAGAACAACTACATTAAAATAAAAGTGACGGCTGGTGCTCATTGAACACGGAATTTTGAAATTGCAGAACAGGGAAAGAATAAACCAGGGAAAGAATAAAAAAATCCCAGATTTTTAGGTAACAGCCCATGTATTATTTTCTAATGGAGTTGGAAATAAAGATTAAAAGTTTGTATAGAAGGATAGGACCGTAACGTGTCAGTTGTTCTCCCTGCCTCCCCCAACCCCCAGGTTGGATTCAACCTCGTCCGTTTTTACATGACTCAGTATTATATACAATGCGGGTTCGAGGATCCTCAATAGTGTGCGATCGTCACGGAAGTGGAACAAGGTGACAGTTTTTCCATTAGTCTGATCCCACATTATTGTGTTCGTTTAACAGTACGAAACGCCAGGGATACAGACATAATGTATTATCGTACACATGGCCAGTTTTTTCTTAGTATTGCATCAGACGAGTTCGTGTGTTGAAGGAGTCGGTGGCCAACTTTGAAAGAAATAAACCTTTAATTTTCAGTGAAAATGGTGTTAGATTTGGAGCTTTTCCGTGCTGATAAGGATGGTATTCCTGACAAGATCAAGGAGAATCAAGCCAAGCGATACAAAGACGTTACTTTGGTGGATAAAGTCATCGAAGCAGATACGAAATGGAGGAAATGTAAGTTGCCGAGTTACTGAATACTGGACCCGACTAGTATCGGTCATCATAAGGTCATACCGGTCATACCATAGAGCAAGGACCAGATCTATGGTCATACTTACAACTAGAGCCCCAGGGAAACATTGGAAATGTTTAACGAACCGGCAATTTTCTGCACAAATTTCCCAAAATGACAACAAGGTCATGACAAAAGTAAATAGCTGGAAAATCGCCGGCAGTACTGCCTGCGCCCTCAAGCAAGAAATTATGAAGATGAAATAACAGACATTTAATTCACACATTTAATTGTACTTTTTTGTAGGCTACTTACGATAAGGATGTTTTTGAGGTCAAAACCAAGCAGCCTGTCACTGATTATTCATGATGTTTGTACTTTGTTTCTTATCAACGACTGTTTCATTGTGTCAAAATCAGTCCGGGAAAACTCCAGATACGGCAACGTTGCCGTGTACGGCAACTATGGGTTGCCATCCTCGAAGAAAAATTGTCTATTTTTTTTTTTTACGATTCCCTTTTTTGGAATGGATTCAAACAAACAAAATTCCCCATTGAAAATCATTACGACAGTGGCAATCTCGGACTGCAGACTGGGCACCTGGTATCCTGTGTAGACTGCCTAAAATGATACGTACATGTAATTCAGAGCATCATCGAACAGGGTATCTGCGGAGTGTTTACGAAACAGTCTTGGATAAGAAGACACAAGTATGAATCATGAATAAACAGTGATAGGCTGCATGGTTTTAGCCCCCCAAACATCAATTTGGAGGACAGAAAATGATTGTGAGTACAATTAAATGCCTGTTATTTCATCTTTGATATCTTGAGAAGCCAGCTATTTCGTCACGTCCTTGTTTGTCATTTTGGGCAATTTTGTGCCGAAAATCGCTGATTCGTTGAACACCTGCAAGATCCCCCTTAGGCGCTTGTAGTAGTAGTACAACCGGAGTCAAAATCTCAAAAAAAGGAGTACATCGTGAGGTTCTTGTAGTTGGTAAACAGTTTGCAACAGCTACTTTTATTTGTTCTTTTGTTTTTACATAGTGAGATATGAAGCTGATAACTTAAACAAGATGAAAAATCTTTGTAGCAAGATTATCGGAGAAAAAATGAAGGTATGTTTAAGTCCCAACACTGTCAGTTTAGTTAGTGTTTACGTAATGTACAAAGTTCTATCGTGGGTAGCCCTGCTACACTTAGCAGACAGGCAAAGTTTATCATTCAAAGCCACACTGGATGATATTGAATGATCAGACATTGGAAGGGTAGTCTGTGCACTCACTGTCGATGCATTCACTGAAACGATGTCATGTTGCAGACTGGCATAGTTTATCTATCATTCAAAGCCATGACACTGAATGGTCAGAGCGTAGGAGGGTTAAACGATATGGAAATGTACAACAATTGTACATAAAAAGGTTTCTTTCAAAATGATGCATTGAATTTCAATGGCTTTTAAAAAGTTGAATTTTACTAAAAGTATTTTTTACTTTCCGAAATATATTTTCTACTTTCCTTATTGTTGCTTTACATTTGAATTTTACTGTGTTCTGATTGAGTAGAGGAAAGAGCCAGTTGGTGACGAGGGCCAGGAACTCCCTGAGAATACTGTGGACAGTTTGGATGAATGCAAGGCTGAAGATCTTAAGGTAACATTTGAATAAAAAATTAAAGACTTGTTGAATGGTCCCAAATCCCCCAAAATCCAACTCGGGAAGTTGAGTGACGTTTTTGATTGAATTCAAGCTGTATGACTGACTTCAGTCTTAAAGTGGGGTCCCATCTCGCAACCGATAATTTGTTCGAAGTTTGTTGGGTTTTGGACCCCAAAATGATGACAAAAATTATGTTTACAAAAGACTATTGTGAATGTGTGTGTGTGTGGTTTTATTGGTAAAGGGGTAGTGTGTGATAGTTGCAGTTTATCACTCAAAAACACATGGGATGATATTGAGTGGTCAGATGGTAGGAGGGTGACACTATGTACTTTTTGTATGTACTTTTTGGTAAATGTGCAGCTTGTGGTAATTGCATGGTGCCATACATTCATTGAATTCAACTGCCTTTTAAAATTTTGGTAGAATTTGGGTAGCCAAAGGGCCACAAAGGGCCACTGAGGGCAACAAGCGATGACCTCGGAGGCCGCTATGAAATTTCACACCTAAAAGACAAACACTATAAAGTCATAAATTTGTCTCTGGAAAGGAAGTTGTAAGTTATGGCTAACGTCATGTAGGCTACCTTTGAAATCCTGATGCCCTTTGAACTTTGACCCAATGCAGGCACTAACTGTGTCGCAGATTAAGAAGGTCAGACAACTAATTGACGATAAGATCAGTAAATGCAACGAGAACCGTGTTGTTTGTGAGAAGGAACGTCGGGACAATCTGATGGAGATCGGGAACTTCCTCCACGAGTCCGTCGTCATTAGCAACGATGAGGTGCGTAAAGAAGATAGTTATTACTTTGAACGTTGGAGAGAAAAAATACTAAAAATACAATTTACACTCTGTATACATACTAATGTTCATAACTTTTGCCAGTAAGTTTGACTTACCATTCAAAACCAACTGCCTGTGTGTTGTGGATGATGGAACAACTTTGCTTAGAACTATCTTTGTACACTGTAATGCCTTAAAATATGATATCATATTGCAGGCTGGCGTAGTTTTTCTATCATTCAAAACCACAGTGGATGATACTGAATGGTCAGACAGTAAGAGGGTTGACTTTGTACTGAAATAAATTTACCACATGATATCATTACATGTACAAAATTGGGTACCATACTGGAAATCCAATCCAAATGGTAGGCTTTGGTCCTAGGTTGGAATCTAACAGGAGTTCAACAGAAGTGAAAGTACCCCTCCCCAACCTGAACCCCTCAGTAGGCATCGATCTCTTGTTGACTCAATTTCCTTCTTGCTTACCTAGGATGAGAATGGCATTGTAAAGACCAATGGAGATTGCACCGTGCGTAAGAGATACTCTCACGTTGACTTGATTCACATGATTGATGGGATGGACGGAGAGAGGGGAGCGACGGTAGCTGGTAGCAGAGGCTATTTCCTCAAGGTATGACTAATGATTCCGTTTCTTCATCGATTTAGCTCTCAAGGGGTGCACAATTAAAGATGACTTCCAGGATTGATGATCATCCATAAAGAGTTTTCTAACCTTGTCCCGTGGTACCACATACCCTGGTTTTGCCATTGACCACCTGACCCTATCCCTAGGCCCAATTTTTATAAAACTTTTAAGTAGAACATATTGGTTAACAAATAACGGTTGGGAATGAGCCATGGGCAGTGTTCTGTATGTGGTATTTTGCTGGTGGTAAACAACTTATGCTTTAACAAGATTTGTTGTGGCCAGGAAAGTTTCTGTGCAATTTGTGCTTTGTCACCAACCTCTTTGAACCACTCTATCAAACAAAAAACCATCCGTTTTCCATATTATGTTCTTGCAGGGACCTGCTGTATTTCTCTCCCAAGCAGTCCAGCAGTACGCTTTAAGATTGCTTCACAACAAGGGGTACACGCCACTCTATACTCCGTTCTTTATGCGTAAAGAAGTCATGCAAGAGGTTGCCCAACTGAGCCAGTTTGATGAGGAATTGTACAAGGTATTTGTTATAGCCTTTAGCAGTCTAGTGCACCGGACTGAAGTTCTGGTGGCTAGTCATCGGGGTGTGGGTTCGAATCCCGGTTATGACACTTGTGTCCTTGAGCAGGACATTGTTATTGCTTCTCTTCGCCCAGGAGTAAATGGGTACCTTTGAGGGCAGAGACGGTCCTTGTCATTGGTTTAGCTTGGAGCGCTATGCACTTAGCAGCACAGGCTGTATACTCCCCAGGGAGCTGCGATGGTATAAGGAATGAACTAGATGGCCCAGTGACCAGGGGTAATAAAGTTTGAGTGCCACTGCATGATAGATTGGAGTGTTATATAAACATCAACTATTATTAGCTGTTCCAACATCTTGTGTAAACCACAGATGTTATCAGAAACATTTGAGAGAATTTCTTAACCACATGACTCAAAAGTTGCACTTCACACATTTTTTTTTACAAGAGCAAGAGTTAGAAAAACCTTGATGAGAAATTGAGACTTGGCCTACTAGGCTTGGAAACCTTGCACAGTGAGAAGTTTGTGGTAAAACCATGTAAAATAGTTTCTTCAATAAGTCGAGAGGTTCTGAAAAGAGCCTTTGGTTTATGGCTTTTACATTGAGACATGCATCACACTGAGATACAGTAAAACCGTATGGTCATTGTTGTACAAGTTCAACTTGTCAAGGTCTTCGAAACCCTGACCAATTTCTAAACCCTGACCAATTTCTACATGGATTTTTTTATGTCCCTATGGAATTTCTTGTGTGAAGTATCCAGCCCCTTAGGAATGAAAATTGATTTATTTTTTCAATTAAAGTTGAATCGCCCGATTTCATTTCTAGTTTTTAATAAATTACCACATGTCATTGGCAGATTTTTTTGTGCTGTATCTTAAATGAAAGCTTATAACTTTTTGAATCTATAAAACTAGCTACTTAATGTAAACCTTTTGGGTCAGATCGGCCAAAAAACAGACCTAGTATCTTAATTTCTTTTTAAAAATCAGGTCATTAGTAAAGGCAGCGAGAAGGCTGAAGAAACAATAATAGAAGAGAAGTATCTTATAGCGACATCGGAACAGCCCATTGCAGCATACCATCGGAACGAGTGGATGGCAGTGGACGAGCTCCCCAAACGCTACGCGGGTATCTCAACCTGTTTCCGTCAAGAGGTTGGGTCTCACGGCAGAGACACCCGGGGGATATTCCGGGTGCATCAATTTGAGAAGGTGGGTTTAAAAGATGGTAGTTACTCAACCATGACATCACTCAGAAATGGTTTTAATAATATAAAATCCTTTCTTGGGCTAGTAGTTTTGAGATTGGCCAAGGAATGCCAATCTTGTCAGAGTGTCAAAGAATGGTGTTAACTTCAATGTTTGGGGCAGGGTATAGCAATTTAATCATAGTCCAGATGATTAAGGATTCTAAAAGAAGAATTCTTGACAAGATATCTCAGGAGTTCAGGTAATATTATTATAACCTGAAGTGTGAAATCGTCAATCGGTGAAGTCTCCTAGTTCTCCAATCCTTCGGCCTCCAATCGTGAATCCTCTTTTGTTCACTCCCAGTGTTCTGACAATGTCCAGACCAAAGATTATAGAGCGCCAAGATGGGGAACTTTGGCTGAAACATGAAATCTCACTGGACGCCATTTCAGCAAGTAACTCTGTTGATACAACAATAGATCACCTCAGATCAGTGCAGACAATGACCATTGCTATCAATGGGAAACAAAGCATTCGCTTGCCGAAATGGCGCCCATAAGTATTTCACTTTCCAACAATAGATAAAGCACCAGTTCCCCATCTTGGCACTCTATAATCTTTGGTCCAGACCCCATTGCTTCCTTTGTGATAGCAATCCTGAACCTAATGTCCTTTTTGTTTTAAGTCTGCGGTTTGAATGTCACTGCAAGTACACTAGACCCACTGGCCCACAGGCTACCTCAGTCCTCCACTATCCTCCATGCTATGGTCACTCAACACCAACATGTTTGGACTTGGATGAGATTGGTAGGCCTGGCCCAGTGATAAGCAATTGTTATTTGGTCTGACAGTCCTCAATCCTTTGCAATGAGACAACGTCCTGAAGTGGATTTTGGGGTTTTATTCTAGATATCTGTTTAGTTTTAAATTTCTTGAACCCATAGATTGAACAGTTCTGTGTAGCATCACCTCTAGAGAATAAATCTTGGGAACTATTTGATGAAATGTTTGAGAATGCAGAGAATTTCTGTCAAGGATTGGGCATCAGCTACCGTGTTGTCAACATAGTTTCAGGTTGGTTGATTGTCATTTGTGAGTGCCTTCTCTGGAAAATTGTGGAAAATCTAAGCCAAGGGCTCAGCAGTTCTGACCTTAAACCCAGCTCTGGCAGAAAGAACTTTATAATTACAATAACTTGATAATTTTTTAAGTAAAAAGGCAAAGGAAAATTGATGGTTATTTCAGGGTGTTAAAATTGTGATGAAGTGACATAAATTTGATTTTTTGTAAACAAAACTTGTACCTGTTTTTGAATTGTTATGATTTTTTTTTTAGTTTTATATTTTGTACTTGGTCTTTGATTTATATCTTTTGAAGATATGACAAGAGTTTATGTTGTTTTTCAAATAAGATGTTTTGATATTGTGATTTTTTGTTTTTTCTTCATAGCTTATTTCAACAAATTGAAAAATTCTTCTGGGAAAAAATTGCAAACTTATACCATCTTCAAGAAGACAAAGAGAAATTTATTTTCATCACTACTGTAATTTAGAGGAGTTGTTGTTAAGGCTTTTTCAGCCTGAATTTTTCTTTTAAGTTGGTGGAATTATTGTTTTCAGGTGCTTTAAATAATGCAGCGGCTAAGAAAAACGACTTGGAGGCCTGGTTCCCTGGCTCTGGTGCCTTCAGAGAGCTTGTGTCATGCTCCAACTGTACCGACTACCAGTCTAGGAGGTTGCTAGTACGGTATGGCCAGACCAAGAAGATGAATGAGCAGGTAAGGCAATGAAGGGTCGTGTAGTCTTGCCCACAAGGAGCATCAGTAAAAGCTTGAATAAAGACTAGCAGTAGTACTTTCAAATTGTCACCATATCATCACTATTTTCACAAAGTGACTTATGTGTCAAATGTTTTTAACTTTGGCAAATCAGTTTTTGTACAAATTATTGATACTCATTGCTGTTAACATTATCATCAAGTTCAGGACCTAACGCAAATAGTTTCGTAGTTGCACTAATTAGCATGACCAATGTATCCACAAAGTGATGTACATGTATCGTGATTTGCCACTTTATCTATTGAAATACAAAAGGCTGACGTGGTGCCAATCATGTGTGATACGACTTTTGCATTTTTACGAAGTTTTTACACAGGGCATGTCTTGGTGTTTTCATTTTCTCAAAGTGACGTGTGTGTTTAGGAATTAATAACTCGTCAAAACAGTAGCAAGATTGCACACACATTTACAGTTCTGCTCAAATGAAAGAGTCAGCTTTATTTTGGTAGAAAAAAAAAACAAATTGTAAGCAGTCTCCGAAAAAAGCAGTTTGAAAAATAGTTCGACTTCAACTGCGATTTTTCTCCCAACACGGAATTTTGTTTGTGGAGCACCATACATCATTTTGTGAAAATGGTGATGAATTATAAACCTCACTTGATTATATTCCAACCATGCTGATTTGCATATCGTAACATTCTACCTAGTCTCTGTTTCAAGTCAGTGGTGTGTTTTGGGGGTGCCCCCAAATGGCATGAAATTATTTTGTAATGATCAGCCGGAAAGAAAACCAGACTGAAGAGTTGCCCTGTAGTAAATTATTCAAAATGCTGATAAGAATAATGGGATTTTTTTTTTATCTCTAGGCGGACTTTGTACATATGTTGAATGCCACGATGTGTGCAAACACTCGGATGGTATGCGCCATCTTAGAGACCAACCAAACAGATGAAGGGATTATTGTCCCTGAAGCACTCAGACCGTACATGCCCGATGGTAAGTTTTTTGGTGCTGAACTTGTATCTATTTCATTATAAATTACTGGGGGATTTCTTTTTTTCTAAAAACACTTTCCCCTCCCCCTTTTTTTTTTAATTTGCAACTTTTAGTTTCACTTAACCCTGCTAGTCTGAGTAGCATTTTCCAGCAAGGTTAGCAACCATTTGAAACTATTCAACTACAAAGATTGAAGGGTTTTGTATGGTGGCACAACTGTGCTCAGAACTAACTCTGCACAATGCAAATGCATTCAAAACATTAATTTAAAATTGCAGGCTGGCATAGTTTATCTATCACTCAAAACCGTGGCAGGTGATATTGAATGGTCAGACAGTGAGAGGGTTGACTGTGTAATGTGTACATGCCTTCACCACACGATATCATATTGCATGCTGACATAGTTTATCTATCATTCAGAACTATAGTGGATGATATTGAATGGTCAAACAGTAGGAAAGTTATTAAGGTTAAACAGATTTACACAAAGTACAATAACTTCCATTGGGTGCATGGTTTTCTGTTTGTACGGCTGCCATTATCAGGTAACCCCATGGCTTGTGTACTGTGGACTTAGTCTCCACAGTCTTCTGGGGAATTTTATGGCATGGGCCAGTAGGGCAGGAGAGTATATCGACTTTCATTGAAGACACCATCTATTTAACCTGGGAGTATTTCGTGAAATTTTGGTCATGCTTTTTTAACAGTGAAAATGTTCAAAGAGAGTTGTTTTTCAAGGATTTTGTATATAATCAGTCTTATTTTGATTGCGATAATCAAAATAACCAAAAGTGATTTTGTGGTGTATTCAAGTGATTTTTTCTTGACCATGACAGTATTCCAGATAGAAACATTTCTCTTGAAGATTATAATAATAGATAATAATAATACTATGCAGTTCTTAAAAAGCACTTTTCACACCCAAAGTGCGTCCCAAAGCCCTCAGGCATGTAGAGCTGTAAGACCCAATTTTTCATGTGACAATGGTTTACAAGGTGCTCTGGCGCAAACTTAATGCAGCCAACCCTACCAGAAAACACTGGGTCAAACCCCTTCTCGTCGGGATAAGTGCACTGGGTTCTTGTACGTGCATCAGCAAGCTTTCAAATTTATTTTTCAATATTTACCAATCCTGGTTTTTTGTTTTGAAGTAATTGTTTTTCTCTCGGTACACAGCATACAAGGAGATGATCAAGTTTGTCAAGCCGGCACCCGTCGACGAGCAACAAACCAAAAAGGACAAGAAAGCAAAGGACGGGAAGAAGAAAGGCAAGAAGGATTCAGGGAATGTTGAAGACAACGTCCAGAAAATGTCCCTCGGAAACTAAACGCAATCACAAAGTGGTATAAAACAAGTTAAATTATAAGTGGGAGCAGGGTGGGTTAAGAAAACATGTACATGTAAATGTATCTAACATTGATTGGGATGTATCTGTGTTTGGTTGCAGGCACTTTATATAGAAGTATTTTACATTTCAGGACCTTTCATCTCTATTTAAAAAAAACGGACTGCCAAGAGTTCTTAATTTCTTTGTTTCCCTAAAATATTTCATAAGAAATCATTGTTTTCCTATCAAATGAGAGCCTAGGATGTCTTCTTCCCAAAGCAAAAAAAATGTCTCTTAATATCTGGAGAGAGTATTGATATAGTGGCATTGCAATCCTTGACGCTAACTCCCTTGTGTGAACTATAACAGGGTTGGGAAATCTCAGACTTCTAATCTGAATTTAGACTTTTTTATGGCTTCTATTTGATCTACTTCTTGAGCAATGAAGATACTGTTCCCATAACCCATGGCAAGAGAGAAGGTGGAAATGCCATCGTTTCAACGTGCCTCCTTAAATTCAGATCGTAATAGTTTCAAACCTTTTGTCAGCAATGATTCTTGCCTATGTTTACGAGGTCCCTTCATTACTCATGGGTGTAGGGTTTAAACAAGATCAAATTGTTCTTTATCCCTAATACTATAACTACTACACTTCAACTTCCTCACTCAGTCCAAGTAAAATGTTGGGTAACATTCAGGTATGATAACAAAGATTTCATATCTCTGGGAAAATCAAGAAGACTGCCATGAACTTTCGCATCCCAAAACAGTGCAAGATTTAGTGACTGCTTGCACCTACGTCTGATTTGGTTTTGGTTGGGTTTGTTTTTTGTGGGGTTTTTTTGGTGGGGGTTCACATTTCAGCATAGATTCCTCACAAAAACCCAGAGTCAAGTTTTCATTTCTCAACCAAAACAAATGTTTAAAAATGAGATGAAGGCATACATGTGACTTGGTATTTGGAACGATTACCTTATTCCAATAATCTGCTAAGCAAGAGTTGTCTGTGGTAAGCAAATTTGGGGTGATGATCAGCCCTGGGCCCAATTTCATAGAGCTGCTTAAGCAAAAAAAAACAGAATTAAGCACTATGTAAATTTGCAAACCGGAATAAGGTCACCAGCCCAAGTTATTTACATATGTCATTTACATAGATTTGACCTGTTCCCCGCTCAAATTTCGCTTAGCAAATAAATTTGTGAAGCAATATTTCCTGCTTAACAGCTTTACGAAATTTCTGTATTCTTTGTCGGGGACAAGAGGGAAGACCTTTAAAAAAAAGTCCAAGACTTGGAGTGTCTGAAAGCTGTTACTGTAACATTGGGTCACAATTTACCTTATAAATTTACATGAATTTATATAATATGTATTTCTGTGGGTTACATCCTTCAACTCTAAATATTCTATTGCTTATTTTAAATATTGTTTGTTCTTCCATCTGTGGAGCCTATTGCTTTTTATTAAAGCATTTTTTTTCTTGATGAAGGCACCTCTGTACTGGAAAAGTCGTTATCTGTTTGTAGCATTATAAGAGGCACTGAGGCACAGAAGTCGTTTACTCTGTTCCCCCAGTGAGGTATCAAGCCTGATTCTATTATATAAACATATGGACAAATTAAAATTTAATTTTGTTTTTGTCCGATACGTTTACATCTCGCCATCAGCAGAAAAGTTGCTTTTAAAAAGCAATTATTAAATCAGCGTCAAAAGGAGCTTCATCATGGCCGAGCCATCTTGTTCCCTCTCATTTAAAATCAATATGACCAAAACGAGGCTGGCAGGTCAAAATAGTCTTGCCCCCTCTATGTACAATGAGAACCAGTGTTCATTATTGGAGGCAGTGAACATTGCAAAGACGGCAACAGCATGGTAAAGACCTACTATATAGTATACATAGTTTATCCTATAGCTGCAACCGAATCATGGAAAATTTAAATATTCACAAAAATGTACTTTACAACCAAAATGAAGCAAGGTTGAACATTTTTGTGTGTGTGTAAATGGTCTCTCGTTGGAGTCCATCCTTAAATGTGTGTATTTATTGTTAGACATCCAACATACAATTAAATGAGGAATTAAAATGTGGAAAACTTTAACAGAGGTTCTTGTGTTCGCTCATTTTACCTCGGAGATGTCAACCAACTTGTTAAACTTTGAATCTTCACGGTTGTACTGGGGCAACAAAAGAACGTGGGAAATGTTTAGACACTTTTGGTGCATTTAGAAAAAAGGTTTTATCTAGCGGCCCCCTTGCACCAACGCCACACACGGTTACTGTCTGCCACGGTCGCCATTTTCGAGTCAAATTGCACGTACAAATTATGGTAAGCATGTCAACGCCCTGATTAACGCCCCGTCGCCTAAATGGTGCACTACACTATATAACACACGGGGACACTGACTTCCAAAATCGAAGATTACTGTGATTATGACGTCAGGCGAATTGGGTCACTATGCTCTGTTGGATTTATTTCTTTACCAAAGCATTTAACACGGTATTTAACAGCCGATCAAAATGTTCACTTTTCCCGCGTAAAACACTTCTCCTATAGCATGTCTCCTTTTGAGATTGGCCTCTATTCGTTTTTACCAGCAATGTCCACCTCTTAATTGGGAACGCGAGGACTGGATCAGTTTGCACTTTTCTGTCTTCGACCTATTAAAAAAAAGTGTAAACAAAACAGAAGTTATGAGATCGAGGGCCTACTTGCTAGAGTTGCTGAAGAATGAAGTTAGCTAAGCAAAGAAATACCATACTTAATAGATTAAGCTATTGCCATTAATGTACATGTTGTTATTGAATAGTGGTTCCCTGTTAAAAGGTCGTGTTTTCTACTTAGATATTCTATTAAATTCGGATCTTTAAAATGATTTTAATGTCGTTGGAACGTTCCCGGAAAAATTCAATTCATAAAAATCTCACATTTGACCTCCTCTGGAACTGTAACTGCATATCACACAAGATATAAAGACATACAATGATATATCATAGTTTTAAAGTTATTGTTCTCTATCATTACTGATACCTTATACTTATGTAGTTGTAGTTCTGAAGTTATAATTATATATAGAGAATTATAACTTCAGAGCTATAACTACGTAAGTATAAGGTATCGGTAATGATAGAGAACAATAACTTTAAAACTATAACTAGGCACACAAGATATCAGAACTATATACACACACAAAGGATATCAGTAACAATCATGCACCCAGGCGAGGATACGCCAGGCTCCCCTTCCTTTGTCTTGTTATGAGCCAAAAACATAGGCCTAAAGCAAAACATACTTATTTCTTGTTCACTAAAATAACGAGATATCAACTTTCAAATAATGTTAAGGAGTGTAAAATCAACCGTAAAAAAAAGGTTAATTTCAAAATGTGAGAAAGAATATTCCAGAGTTTATCTGTTAAGACGTGGTCGTGGCCGAGTGGTTAATGCGTTGGTTTCAAGCTCTGGCGGCTGAGTCATCGAAGTGTGGGTTCGAGTCCGGGTCATGACACTTGCGTCCTTGAGCAAGGCACTTAACCATAATTGTTTCGTAAAAGTTGGGGAGGTAGAGCTTTCTGCTCTACCAGCCAGGCTTCTGATGGATGATACCCAAGCCTACATCCTTACGGACTGTAAAGGGGGTAACTCTGTTTCAGCCCCAGGAGTAGGTGGCAATGGCCCCTGGGAAAACAGCTGATTTGTAGTTCAAACCTCGAGTGGCTTACTGGCCTTGTGTGTCTGGCGACTTCCATAAAATAAAATGTGCCAAAGTGTGCCAAAGTGCCAAAGTGAAAATGTTTAAATATAGGTGAGCTCTTTTTCAGCATAAGAACAAAAACGCGTCTGAATTTACGGGTTTTGCTTCCGCTTTGGCTTTGGCTGAACCTTAATCATTGCAAAGGCTTATACTTTAAAATTTGCATCTCCAGCCAACGGCATATAGCCGTAGTAGCCAAAGTCACTCCATTCGCACATGTTGTACCCCATTCGCCGGCCAGCCCTGTAGCTTTCGAAAAGGGTCGGTACCGACCCGGGCCTGAGCTTCTTGCGTGCCGGTCGGTAGCCGAGCGTATAAGGGCCTAGAGTTCCTCCAGGAAGCAAACCGTTTCAAAATGCTCCTCACAGACGAGCTTGTTCTTGGAGAAGACAAAATCGATGTTATCAAGTCACCTCTGAGCTAAATCACCGTAACCCTTCGCCGGGTCCGGAATCTTTTAAAAACTGTTTTTGCCCTTGTCCTTGGTCTCGGCGGTAGCATTCCTTGACATTTCGCCACTTTTATTAGCGAATTTTCTCATCGATTTTACAGACACTTATTTATGAGGGTGGAAGCTAAAGATAATATAATTTACACGCAGCCGAGGTCCGTACGGATGCAGAGTTCAAGAGACTGGGATTTGTAATTTATTTCTGTGACGTCACGTGCTATGAAGCGGGCATTTTTAGCGAATTCGTGAGCTTCGCGCGCATACTGAGCGCGTATTTTGGCGGGGTTATTATATTTGCACGGATTCAGCGCACACAGACGACACGTGAACAGGGCTCTTGAGTTGCTAAGCTTGACAGTTGCCAGTCACTATGTTCTTCTATTATATTTAAGAGAAACAGGTTACGAACCAGCATATCATCTGATAGGTTTATTGCTTGTGACTGCATTATTCCCCCGCTAAATTTTACTTAGTGGAGAAACTGGTTATCAAGCAATATTTTTTGAGCTTCTTTTTGGAGATGAGCACTTCAACGGCTTTTAAAATTCTGTAATTTTATTCTCAACTTGTCAAGCTGTCCTTGCAGTTTATAATTTGGTATTTGATTTGAGAGATATGAAATAAAACAATTCAATAGTTACATGTTGACGATGTAGTATTTAACAAAGAGGTAAATCATCTTCAACAATAGCGAATTGTGTTGGATCCTATTAGGCTATATGACTCGGCCACCATGCAGGGTACATTCTGAAGAAACGGTTACAATGTGCAGAAACACTCATATTTTACTGGGTAGGCTAAGCGTTCCCGTACAGCGAGATGATCAGAAATCTTAAACGGTCTTTACTCTGATGAAGTATATAATATCATAGAGAAAGGATATCGACTTCCCAAGGATTTCACCAAGGATTTCACCAAGGACGTACGCGAGCATTGGCTTATGTTAACGTGAACAGAAACCTATTCAATTTAATTTAAAACGTTCACGAAACCATCGGTCACACAAAGTGGCGTAAATTTGGAAGAGATGATTTTGAAACGTTGAATCTACAGCTTCTATTGTTTTGTTTCATAAAGGGTCGAAACATCAAAGAAGCATCCAGCGTTTGCAACGCCGCCCCTCCCCCATCGCCCCCACCCCCATCGCCCCCACCCCCACCCCCCAGCTTATGGGGGAACATAATTTACGAGCGTACTGATGTTTGTTTGTTTGCTCGTTTGTTGAGTTTGTTTTGCCATTACTTCGAAGAGGATCCACCGGTGTGGCCGGTGTGGTCAGAAATTCTCCGCGCTAAAAATGAGCGATGAATTATTTGGGCTTATAGAAAACGAAACTCGGACCATGCAAGATTTCATTCATAAAGATTTACTGAAGAGTCAAAATGAGACGAGTTTCACTATCACCATGGTGATTTGTATTGTGACGTCACATTTTGCTTTGCAGCTAAGTTTGATTCCTGGTCATTTCATCTAAATTTGTGCTCACGCTGAGTTGATAGAATAAAAGAATTGTCACTAAATTTTCCGTACTTGACAGTCCATAAAAACTTTATTATTACATTTACAAAAATAAATACATCTTATTTGGTTTTTTAATGATAAGGCAACATTAACAATATTATTTACAGTACAAATACAATATAAATACACAATAATTTATAACGTAGACACCCCTTTCATTGTTACGATCATAGTTGTTTATAATTGAACTAATTTGTTTGTTTTCTCATCCACTATTTTAAATGTTTGGATGTTAAAAGTTATAATCAGAACTTGTAACATTCATTATTTCGGTGCGCCACATCACTTATCAAAATAGGCTTACTTATATAATTTTTCTTGACTAAGTCGACTTATTAAAACGGAAATGGCAAGTAGATGTCTGACTTTCGGCAAGTCGTCATAGCAAGATACATTAGGGCCCGTCATCGCTGTAACTCGACTTCTTTGGTTCTCCGATTAAGGCATCTTGACGTGATTATTTATCTTGAGATCTGGAGCTCATACTCTAACTTTTTGTTAACTCTCGTGGTGATTTTATAATTATATTACATTCGATGGCAGATGGAAGTATGTCTTTATAACGACACTGTCAATTCGCACATTTCTTTAGCTTTATGTTGTACCCACAAAGCATGGATGATAGCCTACAATGTAACTATTCAAACATTTTATGAAAGACTTGTCACGGCTTGCAATAACAAAAGGTCAACCCATTCCTTCTGCTTTTGTGAGTGGATTTGCTTAAAATTAATATACTTTTGTTTTAAGATATGGAGACCCAGATTGCGTCATGTCTTAAAGAGAACTATGAAGAAGATTAGTAAACAATATTTAAACTAATAATACATTATGTTTAATACTGCAGTTTGAAAAAAAAATCAATATGGACCTTTCCCATGAAATATGTAAATTGGACATCGCGCGTGCGCACATACATTTTGGTTGGCAAAAGTTTTGGAACGGTGCGCCCTTTTCCGGAACTTGTGGAAGCGTGACGCGTACGTGCTTTGTGGGTCTGCTTTGTGCACATTTCTATGGCGTTTGCCAACAACAGGGTCTGTACGCATGCGTGAATATAATTAGCATATTTCATGGGAAAGGTCCATTTTGAACCCCGGGTACATCACTCAGTGTTCCCCTCCTGAACGCGCCCACCATGTACATGTACATGCGTAGTGATTGGTTCTGAAATAAAAAATACCGTGGTATAACAGCCAAGTTGTACACACTTTTATTTTTTTCTTTGCGCCGTTATGGTTTCCAACGTACTTTTGTGATGGCATACACGGGGCGCCTAGCTTTCTTCGTGACGTAATTTCACTGTGAGCCATACACACTTCACACAAACTTGCTGCAGCACTTACCAAAAGAAGCCTGCAATTCGATCACAATTAAATGAATATGGAACTTGCATGGGCTGATAATTTGAACGGCTAGGGGGGTTGGGAAAAAGAAAATGGACCCGGAGCGCATGGAGGCTATCGAGATGTTGTTGGAGTGAGAATTAAATGGGGACAATAATTCAGCTACATTAAGTGAAGGAGACTGTTACGGACATTAAACACCAGAACAAAGAATTGGCTAAGACATGTCATAAGAGGCAAGGGGATGCTTAGGAATGTTATTGAATATAAAATGATGAAGGCAAAAGTAAGAGTTTGTCCTCGATTTAGGAGCTTTGTCCAAAGGCCGTATAGCCATAGGGGTAGCTTCTCAATCTAGTCAGTGCATTTCGACAACGACCGGATTGCCGTTAGCACAATCGCAGTCCCCCATTGCTATAATAGAGATGCTACCATTCCTTTCTACTTTTGCTCCTTTCTCTCGGTGCGTGACATGAGTGAACATTTCCGCCACAGTTGAGTGTGAACCCAGCCTCCCATTCTGCGTCTTAATGAATGAAGACTCGGCAGACATGGAGAAGTCTACGGCTGCATCGTAACATGGTGGTGACCCTGTCTCAGTTTGGTTGCTAAGCAATTGTTTCTCCATCCACTTTTGTGCCGCAACTATCGCCAGTTCCTCGTCCATATTTTTAGTCAGGTGTGGGAGCAGATCATCACCGGGTTCTAGGATATCCGTCCGCGCAGACGATAGACCCTGAACATTCTGCAGAGCAATCTCATTCTCCATCATACTCCTCGCACGTTCCCGCCTTTTCTTGGAGCACTGCGTCTCATCCAGGTAATAGCTGTTATCAGACATCATGGTCTTCTTTACAGTCTTATTGGCGCGACTTGCGATAGCAGTGCTAAGGGCGAGGAGTAAACTCAACCCTAAAATCACATACAGCACAATACACACCCTTAGACCCCATCGGGCCGGTTGGGAAAACTCCGGGTGGCTACCAGCGACGACGTCGCCAAATCCTATTGTAGTCAGCGTAATAAAACAGTAGTACACAGATGTTAACGAGTCCCACTGCTCTATGGTACCAAGTAACAACGCTGGTATCTGAAGCAGTATCAGGTACATGAGTATTGTAGTTATGGCGAACATGAGAGTCTTCCGGAGACGGGCAAACTTGATGCAGCACTTCAAGAGTGTGTTGGCCTTGTCCAAAGCTTTAGTCCAGTACGCAGTGAGTGACCGAGCGAGAACGCCTAGGACCCAACCGGTGAGAGGCAAGCCGATCGCTCCGTAGATCATACAAAAAATGCGGCCAAATTCCGTATGAGGTGTGAGGTCACCGTAACCTTCAAACAGTCAATGAATACAAATGCGAATTGTTAAACGGGAAATTAAAAACAGCCTTTTAACTCGTTGAATTTAACACTTTTACTTGATGTAACTGCATTGGGGTGTGAATTGTTTTACGAAACATGTGCGATAATTATAGCACCGTTCAATGCTTTCGGAGTCATGCAGTCGATTTCACCAAACTCTTGCTCACTTAGGAATCGTCCTAACTTTAAAGGTTTGATGAATTACTAAAAGTTTTGATATTTTTATCTTGCACCATAATTATTATACAATAATGCAGTTGGAAAAATCATTATGAGCCTTCCTGTATATTTTTACATGATTTATTTACTTTAAAACTAATAGTCTTCAGGAACGCCCACACAAATGGGTCACGACATGGCTGGATTCCTTCTGTGACGTCACATGCATTACTTAATATATATTCATGAGTGATTTTTTTTAATAGAAAGAACACATATATTTTTGTCATTCCTTTGGCGTACCCTGTCCCAGAACAATGGACCTTTCCCATGAAATATGCTAATAATATTCACGCATGCGTACAGATCCTGTTGGTTGGCAAACGCTAAGAAATATTATGCACAAAGTAGACGCACAAAGCGCGTACGCGTCACGCTTTCATCAGTCCCATGCAAAAGGGCCCACCGTTCCCAAAATGTTGCCTACCAAAATGTATGTGCACACGCGCATATTTACATATTTCATGGGAAAGGTCCATTGTCTACTTGAATAGATTATTTTAATATATTAAGACATATCATGTAATAATGACATCACAGAAGTAATCCAGCCATGTCAGCAAAAGACCTATTTTTGCGGATGTTCCTGAAGAGTATTATTTTTAAAGAAAATAAATCATTACAAATACATACAAGACGGCACAAAAAGATTTTTCCAACTGAATAATTGTATAGTAATTATAATGTTGACAATTAAAGCATCAATACTTAGTAATTCACCAAACCCTGGATATGCATGGTGATTTGTATTGTGACGTCACACTTTCCTTAGCAAAATACTCATTTTAAGATTGATCTTAGCGCTTCGTGAAATCAACTGCTGTTCAGTTAACTTAAACTGAAATTATTGTTCTTTTCCCCTCTGATCTCTCAACAAGTCACATGTAAAACGCTATGCATAGTACGTTGACACAAAAATTGTTGTTATGGCTTTTATTTGTAGGTGTGCTGTTATGTATTATTATGGTCAGGGTTGAGTTAGTACTACCGAGTTAACGTTACAAGCAAACTCAATAGTTCAAGCAAATAAATATATGCCAAATTGAAAGGAAGGTGCTGTTTTATGTTTGTGGTGTATACCTATAGAGTTGCTCAGTTTGCATGACGTCATGTCTTTGCCCATTTTAAAGCACAGTTGACTGCCATCTACTCGCAAATGTAACAAATTTACCTGTTTGATAATAATTGCGTACAAAATGCACAAAGCCAATTGACTCTATTGCACACATTGTTTTAAAATCCCATCCGTATGATATCAACGAGGCCAAACTGAGGCTGAGGGGGCAAAGGTACCATTCGGTAAATGGTAGTCATGGCTTCGGCATCTTTCCGTTATGGCAAAAATGCCGTATCCGGCTGCCACTTTATCTCCCTTCATTTAGCTTAACTTACCTGTCCAGAAAGGTTGACAGAATATATACAGAGAGGAACAGGCACTTTAAATGATTACAAAGTGTAGAAATCATGAAACAAACAAGCCAATATCACGTCTACGTTTACGTTGGGTTTGGCAACGCTACGCGCTAAACGTCATTTTAGTTCCTTTGGGCATGAATGCGCGACAGTTCCAGCCGCGCGGTGAATGTCCGCTTGATTTTCATTTTTTTTTAAGGTCAATAATTAGCGTTTTAGATACCAATTCCTGGAGAGGAATATTAAAAAAGGGAAATAATGCCCAACATCCATTAAAAAATCTAAAAAAATCCCTTGGAAAGTGGCAGACGGATATGGAAACTTTTCCATTGACGAAGGAATGGTGGAGGTAGGCCAAACGGCAACTTTGCTTGAATAAATAACTAAAATAAATAAATAAATAGGCCCTATAAATGCTCGTGAAATGCCACAAGGCTCTTACCAATGGTTGTGACTATCGTTGCGGAGAAAAAGAAGGCATTCGGCAAATCCCATGTGACTCGTCGCTTTTCCGACAAGCTTTGATTCTCGCCTTGTTTGAACTCCCCACTATTAAGATCTAGCACACCTCTGTTGACCGCCTCCACCACCGCTAAGCTGTACTTGAAAAATTCCTCTTTCGAGACGCCCGGATGCAAGGCTAAAAACTCGTCCATGGACTTGGTGAACTCCTGCAGTGCAAGTTTCTCCCCCGGTAGTTCGATGGCCTGGAAGAGGAAAGCTCCCACCATGAGGTACGCTATAAAGACGAGCCAGGCAAGCAGCATCTGTTGCCAGCGCTTCATATTCAGCCGAGTTGACGGGGTAACACCAGATAGTCCAATACAGTTGAAAAAAGTTACTTGATGTAATAGTAATTACTATAGTCAAAAACCATTTATTTGTGGTTCAATCACGTTGTTGGACTGTGAATCTTTGTACTTGCTGGGAAAGATCTCATGTAGGGGCCGTTATTTTGATGTAACCGTGATGAACCTTTTCTCTATGGTGTCACGTAGCCTGCCGTGCATGTTGACGAGTTTCTGAGCTGTGGAAGCCAAAATTGTCCGTAAAACGCCGTTCTCGGCTTGTTTGCTACATGCAATCTCTCGCTGTTGTGCTATAGCACCCCCTTCAAAACGGAGTAATGTTCACACGATAAAACTGATTTCAAAGGTTGGTTTTGCTATCCAGTGATGACCTTACGCAAGTAAGCCCCACATAATGATGTACATTGTCTATGGTTTACCCATACACGCTGTTCGTGTGGAATGTGGGTGTGCAGAACCATTATCCCCAAATCTATTCAACGAAATCACTGGGAAAGTCTTTCTGTCGAACTATTCAACCACAGCAAAGGTTGCAATTTTCTGACAGTCGCTATTATACAGACCTGTAATGGAAACGGAAAGAAAAGGGGCGCCGTTTGTGTTATTCAGCGAAAATACTGCTTTCTGTGTACAAAACGTAGCGGTGGTAACTCTCAAAGCAAGCTGTACTGAGAGTTTAGTTTTTCACGATTTTTATTGACTATAGAAATTCTCCTTGTTGTTTGATATTCAATAAAATTGATGGCTAGACTTCGGGACAAGTCGTTTTAATGTTCGTCACGTTACTCGGGAACGGCTCTCACACGACAATAATGACCCTTTTTGAAACCTCGGCTTTGGGCCCAGCCTCTGGCTTAGGGCTCCGTCAGCCTGATAAAAGCCCCACACCAAAAGCACACACACTTAAAAAAAAAACTGACAGAGCCCAAGCAGTAGCCTTGGTTTCGAAAAGCCACTGATCTCTATCACTAGACATCAGTGGAAAATGTTATATATTATGCTCAATGGCACAGCCAGCATCTTTTTTGCAGGAGGCAAAGGGGGGGGGGGACACGGATATTTTTAGAGCCCCTGTGGTAATTTCAGTTAAAATTTCCTGATTACAGCAAACTTCACGGTGACCATTCTCTTAAAGTTGTAGATTGAAGTCACTCTGTTAATCGATTGAAACTAGGGATAAATCGTCTGCAGGTTGTCCCCCTATAGTTTCGATCGATTAGAGAGAATTTCAACCTAAAACTTTAAGAGAGCAGAGGCTGACAGGGGGCAAGATGTTCCACAAGGGGGTAGCTCATGCCCCTCCCCCCCCAACCACCACCCCCTTGTCTGCGCCACTTCTATGCTGCTCACGCAAAACTGTTGGCTCCCGACCACTGTCCCATTTAACCGCGTACCCTGGTATGTATTCATTTATTCGTGTGTACATTATTACAGTTGCCAAAGGCGGCCAATGAGGGAGTCCAATGGACGAGCCCACCAAATGTTTAGCTACACTGAATGTTTACAATCATCGGGAGCATTCGTAAATTATTTTGTTTGCGATTGTTAACTGATTCAGTAATTTAAAAGTTTAATAAATAATATATACTTTTGACTTAAACGACATTATTATCTATCTTGTTAAGATGCGTGCGTTGCTTCATTTAATATGAATAATACCTACGGTAAATATAATGCTCCGGTCCGTCAACCGACGATGTGTTATGACTGTACATCTGATACCAGTACGTACACATCTCGTTGAACTGAAGACCTAAGGGAGGGGGCCGCGAGGGCACGCCCCCTTAGCTGATGTCCGTACCCCCTGGGTGCCCCACACTTGAAATTTTATGGACTTTTGAGATTAAAAAATTCCAAAGTAAAATGTTACATTTTGCAAGCTTTTATGTAGTAGTAGACCGATTGCGCGACCAATGTTCACATGTCATCATGTGACCTGTAGTGGGAACTACGTCATCTGAGCTGATGGCAAACTACGTGTAAATACATGCTGTGACCGATAGAGTCACACCAGCAGTCGGCCTTTGGTAATAATAACACAGTTACTAAGCCCTTTTTTAATGTTGAATGTTGTGACATTGAAATTGATCACATTTACTGCTTCATAAACTACCAGTACGGTATTCTACTACAAAAGAGGTTTATTTTTAGTTTTGCACTGACGCTGTCTGGCGACTATGTAGACACCCGCCTGTTATTTTTTTTGTAATGTAAATCACTGTTCAAAAAAAAAAAATGTAAAGAACGTTGGAAAAGTGAGCATTTATACCTAGCCTTGTGGAACTTCAAATAGACAAATGAATCAGACAGCTTTGGAAAGCCTTTTCTTTGGATGATTTCAGCTTCAAAATTGTGAAATTCTTGTGTTGAATTGGTGATTTGTGACCGCGGTCGTCTGGCCCAAGCGTTCCGTCGCGCAGCTAGAACAACCACATAGTGAATCTCAAAATCCTTGTAGACTTTCCAAGACTTTCTGGAACTAGCCTTACTGGCTTTGATCAGCCACTCGAAGGTCTCTGATACAAACTCTGAAATGTTCTTCACTTTCGAGAAAGAAAAGCCTCAATCGAATAAACAAATGCAACAATCATCATGTACCGTACCTTCCTATGGAGGACGTCGTGTTTGTTTATGTTTAATACCCACTGCAGGTCACATGACTTGGAGAGCGCAATCGGTCTACTTCAATGTTTTTGTAAACTATTGTTCTATTTAACGCATACGGTTATTACCTCCGTGTCAGATATCTTATAAAAATAGTAAACGGCATAACAAGCGCGCTAAAAATGGGCTTGTTTAGGAAGAGTGAACATTATTTTTTAATTAGCCAGAAGTGCCTCGTAGAAAAAATGGTGCACTCCCTTGTGCCCCCTAAAATGTTACCGTAGTTTTGCCGCTGGCTTGGATAGATATTTTGAAAGTAGAATATAATTATCCACATAAATTAAAACTGTGTGGTTTTTTGTTTAATTTCGAGACAGAACCATAGAGTTATATGGACAGAACACGGTCTGCCATTTTGTAGAACCACATTTTTGACTCCACAAAATGGTGGACCGTATGTTTCTACGTAGAGTGTGGTTCCGCTGGTTGTATCTCCAGAGGCAAATGTATGTTTTTTTTTAATCACTACTCACTAATTACAACACACTGTAGATGTTTTATAAGGAGCAATTCCAAACAGCGAACTTTTAAAGAGATCTGAAGGCAATGTGTTCCATTAGCGACTTGTCCACAAGTCTACAGCCACAGCCGGAACACAAAGATTATAGAGTGCCGAAGGCACAAGATGGGGAACTCTGGCTGAAACGTGAAAGTAACTCTGTTGGTACAACAATAGATCACCTCCGATCAGTGCAGACAACTACCATTGCTATCAATAGGAAACAAAGCATTCACTTGCCGAAATGGCGCCCACAAGTATTTCACTTTCCAACAATAGATAAAGCCCTAGTTCCCCATCTTGCGCCTTCGGCGCTCTATAATCTTTGGTAGAGCATTACCAACCGAAAGGACATGCAGTGTACATTGCACAAATTAAGCTTTCACTGTGTAAATTTTCCATAACACTACAAAATTATCTAAAAAAAAAAAATAAAAAAATAAAAAAATCGAAGAGAAAACAAATTGTACCTTATCTTGATTCAAAGAATGTTGCACACCACCATCAAGAGGTTTGCACCTAGGCCTATACTTTTTATTGTTGCTACGTCATCGGCCTTTATTGGCAAACAAAAATTGAAGAAAAAAAAGAAAACAGTTCACAATAAATGATGCACACGATCAAGAATATGATGCAAACATTCGAATGTTTATTTTTGATTTTTGTCTTACACACCAGCAATACGGCATTATTGTATTCCAACTTGGGTTATGGAAAATCGTTCGCATCTGAGCAAAGCTAAGAAGGAGGTGATTTAGATACAGTCAAAGTGCATTCCCGCGTCACATGTACATGTTCTGAAGCAGAGGCCTATATGTAATCGATAAACTTTAATATTATTACAAATGATGGAACATTACTTCCGAATGAAGACCACATTATTTAATCAAGAAACATGAATTATTAAAAACCATTTTATCTATATATGTAAATTTCCACAATGGGTGTTTACTTTCTTTGATAGAGGAACAAACGTCTTCGTTTTCTTTTTAACTAATAAAAGTCAGACATTTTTTAAAGGATAATTTTATTGGTTTACTTGACAACAAGGATGATTTCTAATCAATCAAGAGCTCACCTTTCACAGGTTTGTTGCTACGCTTGATTTCATTGATTGACAGCACCCAAACATTAGAGCAGATATGTCCCCATCGTTGACTTGCCTTTATTTAGGGCACGCTGACAAGCAAACTACCAAAATATCCCCAAAATACATAAACATTCACATTTCATCAACTTCAACGTGATTCATATTGAGGATATAAATGAAACACTATTTGAAAAAAAATGTCTCTTGTGTTTAGTAACAAAGCTTGACTCCAAGTTGACTGTAAAAATGCCCCATGTGTTAAAGGCGCTCATGCTGAATGCAATCTATAACAAAACTTACCGTAAACACTGCGATAAAAAACTACAATAAAGAAATCAAAAACTTTTCCATTTCAAATTAGTTTAAGAAATAAACCAGGTAGGGACATTTCAAGATAATATAAAAAAAACACCATGAAATATTATATACAACAAAGGCAATCGTCACCTATATCATTTTCACAGAAGAGTTTCCAACACGCAGAGGATAGCTTCAATAAATATATTGCAATAAATCGTATACCTATACGTCTACTTTTGGTAAAGGTTTGACCACACACATGCTCTTATATAGCACTATACGTCTGTAATATTATTAATGTACAGTAGGCTACTGAATAGGGAAAGACCATCTTTCCTGAGAATTGTAGATATAAGCACGTCTTCGTGTCAGAACTTTCAACAACATACGTCTACGGGATCTCAGTAAACTCCCAGGCCTAACTAAGCTACAACAGACATCTTACTTATTATAATCAAGTTGTGAAGATTATATATGAAACAAAACTGCTTCATTTTTTTCACAAGTTAGATTTCACTCGTAAATAATGACTCAGTCTCTCCCCTAAGTAAAAAAAAAAATAAAAAATACTTGGTTGCTAAATATTCTTTTTCAAGATCTATTCTACTAGATGTAACTCTATAGATGTATAACTTTTTAAAATGTTGTATTGATCTCCTTAAATTGAAATGTCTCATACAGACTGCTATGTTCAATTGAACTTTGACATGATTTTAACTTCAGTAGGCCTACATGATGTCACTGAAGCTTTCATAAGATACTATGATAATACACCAATTAAAGACCTTGAATTATTTATACCCTCTTAATTTTTGGAACAATGAGAAAACTGTGAATATTGCAAGTGAAAAACATAAAACATATCTTAAAATGATCAATATCTAAGAGTCAACGTAATAGAACAAGCTCCAAAAGATTCAAACAGGTTCCAAAATGATCCAACACAATCCGATCCAACAGCATCAAACAGATTGACAGGATCCAACAATCTTCCACTGTTCCAACAGATCGACCGGATCAAACAAACCGGGAAAAAAAATCCCCCCGAAGGACCCAGAATCTGGGTCCATTCTGACCCTGTTGATTTTGGTATCTTTACTTATTGCCTACGCATTACTGGTTTCTTATAGGTTTAATATTAAAGCAAAAACTACTATTGGATTTTTGTAAGAATAACAATTTACAAATCCTTGAACACCGACTATTAAGTAAACAGAAAGAACAAGGGTACTTGCACACGACTATAAACTATCTGTACAATACATCTCAACAACATACCGGAGAGAGAACCAAAACATTTCAGCAGACAATCTAAACAGGATACTTTCCAAAGATAATAAATATTTGAGGTAACTATGCTATAAATAGTTAAGTTAGAAAAGATACTTCAGTTTTGTAAGTCACCCGACTTGGTGTAGCAGATAAGCAAGTTACATCTGACCCCACAAACAAATTTTGGAAGATGGAGCCCTTGTTCATAGAAAATTCATTCCTAAAATGAATACATGCACCACTCTGAATACAATGTACTGTACATAGCAAAGACCAACCCATTTTGTACAAAATATTGATTCTACTAGTCTCCCCAACAAGCCGTCTTTTGGGTGGTCGCTAGCGAACCGTGCATTAAAGGATTACATGTACCCATATTATTAGTTAAAAGTGTAACCACGATGTGATAGCTTATCTGTAATAGAACACACACAATTGCGATATAAATATGCACTTGATACACAGTGCTTCCTTACGAATGAATTTGTTTCTAGATTATTGTTTGTTTGACTGTTGTCTTCGTCATGGATACAAATCTGACTTGCTCTACAGCTACTGCCACCCCCCCCCCCCCTCAGAAACACTACCACGAAGAATACATGAACGGTTATAGTTAATTTTAAATTGAGATATGTGTGATTTTGAATTTAATTGTCTGTACCATTGTATTTTTTTTGGGGGGAGGGTCAAAAGTTTCTTTTATAAGTTTCTCGATTGAGACATTTGAGTGAATACAGACGTGTGGAGAAAGATTAAATCTTTTTTTTAACAGACAAACTCCAAGTGTGTACATTATGCAACATCGATACACATTTCTGAGATATAAATTGAGCGTAAAAAGTTTTCACTACAGTGGCTTTAAATAATTGTTACTAAAGAAAATCGATAGCCCTTTCAAGAAATAAAAATATATATACAAATATATTGATCGAAGTACTGAACATATAGTTCCTGAAATATGTTGACACCACCACACAAGAATACAGCTAGAATTTTTTGTCAATAAATTATTGCACAAAAACCAATAGCCACTCGTCTCTCTTGACCTGAATCCAACCACCGCCATGTTTGTTTGGTTCCCTGTATATCCAAACTACATTTACAAGTACTGTTTTACAAAATATTAAGCCAGTCTGTTCTCACTAAAAATAGTCTCTACCATCATTTTATGAGCGGCCTTGAGTATTAATACACGTATAAATGGGTTGGCACAAACCGAGACTTTTTAATGAATCAGTTAAAACCCTTTTTTATGGAGAATGTGTGTGTGTTTGTTTTGGGCAGAACGATTGATTTATCAGCGATATGGGTAATTTGATAGCATTATTGTATTAAATGGCAAGTTGTGGCGTTTTTTGCAGTGAAGGCCGCCCATTTTGGCAAAAATTACAGCTGTGATGTCGTAAAAGAAAGGTCCACCACGGCTCTTTTGTTTGCATGAACAAAAAACACCACCATGGCTGCATGGTGATCAAGTTCGACACAATGAAGACTATTCAGATTTTGTCTGACTGAAACAAAAGCAAGTTTGAACACATTACATCCACACACAAATCTCACAATGTTTGCAAGGCCAAAAAAGCAACACAATGCCTGCATGGTGATCAAGATTTTTTTGTCTACCAGAAACAAAAGCAAGCTCAATTACATTACATCCATACACAAATCTCACAATGTTACTGCAGTGAGATTGAAGTTAAATTTTATAATTTCTGAAGGTGAATTTCAAACGGGCATTTCCACATTTACTCCAGTTTCGTTGGTTATTGATACACCAATTCCGATTTTCTAAACGTTTCTGATTTAATCTGGCAAAAACATTAATCTGGCAAAAATCATTTCCAATAATGATTGTTACAGCTGAAAAGTTAATTAATTACAAGTTCCTTTTGAATACTTGGATAGGACATGATTGGTGAAAAGTTAGAGTACAAATATGTTTGACTGAATACCGTACATGAATTGTCAGAATAAATAAAAGTACAACGCTCTCTATTATCGAGACAAACCATTGGTCTAGCCTCCATTGTTTAACTAACAGATAGAAATAGTTTGAAAAATGCACTTGAATCCAAGATCAATTTAGTGCACACCGCGGTGCTTCCTTTTAAAAATCAAACATGAGGACGAGAAGTCGAGTCAGCACAGACAAAACTGACTTTTGGTGCTTTATCCTACAGCAGCCATCTTGTTTTGCTTCTATTCGATTTCTAAGGCCCTTAGGGCTCCCGGCGTCAGTTACTTTGACAACATACACAGTTGGTACGGGACTTCAGACAGGCAGATAATGCCTGAGCCAGAGCCGAAGCCAGAGCTGAAGCCTAAGCCGGAGTTTCACAAATCAGCCTATGTAAGCAAACGTAGCTTGGAGAGAAAAATAGTCTGGTACCCTTTCTTATGAAATAAGAGTTTAAACACTTTTTATTGTGTATTCAGGGTACCACACAAAGATGGCAGCACGATGAAGGTTTGTCCTGACAAACCCTTTTTCATACTGAAATAAACTGTGAGCTTAAACCATAAGAAAACCTTGAAAAAAAGAGAAAAAAAACACCACTAACTTACCCTCCACACATTTTAAAATGTACCAAATAATATTTACAAACACATAAAATTATGATACATATATAATATTGCAACAATATAATTAAACATAGAACTGTGTTGCTTTTTTTTTTTTAATATAAAAAACGTGTGCATTAAATTTATAATAAGACTTCTCGGTTAAAGAAGTTAAATGATTTAAAAGATTTTATTTACAAAAAAGAGAGAAAAAATACGGGAAGATAGGCTCGGGGTGTGGTGATCTTGATGGATCAATCGGAGATCATCCGGGTCACGATGACAAAGACTAGATGAAGACCAAGAAGGAAGGGAAGATAACATCTTAAAACTGAGGCAGAACTGCACTTCACTACTGACTCCTATGGGAAGAGACAGTCAAATGGTGAAAAAAAGGTCATGTGAAATGAAATTCTTTTCCAGTTTCAACTATAAAGTATGCCCATAATAACCTATGAATGCAAGTTTGTTCAAAATTTATATGAGGTTTTTATCACAAAGAAATAAGGGGAAATAGTTGTGACATAGATGAAGGTACAGGCTGTCGGTCAGTGTGTGGAGATCGATACGTGTGAATGTGATACATTATGTTGTGCTTAGTGCCTTTGGACAAATCTATTAATATTTGGCTTTTGTTATGATGGAAAATGCCATCAAGGTGTAATGTTGCTGGTTGCAACACTACTAAAGATGGTTTCAGTCTGCACAGATTCCCATCAGATCCAAAATTTGGGCGGCTGTAGTGAAACATCAGAGCTAAATGGTCAGGAATGTGCATTGTCACTGCATGTGCACTGTCATTCGGTGCTGCGATCTATATCACAAAAGCATGCAATCAGGCAATATCAAAACAGACAACACAAATTTTGAGGAATAAATTAAAAGGTAGTATTTCATAATAACTCATAAAACAGTACGTATTAATTTGTATTCATAAATACCCCAGACAGTTTGTCCATTCTGATTGGTCAAGACTATGTAACAATCTAAGGCCCTTTTCACATTACAGAGCCAATTCCAAGGAAATAAAACCCCAGGAAATTCCTGGGGAGTTTGAACCCCACCGCCACCCCATGTTCTTTTCACACTTAATGCAATTTTCCTGGGAAGAATGAACACTAAGTATGCTAACCCCAGAGTTATCTCGCTAAACCCTACCCCCAAGCAGGGAATATTTCCCAGAGTTTGCAAGAGTTAGCAATTCAAGTGTGAAAATTAACTAAATTTTCCTGGGAATTTCCTGGGAAATTCATCTAGTATGCAAGGGGCTTAAGAATGGTTCTTACATTGTCATTAAAATCATAACAGTGCTCTGTTGGTCTCTTGCGGTAGCGTGGTTCAGCTGTACAGGGGTCTGGTCCTTCACGTACACACACAAAATTATCCATTAAGGAAAACCAATAAAACAAATAGTCCCTGAGGAAACCATAAATATTGTCACACTTCTTACTTGAGTAACCTTTCCTTTTTCTTGTGTAAGACACCAAAAGTGTGACCAATGACAACCAATGATATGATCTTTATGCACTATTAGTTTCGACCATCTGCACTGATCCAAAACAAAGAATTCTGAACGAAAAGCGTTTAAAGCCCCATCTCAACATTGGTAAGAAGAAAAACATAAATGTTCACAGATTTACATATACCTTACCTGGTATAAAGATAATGATGGCAGAAAACTTTCCTGGAAATATTTCTGCCTATAGTGTTATCGTTTTTGAATAATAAGTGAAATAAGTTCCAAAATTAGTTTCGTCTCAGTGAGATGAAAACTCTGCTTATAGGAATGCATACAAAAATCCTGAATGCATTTTTACCGTTTTCTCGCAAACGAAACAACAAAATGAGCTGACATTTTCACAGGTTGGTTTTATTACAAATATCTTGATTTGTGCAAAGAATGGAAGAATTTACAGTCAATTTACCAACATTGAGCTGGGGCTTTAAGGAAACGAACTTTCTGCATATAGTAAAGTTATGATCTTTCTGCACTGACACAGTCAATTTGATAAAGGATATCTTTTGAGAGATCAGGCTCCAGTGGCTCTTGCTTCACCACCTTATTGGTGCAGTTGTCACAGTTTCTATCGGTAACCACCAGGAGAAGGTTGGTGCCCTCGATCCGACTTGATCGCCACAACCTAAAACAAAATCAAAACAATGAAACTCTCTATGCAAAGTACCAACTATTCTAATTAAAAAGTATGCTTTTACTATGTTAAATGAGTTGGTTAAAAATAAACAGAAAAGAACTGTGATTTGCCTTCTAAGGCAAAATCACATCTTTACCATCTGACAATCTGGTTTTCAAGGAAGATAGTGCAAGAAAAATCTACAGAAATACTCTAGAAATACTCTTCACCCTAGTTAAGATGGTGCATTATATTAAAAAAATGTGCCTTTAACAGTTACAAATACAAAATTGCTTATTAAGGATAACATGTACTGCAATTTGATATCAAGAGTTGAATGCACCTACACAGCATACAGTCAACCCTCCTACTATCTGACCATTCAATATCATCCACTACGGTTTGGAATGATAGATACACTATGCCAGCCTGTAATATATCATAAAGTGAATGCATCCACACAGTACACATTCAACCCTCCTACTATCTGACCATTCAATATCATCCACTACAGTTTGGAATGATAAATACAAAATGCCAGCCTGCAATCTATCATAAAGTGAATGCTTCCACACAGTACACAGTCAACCCTTGTACTGCCTGACCATTCAATATCCCTCACGGTGGTTAAACTCGCTATAAAAGTAAGACAAACAATACATTTGCTTGTTACGGGGCCGCAAAAACACCTCGTTTTATCCGTGCTCTCGTTATGATCGTGCTCGTATCATCCATTTATAAATGCATTAAAACACGCGCGGGGCAGTTCGGGACCGGCAAAATACCTCGTATAAACCGGAACCTCGTAACATCCGAGCTCGTATTAACGAGAGTCGACTGTATAAACATACCATCAAGAAAAAACAGCTTATTCTAGGATAAGTACCTGTTGCAATATCCACATGAAATTTCTCCATGGGCGTTTTTGACGTCGCCAAAGTAGAACTGCTGAAGGATCTTGATGCAGCTGATGTTTTCGGACTGTTGGATCTCATCTGCTTCGACAAAGTGATCTAAGAGTTGACAGAGATCAAGGCAAATATTTGAGTACGGGTCAATGGGTCATGAGTAACGGGTCACCAACCCATTAACTGGTCCGGGGGGGGGGGGGGGGGAGCTTATGTACCGGTAACTGTAAGGGCATAGGTTTCCTAAGGCAATTATTTCACTCAGGTACTTTCTGTGATGCTATTTTATTTAGCTCATTTTCAGGCAGTTGTGATGAAAAACTTACAAATTATTTGTGTATGATGCCAGCAGTGCAACTAGACTCTTTTGAAAATGTTGTAGTTTGATGATTTAATGAGCGTGTCCACTAGCAGCCAGACAGCTGGGCATAGCAGCCAGGACTTGAATTTACACTGGACTGCAGTAGTAAAATAACCTTACAACTTGACAAGTCTGGTGATGTTTTTCAATTGAATAACTATATTCCTCTCTGTGCTCTCCGCCCGTTGCCCATAAAGTAGTGTAAATAAAAAAAATGTTCAACTATTGACTTTGAGACCCCACTATCACTGAATGGGATTGGGATCTGACTATCATCAAGTGGGATTGAGATCTCACTATCACTGAGTGGGATTGGGATCTCACTATCACTGAGTGAGATTGGGATCTCACTATCACTGAGTGAGATTGGGATCTCACTATCACTGAGTGGGATTGGGATCTCACTATCACTGAGTGAGATTGGGATCTCACTAACGCTGAGTGGGATTGGGATCTGACTACCACCGAGTGGGATTGGGATTTGACTATCATCAAGTGGGATTGAGATCTCACTATCACTGAGTGGGATTGGGATCTCACTATCACTGAGTGGGATTGGGATTTCTCTGTCACTGAGTGAGATTGGGATCTCACTATCACTGAGTGAGATTGGGATCTCACTATCACTGAGTGGGATTGGGATCTCACTATCACTGAGTGAGATTGGGATCTCACTAACGCTGAGTGGGATTGGGATCTGACTACCACCGAGTGGGATTGGGATTTGACTATCATCAAGTGGGATTGAGATCTCACTATCACTGAGTGGGATTGGGATCTCACTATCACTGAGTGAGATTGGGATCTCACTATCACTGAGTGGGATTGGGATCTCACTATCACTGAGTGAGATTGGGCTCTGACTATCACTGAGTGAGATTGGGATCTCACTATCACTGAGTGGGATTGTGATCTCACTATCACTGAGTAGGATTGGGATCTCACTATCACTGAGTGAGATTGGGATCTCACTATCACTGAGTGGGATTGGGATCTCACTATCACTGAGTGAGATTGGGATCTCACTATCACTGAGTGAGATTGGGATCTCACTATCACTGGGTGGGATTGGGATCTCACTATCACTGAGTGGGATTGGGATTTCACTGTCACTGAGTGGGATTGTGATCTCACTATCACTGAGTGAGATTGGGATCTCACTATCACTGAGTGGGATTGGGATCTCACTATCACTGAGTGAGATTGGGATCTCACTATCACTGAGTGAGATTGGGATCTCACTATCACTGAGTGGGATTGGGATCTCACTATCACTGAGTGAGATTGGGATCTCACTATCACTGAGTGAGATTGGGATCTCACAATCACTGAGTGGGAAGGGGATTTCACTGTCACTGAGTGGGATTGTGATCTCACTATCACTGAGTGAGATTGGGATCTCACTATCACTGAGTGGGATTGGGATCTCACTATCACTGAGTGAGATTGGGATCTCACTATCACTGAGTGAGATTGGGATCTCACTATCACTGAGTGAGATTGGGATCTCACTATCACTGAGTGGGATTGGGATCTGACTATCATCAAGTTTTTTTTCAGTTCAGGTTGTACAAGTCTCCAGGAAGTTTCCATCATTGGGGAACACTACATGGGCCTGATTGTATTTCCTTTATCTGTTGAAGCAATGTATGTGGGAACCCAAGGTTTCTCAAAATGTTCAAATAAGTACTAACTTTCAAGGTGTATTGCTGAGTGGAATTGAGATCTCACATTTAGGAATTTGAGACACTGAGTTATTATTGTGATTTACTTACTTGAGTAATCTGTGACACCCAAAAACAGCATGTCATACAGAAAGTGACGCAGGAATGACCTGGATGAAAATTTAAAAAATATTTGAATATTTATGTTTATGCAAAACCTACAAATACACAAATGCAGTTTAAACTATGATGACTTAACAGCTGTGGGTGAAAAAATCCAAACAAACAAATAACCCAACCACCCTTAAAAATGGGCAAACTAACAAGTTTAATTTGGAAGATAAAGATTGCCATGTCTGAAAAATGACATTTTCAGCAAGTTTCAGGACCTAACACATAATAGTTTTAAAATGACACTAGTCAGCATGAATGACATATCACTAGACTTGCCATTTTGCTTTTTCACGAAATGACGTATCACGATTCACCCCTTGATCCATTGAAATACACTGCGCACTGGCATGGTGCCAAACAACAGTGGTACCACTTTTGCTTTTTCACGAAGTGATGTATCTGTTGACCTATTTAATTTAGTTTAGCGTTTTCAGGAAAGTGACGTATCTCAATATGCATTGGTTTTTACCAAGCGTTCTCTGTGCACTTCTGTTTTTCTTTTTCTTTTCATGAAGTGACGTATGTGTTTAAGAATTAATACCTCATAAAACAGTTGCATGATTGAAAACAGTTTGACAATTTCATAAGAATTAAAAAGTCAGCTTTATTTATTAAAATTTAAAAAAACAAACTAGTAAGCAGTCTCCGAAACAGCAGCCTCAAAAAATAGTTCAAATTCAACGGCGATTTTCTCCAAATACTGAATTTGGGCCATGGAGCATGATACGACAGTTCATGGTGAAACTGAAGAATTAAAGTGCGCCTTCTTCATTCGAAAATGTTTGAAGGTGCAAGTGATTACAAATAGTGATAAAACTTGGTTCCAAACTGTTAACATAAAACCTAAATTTAGTTTTTAAATACGACGCACTAGACGGCATCATTTGAGGTCTTTCTCATTAAGTATCAAAATGATATTTTTTTACCATGCAGCTGTGACTGCCCAGGAGTTAAAGTTGATGATGTCAGAAATGGTTGGCTGTTGAGGGAAAAAAAAAAGGAAAAAAAAGCATCAATCTAGAAAACAGTTTGCTAAAAAAGACTCTTTTACAGCATTGGTGACAAGTTGAATCCAACCTTATGTGATTTGACGATGGTTCATGTGGAGTCGATGATGGTACAAACTTGAACCCCAGTCAACTCATTTTGGTGACGCAAACAATCAGTATCCACTGTTTTTCAATTGTGCCGTGAGAAAAATTTGCTTAGCTTTTGCAATTCACATGAAGCATGAACCGGGCTAAGCTATCCCAAAAACCAATAATGAAGATTCCCTTTAGAAGAATGGGAATCATTGAAGGGATGTGTAATCTACTCACAACATTGATTGACCTAGGAGCAGATGCAGAGGTGTCATCTTGTTGCCTTGCACAAGCTGCCTGGAAGTCATTCATCTGCATCCTGTATAGTGAAGAAAATAAACAATTCAAAAACTCTTCAGTTTGCAAAAGTACAGATGGTTTGGCATCTCACCATCCATTGATGGTTACTGCCACTGAGTGACTTTAAGTTACCTGGTTGAACTTTGAGTAAAGCCCAGAGTGAGTGACTAGGGATGAGTAATCAGGAATAGATAATCAGGGATAAGAAACAAAGGGAAGACAAACCATAGGTGAGTAACCAAAGATGAATAACCAAAGATAATGGGGTGTGTGACCAGAAAGGGTAAATAGTCATGGGTAACCATAGATGAATGACCAGTGATGAGTAACCAGATATGGGTACCCAGATAAGTCGCCAGAAATGGGTAATCACTAATGAGTTACCAGGGTTGAGTCACATAAGGATGAGTAATCATAAATGAGTAACCAGGGACAAGTAACCAGGAACGTGTAACCAGGGATGAGTCACTAGGACAAGTAACCAGGAACATGTAACTAGGGATGAGTCACTAGGACAAGTAACCAGAAACATGTAACAAGAGATGAGTCACTAGGACAAGTAACCAGGAATGTGTAACTAGGGATGAGTCACTAGGACAAGTAACCAGAAACATGTAACTAGGGATAAGTCACTAGGACAAGTAACCAGGAATGTGTAACTAGGGATGAGTCACTAGGACAAGTAACCAGGAACATGTAACCAGGGATGAGTCACTAGAACAAGTAACCAGGAACATGTAACTAGGGATGAGTCACTAGGACAAATAACCAGGAACATGTAACCAGGGATGAGTCACTGGGACAAGTAACCAGGAACATGTAACCAGGGATGAGTCACTAGGACAAGTAACTAGGGATGAGTCACTAGGACAAGTAACCAGGAACATGTAACTAGGGATGAGTCACTAGGACAAGTAACCAGGAACATGTAACTAGGGATGAGTCACTAGGACAAGTAACCAGGAACATGTAACTAAGGATGAGTCACTAGGACAAGAAACCAGGAACGTGAAACTAGGGATGAGTCACTAGGACAAGTAACTAGGGATGAGTCACTAGGACAAGTAACCAGGAACATGTAACTAGGGATGAGTCACTAGGACAAGTAACCAGGAACATGTAACTAGGGATGAGTCACTAGGACAAGTAACCAGGAACGTGTAACGAGGGATGAGTCACTAGGACAAGTAACCAGGAACATGTAACTAGGGATGAGTCACTAGGAAAAGTAACCAGGAACGTGAAACTAGGGATGAGTCACTAGGACAAGTAACCAGGAACGTGTAACGAGGGATGAGTCACTAGGACAAGTAACCAGGAACATGTAACTAGGGATGAGTCACTAGGACAAGTAACCAGGAACATGTAACTAGGGATGAGTCACTAGGACAAGTAACCAGGAACCTGAAACTAGGGATGAGTCACTAGGACAAGTAACTAGGGATGAGTCACTAGGACAAGAAACCAGGAACATGTAACTAGGGATGAGTCACTAGGACAAGTAACCAGGAACATGTAACTAGGGATGAGTCACTAGGACAAGTAACCAGGAACGTGTAACGAGGGATGAGTCACTAGGACAAGTAACCAGGAACATGTAACTAGGGATGAGTCACTAGACAAGTAACCAGGAACGTGAAACTAGGGATGAGTCACTAGGACAAGTAACCAGGAACGTGTAACGAGGGATGAGTCACTAGGACAAGTAACCAGGAACATGTAACTAGGGATGAGTCACTAAGACAAGTAACCAGGAACGTGAAACTAGGGATGAGTCACTAGGACAAGTAACTAGGGATGAGTCACTAGGACAAGTAACCAGGAACATGTAACTAGGGATGAGTCACTAGGACAAGTAACCAGGAACATGTAACTAGGGATGAGTCACTAGGACAAGTAACCAGGAACGTGTAACGAGGGATGAGTCACTAGGACAAGTAACCAGGAACATGTAACTAGGGATGAGTCACTAGGACAAGTAACCAGGAACGTGAAACTAGGGATGAGTCACTAGGACAAGTAACCAGGAACGTGTAACGAGGGATGAGTCACTAGGACAAGTAACCAGGAACATGTAACTAGGGATGAGTCACTAGGACAAGTAACCAGGAACATGTAACTAGGGATGAGTCACTAGGACAAGTAACCAGGAACGTGAAACTAGGGATGAGTCACTAGGACAAGTAACTAGGGATGAGTCACTAGGACAAGTAACCAGGAACGTGAAACTAGGGATGAGTCACTAGGACAAGTAACCAGAAACGTGAAACTAGGGATGAGTCACTAGGACAAGTAACTAGGGATGAGTCACTAGGACAAGTAACCAGGAACATGTAACTAGGGATGAGTCACTAGGACAAGTAACCAGGAACATCTAACTAGGGATGAGTCACTAGGACAAGTAAACAGGAACATGTAACTAGGGATGAGTCACTAGGACAAGTAACCAGGAACGTGAAACTAGGGATGAGTCACTAGGACAAGTAACCAGGAACGTGTAACGAGGGATGAGTCACTAGGACAAGTAACCAGGAACATGTAACTAGGGATGAGTCACTAGGACAAGTAACCAGGAACGTGTAACGAGGGATGAGTCACTAGGACAAGTAACCAGGAACATGTAAGTAGGGATGAGTCACTAGGACAAGTAACCAGGAACATGTAACTAGGGATGAGTCACTAGGACAAGTAACCAGGAACGTGTAACGAGGGATGAGTCACTAGGACAAGTAACCAGGAACATGTAAGTAGGGATGAGTCACTAGGACAAGTAACCAGGAACGTGAAACTAGGGATGAGTCACTAAGACAAGTAACTAGGGATGAGTCACTAGGACAAGTAACTAGGGATGAGTCACTAGGACAAGTAACCAGGAACATGTAACTAGGGATGAGTCACTAGGACAAGTAACCAGGAACATGTAACTAGGGATGAGTCACTAGGACAAGTAACCAGGAACGTGTAACGAGGGATGAGTCACTAGGACAAGTAACCAGGAACATGTAAGTAGGGATGAGTCACTAGGACAAGTAACCAGGAACGTGAAACTAGGGATGAGTCACTAAGACAAGTAACTAGGGATGAGTCACTAGGACAAGTAACCAGGAACATGTAACTAGGGATGAGTCACTAGGACAAGTAACCAGGAACAAGTAACTAGGGATGAGTCACTAGGACAAGTAACCAGGAACATGTAACTAGGGATGAGTCACTAGGACAAGTAACCAGGAAAGTGAAACTAGGGATGAGTCACTAGGACAAGTAACTAGGGATGAGTCACTAGGACAAGTAACCAGGAACATGTAACTAGGGATGAGTCACTAGGACAAGTAACCAGGAACATGTAACTAGGGATGAGTCACTAAGACAAGTAACCAGGAACATGTAACTAGGGATGAGTCACTAAGACAAGTAACCAGGAACATGTAACTAGGGATGAGTCACTAGGACAAGTAACCAGGAACGTGAAACTAGGGATGAGTCACTAGGACAAGTAACTAGGGATGAGTCACTAGGACAAGTAACCAGGAACATGTAACTAGGGATGAGTCACTAGGACAAGTAACCAGGGATAAGTCACTAGGACAAGTAACCAGGAACGTGTAACCAGGGATGAGTCACTAGGACAAGTAACCAGGAACGTGTAACTAGGGATGAGTCACTAGGACAAGTAACCAGGAACATGTAACTAGGGATGAGTCACTAGGACAAGTAACCAGGAACATGTAACTAGGGATGAGTCACTAGGACAAGTAACCAGGAACATGTAACTAGGGATGAGTCACTAGGACAAGTAACCAGGAACATGTAACTAGGGATGAGTCACTAGTACAAGTAACCAGGAACGTGTAACCAGGGATGAGTCACTAAGACAAGTAACCAGGAACGTGTAACTAGGGATGAGTCACTAGGACAAGTAACCAGGAACATGTAACTAGGGATGAGTCACTAGGACAAGTAACCAGGAACATGTAACTAGGGATGAGTCACTGGGACAAGTAACCAGGAACATGTAACTAGGGATGAGTCACTGGGACAAGTAACCAGGAACATGTAACTAGGGATGAGTCACTAGGACAAGTAACTAGGGATGAGTCACTAGGACAAGTAACCAGGAACGTGTAACCAGGGATGAGTCACTAGGACAAGTAACCAGGAACATGTAACTAGGGATGAGTCACTAGGACAAGTAACCAGGAACATGTAACTAGGGATGAGACACTAGGACAAGTAACCAGGAACATGTAACAAGGGATGAGTCACTAGGACAAGTAACCAGGAACATGTAACCAGGGATGAGTCACTAGGACAAAGTAACCAGGAACGTGTAACTAGGGATGAGTCACTAGGACAAGTAACCAGGAACATGTAACTAGGGATGAGTCACTAGGACAAGTAACCAGGAACATGTAACTAGGGATGAGTCACTGGGACAAGTAACCAGGAACATGTAACTAGGGATGAGTCACTGGGACAAATAACCAGGAACATGTAACTAGGGATGAGTCACTAGGACAAGTAACTAGAGATGAGTCACTAGGACAAGTAACCAGGAACGTGTAACCAGGGATGAGTCACTAGGACAAGTAACCAGGAACATGTAACTAGGGATGAGTCACTAGGACAAGTAACCAGGAACATGTAACTAGGGATGACTCACTAGGACAAGTAACCAGGAACATGTAACAAGGGATGAGTCACTAGGACAAGTAACCAGGAACATGTAACCAGGGATGAGTCACTAAGACAAGTAACCAGGAACGTGTAACCAGGGGTGAGTCACTAGGACAAGTAACCAGGAACGTGTAACTAGGGATGAGTCACTAGGACAAGTAACCAGGAACATGTAACTAGGGATGAGTCACTAGGACAAGTAACCAGGAACGTGAAACTAGGGATGAGTCACTAGGACAAGTAACCAGGAACATGTAACTAGGGATGAGTCACTAGGACAAGTAACCAGGAACATGTAACTAGGGATGAGTCACTAGGACAAGTAACCAGGAACATGTAACTAGGGATGAGTCACTAGGACAAGTAACCAGGAACATGTAACTAGGGATGACTCACTAGGACAAGTAACCAGGAACATGTAACCAGGGATGAGTCACTAGGACAAAGTAACCAGGAACATATAACTAGGGATGAGTCACTGGGACAAGTAACCAGGAACATGTAACTAGGGATTAGTCACTAGGACAAGTAACCAGGAACATGTAACCAGGGATGAGTCACTAGGACAAGTAACCAGGAACATGTAACCAGGGATGAGTCACTAGAACAAGTAACCAGGAACATGTAACTAGGGATGAGTCACTAGGACAAATAACCAGGAACATGTAACCAGGGATGAGTCACTGGGACAAGTAACCAGGAACATGTAACCAGGGATGAGTCACTAGGACAAGTAACTAGGGATGAGTCACTAGGACAAGTAACCAGGAACATGTAACTAGGGATGAGTCACTAGGACAAGTAACCAGGAACATGTAACTAGGGATGAGTCACTAAGACAAGTAACCAGGAACATGTAACTAAGGATGAGTCACTAGGACAAGTAACCAGGAACGTGAAACTAGGGATGAGTCACTAGGACAAGTAACTAGGGATGAGTCACTAGGACAAGTAACCAGGAACATGTAACTAGGGATGAGTCACTAGGACAAGTAACCAGGAACATGTAACTAGGGATGAGTCACTAGGACAAGTAACCAGGAACGTGTAACGAGGGATGAGTCACTAGGACAAGTAACCAGGAACATGTAACTAGGGATGAGTCACTAGGAAAAGTAACCAGGAACGTGAAACTAGGGATGAGTCACTAGGACAAGTAACCAGGAACGTGTAACGAGGGATGAGTCACTAGGACAAGTAACCAGGAACATGTAACTAGGGATGAGTCACTAGGACAAGTAACCAGGAACATGTTACTAGGGATGAGTCACTAGGACAAGTAACCAGGAACCTGAAACTAGGGATGAGTCACTAGGACAAGTAACTAGGGATGAGTCACTAGGACAAGAAACCAGGAACATGTAACTAGGGATGAGTCACTAGGACAAGTAACCAGGAACATGTAACTAGGGATGAGTCACTAGGACAAGTAACCAGGAACGTGTAACGAGGGATGAGTCACTAGGACAAGTAACCAGGAACATGTAACTAGGGATGAGTCACTAGACAAGTAACCAGGAACGTGAAACTAGGGATGAGTCACTAGGACAAGTAACCAGGAACGTGTAACGAGGGATGAGTCACTAGGACAAGTAACCAGGAACATGTAACTAGGGATGAGTCACTAAGACAAGTAACCAGGAACGTGAAACTAGGGATGAGTCACTAGGACAAGTAACTAGGGATGAGTCACTAGGACAAGTAACCAGGAACATGTAACTAGGGATGAGTCACTAGGACAAGTAACCAGGAACATGTAACTAGGGATGAGTCACTAGGACAAGTAACCAGGAACGTGTAACGAGGGATGAGTCACTAGGACAAGTAACCAGGAACATGTAACTAGGGATGAGTCACTAGGACAAGTAACCAGGAACGTGAAACTAGGGATGAGTCACTAGGACAAGTAACCAGGAACGTGTAACGAGGGATGAGTCACTAGGACAAGTAACCAGGAACATGTAACTAGGGATGAGTCACTAGGACAAGTAACCAGAAACATGTAACTAGGGATGAGTCACTAGGACAAGTAACCAGGAACGTGAAACTAGGGATGAGTCACTAGGACAAGTAACTAGGGATGAGTCACTAGGACAAGTAACCAGGAACGTGAAACTAGGGATGAGTCACTAGGACAAGTAACCAGAAACGTGAAACTAGGGATGAGTCACTAGGACAAGTAACTAGGGATGAGTCACTAGGACAAGTAACCAGGAACATGTAACTAGGGATGAGTCACTAGGACAAGTAACCAGGAACGTGTAACGAGGGATGAGTCACTAGGACAAGTAATCAGGAACATGTAAGTAGGGATGAGTCACTAGGACAAGTAACCAGGAACATGTAACTAGGGATGAGTCACTAGGACAAGTAACCAGGAACGTGTAACGAGGGATGAGTCACTAGGACAAGTAACCAGGAACATGTAAGTAGGGATGAGTCACTAGGACAAGTAACCAGGAACGTGAAACTAGGGATGAGTCACTAAGACAAGTAACTAGGGATGAGTCACTAGGACAAGTAACTAGGGATGAGTCACTAGGACAAGTAACCAGGAACATGTAACTAGGGATGAGTCACTAGGACAAGTAACCAGGAACATGTAACTAGGGATGAGTCACTAGGACAAGTAACCAGGAACATGTAACTAGGGATGAGTCACTAGGACAAGTAACCAGGAACATGTAAGTAGGGATGAGTCACTAGGACAAGTAACCAGGAACGTTAAACTAGGGATGAGTCACTAAGACAAGTAACTAGGGATGAGTCACTAGGACAAGTAACCAGGAACATGTAACTAGGGATGAGTCACTAGGACAAGTAACCAGGAACAAGTAACTAGGGATGAGTCACTAGGACAAGTAACCAGGAACATGTAACTAGGGATGAGTCACTAGGACAAGTAACCAGGAAAGTGAAACTAGGGATGAGTCACTAGGACAAGTAACTAGGGATGAGTCACTAGGACAAGTAACCAGGAACATGTAACTAGGGATGAGTCACTAGGACAAGTAACCAGGAACATGTAACTAGGGATGAGTCACTAAGACAAGTAACCAGGAACATGTAACTAGGGATGAGTCACTAGGACAAGTAACCAGGAACATGTAACTAGGGATGAGTCACTAGGACAAGTAACCAGGAACGTGAAACTAGGGATGAGTCACTAGGACAAGTAACTAGGGATGAGTCACTAGGACAAGTAACCAGGAACATGTAACTAGGGATGAGTCACTAGGACAAGTAACCAGGAACATGTAACTAGGGATGAGTCACTAAGACAAGTAACCAGGAACATGTAACTAGGGATGAGTCACTAGGACAAGTAACCAGGAACGTTAAACTAGGGATGAGTCACTAGGACAAGTAACTAGGAATGAGTCACTAGGACAAGTAACCAGGAACATGTAACAAGGGATGAGTCACTAGGACAAGTAACCAGGAACATGTAACTAGGGATGAGTCACTAGGACAAGTAACCAGGAACATGTAACTAGGGATGAGTCACTAGGACAAGTAACCAGGAACATGTAACGAGGGATGAGTCACTAGGACAAGTAACCAGGAACGTGTAACCAGGGATGAGTCACTAAGACAAGTATTACCAGGAACGTGTAACTAGGGATGAGTCATTAAGGGTGAGTTTCCAGGAGGAAGTAACTAAGGATGAGTAACCATTGATGAGTACTTACAACTTATAGAGTGTTTCATTTTTTAAGACTTCCATCAAGTCACCGTCATGAAGTCCAAAGAAACTGCCCACCTGAAATTGAGTCAAAGAAACAAAGTTTGTTATGGTTTTACCTTGGACTTGAAAGAGACCACATTCCAAACTTCATTCGTCTGAAGCAAGATTTTAACCAACATATTCAGTATCATATCTGTGTGTGTGAGTGGGATTTGGGTGGTTCGAGAAACCTCAATTGATGTTGTGTACAAAACCAACAAGGATGTCACAAAGACCCTTTTCAAAAGTCATGCTCTTGCCATGTCGAATTCAAATATTCTGATTTGTGTAGTTCGTCACGGCACGAGAGCGACATTTGAAACCACTTTTAGAATTCAGCGCGGCAGAAGCTTAGCTCGAGCATGGCTCGACAGGCCCTGCTGTGCGTTTGGCAAAGTTCGGCAAAAGCACGAAACCAATGCCGCGCCAATGCCGCTCTAGTGTCAAACTCAAATGATTTGATGTCAAGACGGCAAGAGCGCATCTTTTGAAGCGGGCCTGACAAAAAGTGTGTCTCTGTGTGTCTTAATTTCCACTTAACATTTTAATTTTTAAATGATTTCAAACAAATTTTCTTTGTATCTCATCCCCCCCTGTTATGAACGGTTTCCTTTGTGACAAGACCAAAAGACAGAGATTTTAAGACGCTTACCGTCCCCTGCTGATCCTCCTGATTGGTTGCTATGATGAAGCCACCGTCATCAAGGATGGTACAATGGATACTCTGTCAAGAGAAAAGGTCAAAAGATTCTTCGTACAAACTCTTCTCATCTCAAAAAACATAACCCACTTCCATTTGGTATCAACTTTACAAAACACTATACTCAGGGCCCAATTCCACACAGCTGCTTCAGCTCAAAAAATTGCTTGACAATTTCCTGCTAAGCAAAATGAGCTGGATACCAGTTACAGATAGTACATGTGAGATGGTATTTTAGCTGGTAACCTTACTCTCATATATATTTTGTTGTGCTCAGCCACTTTTTGTGCTTAAGCAGCTCTATGAACTTGGGAAATGGTTTCTATTATTTTCTACCCCCCCCCCCCCGAAATTTTATTTTTGTAATGTAATTGAAAAATGCTATACCCATATTAGTTTTGAAAGCTATTTTTTGCTGCATGAAAAATATTTTTAGAGGTAAACATTTCCGTGTGTGCTAAATTTCTGGGAAGACATTCAAAAAGTTTTGAGTTTGGCCAAAATGAGGCCACAGCACTGAAACACAAACACTTAAGTATGCTGTGGGTTAAAGGTCAAAAAAATGTCAACTGTCAAACCATAATACCACTTACTTCATTGACGCAAGATATGGCATCACTCTCCTTGTTATTAAAACCCTGGAAGAAGAGTAAAAAACAATACAAGTTCTGAGTTATTTTTTTTAGTACTACATTTAAATCGATCAAATGTTTTAAGTCATAAAATAAGTTTTTTTTACCTACACTGACAATAAAGCACTGTTTATGCAGCGTTCCCCTCACCCTTGGGTGGAAATAGAAACCCTGACCTTCACATTAAAAGTTTTTACTGTCAGCTCATGGATTTCATCCTGAGATGAGAAAGCTAGTTTAACCAGCAGCCGCAGGATGACGTGTATACACACAAACGTTTCCCCTGCCTGGAAACAAAAGCCATGTAAAGATACTATTGTGTAAAATCAAAATACCGGAACAAAGGTCGCCTGACTGTTCCACTGCTGAACGTGCACAGAGCACACACATGCCGTCTAACGCTTCGTTTCAACCACAAGGTCAAAATTGAATATTCCGCCATTTTCTGGCTATGGAGAGGTGGTTTTTGTGTAATCCCCGATTCCAGACCTTTGTCCTTTTGTTACAAAAAGAGGATCCTGAGACATTAACAGGCTTCCACCATTGTTCATTCATTGTATTTCGGCTGAATGGAGGTAAGTCAGAGTCAGCCGGCAATCGAGCCATGGTTCCGTCTTTAGTCCCACTCCTATGCCGTAGGTAATGGCGGATGTTTTGCAATTAACGGTGCATGAATTTGACATTTTCTTGGTAGAGAAAAACAAAACACATGATGCAATAAAGAGAATCTTTGATCTCTTGGCTTTTTCAAGTCAGGGTTTCTTTGTCCCAGCGGTAACCCGAAATAAAAAATTATTCCGGCAATTCAGACAAAATAATCCCGCCCAGGGGATGGGAAAAAACAAAAGAATCCTGACGGCAACTGGTTAGGTCCTACATTTACAAGTGCGCCCCCCCCCCCCCTTGTAGGTATTTGAACCACATCCTTTCCATTCTATGGTAGATGTCTGTTCTGCTGGACCAGCCCCTCCCCTCCCTTGGGTGGAATTCAAACTCACGAATGCATTCGAAGGCAGATGTTTTTACCCCTAGCTCATAGAGCTCACCCTGAAATGAGAGGCTAGTTTAAGTCATATAACTACCTTTTATCCCTCAGCCCTGGCACATCTTCATCTGGAATTACCCCATGCAAATTTTACTCCATGCAAATTTTGGACTAACATGAATCACCCAGAGCTACTAGGGCTTCAATCAGTTGCCACCGAGACTCTTTTTTTTTGTCCCGTCCCCCTGGCGGGATTCTTTTGGTGGAATTGCTGGAATCTTTTTTCTTTGAGGGTACCGCTGGCACAAAGAAACCCTGACTTGACAATGGCCAGTCCATTTTGTTTCTCGACCGAGAAAAACACAGCGTGAATTGCAAAACATCGGTCGTTACCTACGGCATAGGAGTGGAACTAAACACGGAACCATGGCTGGTTTGCCGACTCACTCTGACTTACTACAAACCCTATTCTGAAGTCGCAGGCAGAGTGAAAGTTTGTCTTGAAACATGAAAAGAGTGGACATTTCTTTACCTTCTTGGTCAACTGTATCCAGATGTCATTGAAAATAGCGGGATCCAGATTTACGGCGACCACTGTGAAAAAATAAAACAAATTTGATTTAGAAGAGTAAATTGGTACATCTGAGGGCAGGGATGGTTCTTGTAATTGACTTACATACTACTTGGGCAGCACAGGCTGTATACTCCCAAGAGAGCTGAGATGGTTTAAGGAATGAAACAGATGACCCAATGACCGGAGTAATAACGTTCATGCACCATGAGCATCAAAATTGGTGGAAACCGGCGCCATATAAATGTTCATTATCATTACTAATACTATATTAAAATGTAATTTGTATACAATCATCTTGGGGCACCATCTTTGGTTTGTTAAAATTGTCAAGATTATATAAAATGTGAGGATGATTTTTGAGATTTTTCTCTCCTGCTATAATTTTTTGTTTTACGGATGAAAGCTAAATATAGTTTATTATGCATGAAGAGAGCAAGAGTGAACGTTAACAATGAAAAAACAATCAAGAAGGGTGATTTGCAGGCATAATATTTGGTCCTTGGAAAAAAGTTTGAAAATTTTATTGAGTAGAAGGGCTGACCTACATGTACATATGGTGTAGGTTTTAATAGAACTTTCAGGTTGTTTAATAATAATAATACAGACTTTCTGAGGGCAAAAAAAAAATCAGAAATCAGATTGAAGTAGGAAGAATTTCATGCCTGGATTTGGAACAACTGATTTTCCTTGTTTGTCTTTTTCTAAATTAGTTCCAAGTTCTGCAGAAAAAAACACAGACCACTCAACTGGAAGTGGGATTCATGTTATTATTTTGAAGACCATGATCAGGGGGCTAGGATATGGGATAAGAGACAGAGAGCGATGAGTTAAGAAGGTGCATCATCTTGCTCAGAGATTAACATCTGAGCTTAATCTTTTCAAAGGAGGAGTGGTCAAATCTGGCATGACTAACATATATATACATGGTATGGAGTTATTATTATCAATATGGAATAAGGATGGGGATTAAACAAAGGACAAAGATTATCCTGCTGAGGATTAGTTCTGGATTAGAATGTGAAGGAGACGTACCGGAGTGTGAGATTGCATGACCAGCATTGACCTCGATGTTGACTGCTTTACTGACTCGTACTGATGTCAAGAATGATTCGTTCACTGCTAGAGGCATCATGCCTGAAACAAATCCAAAATAAAGGTCACTAAACTGGAGTACGGCACTCCCACACAGAGATCAAAATAAGGTGCCTAATAGACCCATCCTCTAAGATGGCGAGGGGATGATGTCAATGAATAAGGTCTATGCCTTAAATCAACCACTTATCTCTAGAAAAGTGTACACAAGCGAAACTTTTATGGACACGTAAATAAAGTTGAAATACACATTTTAAAAAAACTTCCAAGGATGTCCGTGGCAGACTTGTAAACAAGGACTTTCCATTTTGAAGCATGCACAGAGCACATACTCACCGGTTACGCTTCATTTGCCCCATAAGAAAGAGACAATGGGTACTGGAATTTCATGCTCCAAATCTCCTTTTTTCAAGGGTTATTTGTGTAATTCGTAATTCCAGACCATTGTCCTTTTGTTGGACAAACAAGCAATATGAGAGAATGTTAGGTTGCCACCATTGTAATTGGTGAGGGAGTTAAGTCCGAGATTCCAGTGTGCAATGGTTGATAATCCACTGCGGCTAACAGCCAAGGGTTGGCCAGTTCACAGTGAACAAAAGCCCTTTTTTTTTTTCTCAAAAGAGAAAAACAAATCCAGCAACATTTGATGAGAATGTTGGTTGTCTTTACTTGGTAAAATCATGGTTTCATTGTGGCAATAAAAACAATAAAAATATTCCAACAATTCTGAGAAGAAAAAAACATGCGGGTGAGCTTGGACAAATTGAGAAATTCCGGGCAGTAAGTGGTAAAGCAAGTGTCATGATGTTCTTTTCCTAAACTGTTTGATTGCATCAAAACTCTACTGGTCCAAAATCCTTTTCACGTTGTTTAACTTTGCAGGATATAGTACTGCAGGCCAAAATAACATTTGTATATCATTATTGGAACAGTCATACCATTCTTATCTATGTCCAAGCATTTGGGTCATGAGTGTGGCATATTTTGAAAGGATAAGGGAGCTCTCCAAACCAAAGACACTTGAGGGTTCAGTCAAGAAGATCTTCAAGCCCATTGGCAAGTCAAAGCCTCATACACACCCCATTGACTTATTACATACAGAGGCTTTTTGACTGTACAAATTAGTATAACAACAATAGTGCAATTATTATGTGTTTTACATGACACCAATGTGTGTTAAGTACTGTATACTCAGTACTTTCCTGATCCACTTCACAAAAATTCCAAAGGGTACTCAGGTTGGATTCGAACCCATGACCTTGGCCATTCTAGAGCAGATATCATACCACGAGACCATCGAGCTTGCCCGGTAGCTAGAGGCCGTTCGAATCCTATATAATTAATAGCGGGTACTGCAACAATTTAATAGATGTTGAATTTGCATCGGGGATAAAGACTTCCAAAAGTTCTACTCAAACTTATTCTTCATTTCCAAAATTCATAAATATGAAAATATTTAATATGTATTTATGAAATTTTTCATTGGCATTGGGCTAAAAGTTGTTTGTGAAACATTTCAAAAGTATAGAAACAAATGAGATTTTAAAAGACACAGAAGAAACTGCATTATCACCTTTGTTGTATGGAACAGCAAATACGTAATTTTTGTTGTATAGCGCCCTCTGGAAGTACGCCTGGTCCCATGGATCCTGAATGGCACGAAGCTCGTCCTTACTCCATTTTTCTGGAACACTGGTGATATAAAGGGAAAACACACACAAATTCTTGAGAAATCAGACATAACAGAGGGAGGTGGGGGGGGGTATTAACTACTGGTAGACTTACGATGTTAGTAAATTATAATGTAGTTTGTTTGAAACTTGGTATTGTGAGATGATTAAATAACTGAAATATTGTAATCATATAATTACTTTCATCAGGTATAAAAATGATATATCATTTTTGTTTCTCTACACTGATGTGTGCTAAAAAAATCCACAGGCATACTACTCAGGTGGGATTCGAACCCATGACAAAAAACTGTAGAGTGTGGTTCCACATAATAACTTTCATCGGGTATAAAAATGACATATCATTTTTGTTACTCTACACTGATGTGTGCTAAGCATTGTATATCCAGTGCTTACTAAGTCCTGCAAGTCCACAGGCATACTACTCAGGTGGGATTCGAACCCATGATAAAAAACTGCTTAGCAAAATTTCCTTTCTTAGCAAAAAATGAGTGGGGCACCAGTTGCTACCATCTAAACTCCACAAAATGTTGGCTGGTAACCTGTTTCTGCAAAGCAAGATTTTTCTGTGCTTAGCAAGTTTTTGTGCTTACAGGCTTTATGAAATTGGGCCAAGCTCAGGACTAGGCTGAGTATACAGTGCTTATCACACATCAGTGAAATCAGTGAAAGGGTTAAACCAAAATAATATCATAGGTCTAACATAACGGAATTGAAAACATTGTAAACAATCAGCTTAGTGTAGGGATAATTTACCATGACTGAAGAAATGAAATCAAAGTCCTGCTGTGACCAATTGGTCATATTTCCTGTGTACGGTATTAATATTGGAAACAGATTCACATTTTGTCAAAGTGGGGCCAGATTATTTTTCCCCTTCCAGCCTCAGTACGGTTCCAATAATCTTAATAGAGATTAACTAAGATGGCCGCACCATGATAATGATTTACAATGAAGTAGATAACTCTTGTATTTACCTGCTGGGATAGATTCTGGTGACTCCTCCATTGGCAGCGACAATGTTGTACAAAATTCCTTCACTGTTAACAAAAACCAAGAGAAAATCTGATAAAGATTTCTTAAAATCAAACCAAAAGGGTGCTGTGCTGATAGTGAAGGGGTGAGAAAATCAATAGTAACAATTTGATTGCTGTATCACGTCAGGGTCAAATATCATGCTTCTGTATACTGTCATGACTGTAAGTGAAAGATTGGTGCTTTTGATTGAAAACAAATCTGCGCTTAACATGCTAATAACGTAAGCGTATTTCACAGGTTCACAAGGAGTTTTTACTTGCGAGTGTGCATACTTCATGTTACTAAGCATTCTTTGCTTACATAGCTAGAGCAGAAGTTTGGCGCTTACCCTGTAAGTAGAAAATGGTGACCATAAGCGATTCCCCAGTAAGCAGAGCCATGAAATTGGTCCCTAACCGTCCCCTTCCCTGCACACAATTGCACTTTGCCGGACAAGAAACAGAATCCAACATGTACAGACAATAACAACACAGTGAACTTACAAGACTGATGGACTGGTGCTAGCCTTCCCTTTCCAGTAGTCACCGACCTCCTTGGTGATTTCAGCATCCATTAGGAGATTCTTTACCATCTCATCATTACCTGAGAGAGAAACGTCCAGGAATTACAAGAGAAACTTACATGAATTAGAAGAGAAACTTCCAGGAATTAGAAGAGAAACTTCCAGGAATTACAAGAGAAACTTCCAGGAATTACAAGAGGGAGAAACGTCATTACATGAGAAATAGCCAGGAATTACAAGAGAAACTTCCAGGAATTACAAGAGAAACTTCCGAGAATTACATAAGAAACTTCCAAGAATTACATAAGAAACTTCCAAGAATTACATAAGAAACAGCCAGGAGTTAGGAGAGAAACTTCACGTAATTACAGGGGAGAGAATCGTCCAGGAATTACAAGAGGGAGAAAAGTCAGGGAATTACAGGAGGGAGAAAAGTCAAAGAATTACAAGAGAGAGACACGTCCAGGAACTACAAGAAAGAAAAACATCAAGGAATTACAAGTTGGAGAAACATCAAGGAATTACATGACAGAAATATTTAACAAACATTACAACCTTGGCTATGGTTACAGCTACATTACTGTCTTTCAAGGTTAAATCTTCAGCCATTGTTGTTCACAGCCACAGTCAAAAGCGATTAACCCTTTTAGACCATAGCCATAAACAGCCGCACAATTTGACCCAATTCCACTCAACCAAAGTGTTGAGGTAAAACTCATGTCCTGAACACTAGGCGACAGCTGACTTACCGGGTAAATCCATGGTTCTCAGAAATGTGCACATGCTCAGAACTACGCAAGCGATGGAAATTTACCAGGTAAGTCTGCTGCCACCTAGCATTCCAAAGTCTCCGAATGATAAACTACACCAGCAAGCATTTGGATATCTTGTGGTGAATACATCAACAAGGTACACTCATAGTTCCATACACAGTACACCCTCCTCTCTGACATGACATTTCTATAGCAATGCGGGGGGTCTGCCATGCTGAAGTACTGCGAACATGTAGGATACGCGTATGCATAGGGCCATCCAGAGTTGTGTTTCGTAGTACATGTTTGTGCAGTTCTAGTAACGTGTGTGAGTGACGTGCGCGTGTTCATACTCCAGCATGGCAAGCACTAAAATAGTGACATCATCTGACAAGGGTCTAAACACAACCCACATGCAGTTTAATGGTTTAAATGTTTGTTCAACTAATTGGTAATTAAACTAGGCTGGTTCATCACTGTACCATTTTTATCCGTTTCCTTAAACCAGTTATATCTTTACTGATTTTGCTTAACTGTGTTATTTTTATGTTCTATTATTATATTTTTATATATACATCAATTGGCTTAATGTCGTGATTGCCTGAATAAAGTATTATTATTAACTTTTAAACAATGAAAATAAAAATTACTTAAATGTATAGAGATAAGTGCATCAACTTACAGGTCTCCAGTTTGGCATCAGTTCCAGCGATGTTATCAATAGCTTGCTGTAGTGTCTCAATGATGTCATCAGTTGAAGTATTACCTTCTTGCCCAACCTGGCTGGCACAAAACTCCCTTAAAAATGACAATAATCACATTCCTGGTCAAGGACTTAGAGTCTTTTGTCCATGCTCTTAATATTGACACTTTCAAAAGATGACTATGAATGAGCCAAACAAAACTGCCTCCCAAACCCCCCACTTTACAGCCCCCGCACCCACCCTCAGACAGCACCCTACCCATCCCCAACCAGCCCACCCACCCCCATCCAGCCCCCCGTGACTACTAACTAATCAGTTTCTGGACTTGGTATGGAAATACTTCTCTGGATGATTAATAATGGTGTAAGGTCAATCCTGTAATTTGTCTTTTAAAAGCACAGGGGAAATATTTGTGTTTTTACTTCCTCTCCTTTGAGGCCAAAAATATTTGAATGTTCTTACCATGGAGCGATCAGAAGATAGACCTCTGGTTGAGAAGTAATGATCGCATCCAGACCTACATGAAGAAAGATGTGAATAGGTAAGACTGCTTCCCAGACATGGCTGTTGGTTTGCTCCTCATAATAATGTGACAAGTGTCTGAAGTAACCCCCCCCCCCCAAATTTCATTTGTATTAGATTAATGCCGTATCTGGTGACGTAGTGGCTATTTGATGATGTCACATATAGTGACGTAGTATTTACACATGACGTAACATCTTTTACTTAAAGCGCCCTCACAGTAGAACGCTATTCTTTGTTTGTTTTCGCGGGGTTCGCCATTAATTTCAAGAACGAAGACACGCTGACATGTATGATTTCTGTCTTCGTTATTTTGCAGGTAATGATCACTTTATTTTACTCTTACACTGTTCTTATCATTACGTATGTTTAAGATTAATAACAGTTGGATTTATTGCTAAGTAATTATTTTTTTTGTTACATATTTTGGAGGAATAGTTCGATACAATTTGATAGTTTATGTGCCAGAGTGGTATAGCGTCTGACATGAAGTGTCCTTTTAACTATTATTGATTATTTTAGTAAAGTTGCTCATTTATGAAGTATTATTTCCTGAGAACTACCGTATCTAGATTCTGCCGTATCCAAGTCTTTAATAGTAGTTCATTTTCATATTATGTTGTTAGATAATGCTTGACCTAATCGGGCATAGACCAAGATCAAAATGGCGGCGCCCATCGCCGCATCACTGTATGAATTCGGATTGATCTATTGGCCAGTAATTGTGAATATTTAGCTCTTAAAGTTCTTTACCTCTTAAAGGTTTCATTGATATTCTATTATAAATTGTTAAACTAATTTGTGACGATTAATTTCAAGAATGAAGACACGCTGACATGTATGATTTCTGTCTTCGTTATTTTGCAGAATAACTCTTCAGTTACCAAATTGCCGCATTCCCTTTGTTTATTAAGACGTCCCGTCACAATAATTTGGGAGGCTAATCATCCTTACTGGCAGCTGAGAAGCTGAGTTGTGAAGGACGCGGCTACACGTATTCGAGCTGCAGGCTTTCAAGGGTACCTTTGGCAGCCAGCCACACCAACCCATATCGTCACCGGTCCCACGAAGTGACACAAATGTCAAAAATAATGTTTTTTACATTTTTGAGATTTTTTCACTTTTTGCCTTTTAACATGATTTTAAGCCATCCCAAATTGCTTCTTATTCAAAAATATGCTGAATTTCTTAATAACATGAATGGTAAATGAGCATTCATCTAAGTAATTGCATTCTGCGTTTTCACGAAGAGACACGAATCCCTAAACATGTGCAAAACACATTGATAAAATTTGACCAGCATCTAGGTCAAGTCATATTTGCGTTTTCACGAAGTGACACTCATGTTACATGCGCGCCCTTCACTATGTAAAAACATACACTAAAGATGTGGACAAAAGTAGGTCATCGTGATTTTGCGTTTTCACGAACAGACGGGCACGTTTGACGAATAATTGTGATAATTAATCAATGTTTTGTTAATTTTGTATTATGATATTGAAAAGATCTAACTCTTAACAAAACACATTAGGGCATTTAAAGTGAACAAGAAAGTTTTAGTACTGCAGCATTTTGAGTTTTAAATTTAGCATCTTTTAAAATGCAAATATCTCAAAATGTTCTTTTTACGCGCCTTGACATTTGTGTCACTTCGTGGGACCGGTGACGATATATGACCATGGAGCACACCCTAAGATTGAAAGTTTTTGTTTTTTCCGGAGGGAGGAAAACCGGATGGCCTGGAGAAAAACCCTCATGGCACAGGAGAGAACCAACGCACAACTTTACTCACATTTGGCCCTGGCCGGTAATCGAACCAGGGACACATTGGTGAGAGGCGAGTGCTTTACACACACACGCCACCCATGCCACAGTATCACATGTATGGGGCACATACCCTCACAAGCATTGCTTCTTCATGTTTCCCTCTGCAGCATCACATACTGCCCATATTTATTCTTTGCGTCAGCTCCACACATCTGTTATTCTCCAATTCAATTGTAGTGAATATTTGATACGGCAAAAAATAAATTCAAGTTGTTGTTGAGATCACTGGATATGAACATATCACATCCAAAGTTGCTGCCAAAAGCAGTGACGGACAAGCCATAGCCAAGGGGATAGTTCCACTTTTCATTGTATATGCCTTTTCATGGTATTAGGTAGCAAAATAACAGAAAATGGGTTTTGTTTGATCTGTCAGTTTAACTAAAACTTTCCTGTTTGTAAAAACCCACACAAGCAAGAATTCCTTTTCCTAGCTATGTGGACATATCAGCAATGGAAAACTTACTTCCTTGCAGTGATGAAACACCCGTCGCCATTTCCCACTCCATGAGGCCGAACCGCGGCTGAGCTATAGCGACACTATCAATTATATTTACAAAAAGAAATACATAAATTATTTATACTCCATTGATTATCTTAAAGACGCCCACTCGTCAGTGCGCGACAAACAAATTCGTGTCACGAAAGATCACCTTTGACCGGCGCACACTTAGTGCGTAAACTAGGTACGGGTACATGATCGTTCTGTGCCACAGAAACAGTTGTTGGGTAACGGTGACGAGCTGGCGTCTTTAAAGTCTTATTTTAAAAAGTTGCTATAGACCATGTAAACCACATGTTCACACAAAGAGTGACCTTGTACATCCCAGGGCATTTCCTAGCAGGCAAGATACTATACTGTTCATATTGGAAATTTTAAAGTTTGTATCATAGTTTCCACATAAATGCAAGAGTTATATAAATAACACCTGTACAAGTTTTGAGATGTGCCCCCTTTCTTCATAACAAAAGTTTATGAAAATCAGACAGTGCAATCTCCATGACAATGTAAAGCTTTATGATTCTTCCACTGGGCTGTGTACAAATCTTGCCTGCACGAAGTCCAGGCTCTGTGGTTCTTTTGTCCGCAATGTGATGTCACAGGTTACATGGTCTATAAGCAAGAAAATCTGCTAAGCATAGGCATATCATGCTAAAGCGAGTTTCAGGTTACCAACCAAAATGCAATGTAAGGTACATTGGCCGGTGGTCTCCCTTTAGGCTTTTGCTTAGCCAAATTAATTTACCCTAGCAAGATTTGCAGTTATTTATTTAGTTGTTTATTTTTTTACCTCCATACCGATGTGTGGAAAAGTACAAACAGTGCTTTCTGAAACCTGCAGTTAAATAATCCTTACGCTACTCGGGTGGAATTGGAACCCACAACCCCACCCCCAAAATCTGGCTCAACATTGGCAGAGTGTCTGTATATGCTTCCATCCCTTCCACAAATCAAGATACATGTAATAAAACTAACCTGTGAAAATATCAGCTCATTTCGTTGTTTCGTTTGTGAGAAAATGGTAAAAAATGCATTCAGCATTTTTGTATGCATTCTTAGGCAGAGTTGTAGTCTCGCATGAGACAAAAATCAATTTTGGATCTTACTTCATTTTTAACTATAAAATTATAACATTTCAGGCAGAAAGTTTTTTATCATCATTATCTTTATACCGTGTAGGGTATATATAAATCTGTGAACATTCGTTTTTCTATCTCACCAATGTTAAGCTAGGGCTTCAACAGCTCTATGAAACTTGGTAAAGGAGTGGTTTGAGCAGAGTCCACTTCTTTACTCAGAAAGCAGGGAGTATGCAGTGCTGAACACACGTTGGTTTAAAAGTAAAACTAAAAACGTATATTCTTTATTCCTGATGCAATCATTATGTCAATTAAGAAGCAAATTTTTAAGTGCACAATTCCAGGCATGCAACTGCAGTTTGACAAAGAAAAAGAGGAAAGTGATCAGGCACAGCAAAAATTTGTACAGCGTTTTTCAGTTTTTAATGGCTCAGCTGAAAAACCAAAAATGAGACAATCTGCTGATCTGCTAAAAAGATGCATGTTTGATAGTCTAAGAACAGAGCTAGGGCCCGTCGTTGCATTACCTGAATGTTGTATTTTCGATGTACGTGTAGGAGTAGGTCATGTTGACAAACTCAAGGTATCTCTGAAGAAATAAACAAACAAGTCATTTTTAAATGATTACAACTAAAACAACATCTTTGAAGTCACTGTGACATTAGGGCCTTGTCAACTGAGGCTATTTTTACAGGTAGCTTGGAAGCCATCAACAGCACTACATGCGAAAGAAACAGAAACACTACGGTAGCAAATTATGTCTTACTACCCCCTGGAAAATTTGTAATATGAATGTTTTTTTTCTTCTTGGAGACTGCCTGCAACTGGTTGCCTGTAAATTGCCTCTTGTGTAACATGGCCCTTACACTTGTCAAGTGAACCAACCTAACTGCACAGATCTAAATTACATACACTTCTGTTATGGTGTTGTTAAGAAAAAGAAATTCCTAACACAGTTTCCATTTCCCTTGTTTTGGGAGCTGATTTTTGTTCCGTGATCCCTTCAGACACATGTTAGAAATCTAAAACCACAAAACCACAAACAATTGAATGCTTCCTTCAAAAAACCTACACAAATAACAAAGGACCAAGTGTTTCTATTTTGTACAAAAACAATTCAGGGTTGATGCAAGGTCCCTTGAGGGAGTCCCTTAAACGATGGATCAATGCTACCATAAAAGGTGGGTTTTTTTCAAGTTGTACCCCGACAATGGATTTCTTCAGAAAAGGGAACAGCGCAACAACGAAAGGACCACAGAAACTAGATCCATAAGGTTGGGTGATGACATGGGTGTATGTTTGCAAACCCTCTCAATCCCGTGTTGTGTGGACATGCTTCGTCGTCAGGTCACACTTGGTACGTAATGCCTACGCACATTAACACAACATTAAAGTACATGCGGCCTTAGGGTCACATACCTCGTCTCGAGACATTATCGGTGTAAACATCTCCACCTGGCCTGTCTTCTGGTCAATCATGTCAATACGTAGCTAAACAAAATAACACGGGGAGAAATTTAAACGCCTGAAATTTAAAATTCTATAGAAAATATGTATTGACCCAACTCAGCCAACGTTATCATCACAATAATCTTAGTTGCGGCATTTTGGAAGTCACTAATTGATCCAATTCACCCGATGTCATTATCACAATTATCTTGGTTATGCCATTTTGGAAGTCAATGTCTCAATGTGTTAATATAGTCTAGTGCGCATTTTAGGCGACGCTACATTTACACGTATACCTGTTGAATTCCAAAATGAAGAGTGTGTCACAGAGTAGCCCCATGTGAAATTGGTGCCATACAAGAAAATGTTTTTACAGTACATCTCTATCCTGGTGCAGTCTCCTTGTATGTATTTTAAATTGTATTTTTTCAAATTTGTGTACTACATGTACCAAAGTGATGTCGAAAGGGGGAACAAGTCTGGCTCACAATTTTTTGTACAATGACAATCAGTATTTATTACTGCAATCGAACACAAGGAACATGACCAGCATGGCAGGTTGCACAAAGTGTATTGAGTCAACTTCCAAATACTCATTTGAGAATTTTTAAATTTAATATTAATAATAGACATTTATTATGTGCTTTTACCCAAAATATCAAAGCTCATCAGGCTATTAACAGACCCATTCCAGCATTCCTAATACTAACTCAACTCCTTAGGAGTATGCAGCACCGGCAACCGAAAGGGCACACAGGCTGCTCATCATTCACACCAACAATCTCTCCCCTCCCAGGTACCCATTTACTCCTGGGTGATGAGAAGCAAGTACCACGCCCAAGGTTGCACAGGTGTCATGACTGGATATTGAACCCACTCTCTGCCATCATAAGCTAAACCGCTCAGCTACGACACGCACAGCTTTATAGGAATTTATGCGTTACCTATTCAAGCCCATTTACCTGCTTCTTCTCCTTAGGTATTTCGTACTCTACCTCCAAGAAGTCCACATTCGGCGGCTCAGTCAGATAACCCAACTAAAACAAAAGAAATCAGGAGGCCGGGGAAATTGCAAAATATTACCATGTCTTCAAGAAGAACAATATACAGTGGATAAAAATGCAAACCACGGCAATCTCATTATCTTAAAACTCCCTAAAATTTGACTCAAACCATGCAATATAGCCTTGCTGGGAAGTTTGTAGTTGCAGTGTGCTGGCATACCCGAAAAACAGATCCCTTTTCACCCTTGCTAAAAGTTCATTCTAATCTCTCAAAAATTACTCACCATTTTCTTCTCAACTATATGTATATACTTTTCTTGATACATAAAATTATGAGAGTGCTGTCATAGCTCCCGACAGGTGCTCCAGAAAAAATTAATGCTAGATTTTCCTTGAATAATTTTGTGAAGTTATAGTTTTTAAAAATTGCTTGCAAAGTGGTCTTACTAATGTAGGAATTTAGCGACATAACTAATAAAATTGTGTTTTTTAATGGGGGAACAATTTGCACTTGTTTATGCACACCAGAAAAGCACATACATATACAATCTGTTTCAATAACAAAACTTAATGCAAAACATAACATATTATGAGATATTGTTGCAAAATGTCTTTATTATTATTTTTTTCCAATTTAGATATTTTTAGAGAAAATGCCAAAAAATTCATTCGGGTTTGAATTCCGTGTCATGCTTTTTCTGTATGGAAAATAACAGAAGATTCCGTCTTTGAATTTACAAAATACATTATTTCACTGTTGTTACTGATGCTACAATCACCACAGGTATCACATTTCTGGTTTGTGGAATGATTTCCAAGACTTTTTAGGCCTTTTCACACTATGAACAACTGATAGGTGTCGAAATCTACACGGGTCAACTCTGTGTTGACTCGGTAAAATTTCAACACGGTTCAAATCCGCTCTGCTTTCACACTAGATCTGTGCGAAATCAGCTTGTGGATTACACGTGTAACTTTTGAACCGTGTAACTTTTGTTGTGCGATTGTTTTCACACTGCCAGGGTCCTACATGAGTCCAAGCAGTATACTCCCTACTGCACTGCTGCGGATGGCACCACGCACTCAACACAGATAAAAAATGAATCCTGAGTGTTCACACTATGGCTTTCGACACGTGTTGGAATTTTCGACACAGATCGAGAACTCTCAATGCACCTCACGGTTGGTGTCGACATGGATCGTGCGCTCTACATGGGTTGACACCGGATTGAAATGTAGTGAAAAGGTTAGTCAAACTTAAACAGATCGGACCCGTGTCCAATATGGGAGATTTTTCCGTAGTGTGAAAAGTCCCATTATGTTGAGATGTGTTTGGAAGATTTTAGACATTGCATGGTTGAGTATCCATACCAATTCCGGTTTTTGGGCAACACACAGTGTTGAAAAAAAAAAAGAAAAAAAAAGAATTTACGTGAAAATCTGCCATGTAACTTCAAGTAAAAAAATATCAGTTGGAAATCTCAGATTACCCGTGTTCAACAGAATCTCTATGGAATTGCCTATGTATTGATCTATTTTCTCAGAGTAGTATTTAGTTCTGATAAGAACTTGTCTTTTATCTACTGCCGAGGCGTAGATTATAAGTGGACCACGACAGAGTGGGGGGGATGTCTTGTATCATCCCTGAGTATCCTTCCTGAGTGAGGTACGTTAGATGTGAAATTACTTGTCCTTCTAAGAGAGATTTGTTATCGACAAACAAATATTTCTTCCTTTTTATCAAGCCAAGAAAATCACCAAGGAAACCAGATTTTTAATACCTGTTGTCAAGGTGACATAGTCACCATGAACTTGCCTTTCAGATCCAAAATATTAAACAGTTTACAATCACTTGATCGATATCGTCTAAACTTCAACAAAATCAAAGGCAACCAGATTTTCTTTTCGTCTTTTAAAAACAGACTGAAGTTTTTCCAAATCAATCTGGAGGCCTATGCTCACTGTGGATGCTTCAAAAGGACATAGTATTGGGCGGATATGAAGCTGCACTTCTTTTGGAATATACAAATAGTTTGAGGTAAACTTTGAAACCTAAAATAATATGGAGACAAGTACATAATGCTTTTTCAACATCAAAATTAAAATAACAGATACAAGCAAATCGACACCAATCAGAATGTGGTGGGGCAGGGGTTTAGGTGTCAATGGGTGATGGGTGGGGATGGAATAAGGAGATGTGGGCTGGACAATTTACAAGAGAAAGTGCAAGAGAGTTTGAGTGGGGCTAGTTGGGATGGGCACAGGGATTAAAGGTAAGGGTGTATCCATGGGGAAAGTGGTAGCACAAATGGGTACACATGGGTGTTCACGAGGGTACAAATGGGTGTTTGGGAGTATGCTGAATACAATGGATAGGGACTATTTGGGTATTATACACTGTGGAACTGGGTACAACTGGGTGTTTAAAAAAACCTGTTGTTGACTGGGGGGAATAGCTTGGGTGAGATACAGGGTGGAGGAAAGGGTATGGTTTGACAGAGGGTTCCAGAAGGGTGTTGAATGAGGTGTGGGTTTGAGGTACTTGGACATGCCAAAAAATAATAAGACATTGCTTGGGATTCCATCACTATGGGCCACATTCGATCGGCATCAACTAATCATTTCAAACAAATGCAACAAATCTCTCACAAAACTTCCAAGAAGAACACACAAAAATATCTTTTGACCACGTACCACTTCTTGTGGGTGCTGTTAGTAAATTTGTACCCATAATGCTCGTCATGCATTAGCCAAGCGACCAAGCTGGCACTGATACTTACATGAACTCATTATTCAGGGGACTACTTCACCAGATACTTTGGGGGTAGGTTTAAAGAGGGGTACTTCACAAGAACAATTTCACCGAGGGGGTACGACACAAAGTTACAACACTGTGGTTCGGACACACAGGGTGAACACAAATGCTAACAAGTACAGAACTCTGTGACACACTAAAAAAATCTTTAAAAAAATGGGGGGGTGGAATACACACAGAGTACAACGTACAACAAAATGTTACATCATGAAGTCAGAGCACATAATAATATAAATTTACAAGTTCATACACATAAATAACAATCAAGACAAAACCAACGCACGGTGCAAAGTTGTGGGAACAATTAGGGCTGCAATAACATAAACAAGGTAATTTAACCAAACATGGGTGTTTTATGATACAGACAACAGTGAGAGTACATAATTAACCAAATTCCCAAAATGTATTTAACACCCCTTAAAAAAAAAAAAAAAATCACATCATCATTTGCGAATTCAAGTTCGCCTAAAATGTTTTGTTTTAATGAAAAAAAAATTAATACTCAAACAAGACTATGAAAATTTGGAAGCACTATTTAAAAATAAAAACATTTCTTATGTATATCTGGACATGAAAAAAGGAAATTAAAAAAGTGTTTTCTTTTTGAGCAGGAAAAAAAATTAATAAATAAAAAAGTTATAAAACACACGCTTAAAGTGTTTAGTAATTGTACCCAAATTCTAGACAGTTTTGGATGCAGCTGGTTGGGAGGACTATATTTGCAGCTGAGATGGGGGAAATGGGACGGGAAATCTACATATCGGGGCACTAAATAAAAAAAATAATAAAAAATAAAACAAAAATGGACATCACACTGTCACAGATTACCCACACAAAAAATAAATCAAAAATCAAAAATGAACTCCTCTTATAAATGTTAATGTGCATCACAGAACAGTCATCTCCCAAAATAACTAAAATACTTAATAAAGAATCAAATAAGTAAATGAAAATAGAAGGAGACAACACAATCTCTCCCAAAATTGTGTGTGAACTAAAAGAAAAATTACATAAGTGAAAATTCCCCCAAACATAAAATCTTCCATTGACTGCGAAATGGTGGCAGTGATCTTTTAGGATATCAAGGTGAACGAGGGAAAAAAATGTTTCACAGAAAGAAAGAAAAAAATCTCAGGATATTCCAAGCCTACAGGGGAACCTAGAAAGGTCATACAATGCCGTAATAAGAAGACATCCCCAAAACAAAACAAACGAACCAAGAAACACAACAAATTTCATTAAACACAGACATGAATTTATACAAGATTCAACCTCTATAAATCCTTTCTTGTTACTGTGTTTCACCCAGATTTGTAAATTTAGAAATAACAATGACAAGAAATATTACAACTCCTCCCCCCTCCCCACAAAATCGAAGTCCCCGATCCCAGTTCAAAAGTTTCTATTTACATGTAACATACACTGTGACAGAAAATTAAACAATTGTAAAACATCAACACTACAACAACCAAAGAGAACAGTACTAGCGTATTTCACTCGTAGTTTTACAAAATGATCACTTTCTGAAGAACACCATTAACACCGGAAACCTATTGCTAGTTCTCATGATATGACAACTAGTGAAATGTATTTGGCAGTCAATGGAAAAACCCAAAGGTACCAAGCTATGATTATTATTTTAAAAAACATAAATTGAAAGCAAGGCGTCCACTTTTGGTAAAGCATCTAGAAAAAGTTATACCATCTGTGATCATCAGACGAACAAGAAAATACAGACGTAGCTTTGGCATGCAAAAAGGTCTACCTCAGCACTAGTTCAAAGTGTCTGAATTTCAGATTGATTTTGATTCCTTTCTCTTGAAAGCATTTCCTGACAAGTTTACCAACAGTGTACACCGTTTGGGGAATATCGTAACCATGCAAACATGGAATTGTCACCTGCATTCAAAACTCCCACTACGTAAAACTAATGGCAGAATTATATCAACTACTTTTGCATGTGACTTTAAAAAGCCACCTTTGTTAATCTCCAAAAATGTCAAAAAAGCCCTATGAGCTTTCAGCACATTGTTGGGTAGGTCAGTTATTTTCTTTATTGGGTTTTTACAGAGCTTTATTTTATAGAACATAAATTTGTCCTGTTTTGCAACTTCCACAACCCTCCAACATCATGATTTTGTACAAAGTCAGTTAAATATTTCTTCAACGATGAATTGTCCCTAAACAGACCTACACTACGGTTGCTCACAGTGCACGCAATTCTTAATGATTTATTCTGCGCCATCTGGAAGGAAACTAGAACAGTACGTAGGATCTTTAAAATGATAGAGCTAGTTAGCTCAGTTGGTAGAGCACCAGGACATAAGCACCGGGACATAAACCTGGAGCACACAGGTTCAAATCCTGCGCTATTCGTTGTCTCATTCTTCACCCCAAAAATCTTTAGAATGAGTGCACATAGCCTGAACAAAACAGCAGAGTAAATGTTTGCTAATTCCTCCGAACCCCTACCATAAACTCAAAAAACTCAACAGGTTTGCTTCTAGTTATTTCTCTTGATTTCGATAGAGTATTGAGGCACACAGAGATAACTCATTTTTCGCAACATCATTTGAAAGTTTTTCTTTACATGTGGTAGAGAGCGCTATCGGATGATGGGGATATTATTTGAAATACAGGTAACAGTTCCAGTCTAAAATATATAAAATTGATGGTAATACACAACGGACAATTTGCAAGCAGAATGTGGGACATGTATCAAGCCACTTTGCTCCAGTGCGTAATGATTGCATGAAGGTGTCATAGAATTCAGACAACCAAGGAAAGAAAACCCTGGAAACCCATGCTTAACAACAGAAAGAAAACCAAGGGAAAAAAACACCTGTCAAATCCTTCTAGAATAAAAGGAAAAAAATATTAAAAAGGAAAAGAAAAACAGGAAACCAAAGCAACAGGGGGAAAAAAAGGAAATATGTCGCTCATGCTAAACTCGACGTGGCAAATTGAAAATCACCGCAAACCAATAAGCAGGGGGGAAAAAATATAAAAAAAATAATAATAATACTAAGTTCACCTCATCTCTTGGCTAAATTAATTGCAGAACTCAAAATCGTAAAACAATAAATGATGAAATGAGTGAATGAAGGTATGAATGGATGAATGGCAATGAGAACTGAAAACCAATGGAAGAGTCTGGAATTGCTGGAGTACCTCAAGTATAGCTTTGATCTCCTCCTGTTAATCATAAGAACAATGAGAAGAAACGACACCAAAAAGGTCACAAATGACACCAAGTTATATGGAATCTGACTGGTGCATGGGGGGAAACCACATCATACATATTCATGAGGGGTTTTCAGTTTGTTTTAAAATCGGTGAGCCCTGTCAGTTGAAAAAAAAGTACCAAGTCTTTTGATGGGCCAAGATGGCGGAACTACTTTAGGGAGGGTGTGATTAGCTATTTAAAGTGATTGCTGGTGATCTCAAATGTTTGATGATCAGGAAAGTGATGTTAAATGCGTGGTGATTTGGATGGTGATTTTTCAAAGGGAGGATGGTGATATAAGATGATGATGATCTAAAGTGATTTCAGTAGATCTAAAGTGATTTCAGTCGATGATATCTAAAGTCCTATTTGTTTTTTATGGTTGAAAGGCATGATGATTTTCAGTGATTGGAACAGTTTAACAGCACTGAAGTGATTTAAAGTATAAAACAATTAGACAAGTCCTACATGCATTTAATGAGTGGTTTTATCATTTTAAAGAATGCTAAGAAAAATGTTAGTGCGTGATGGAATGAGACATTTACGTTATGCTTGAATTAATCACATGGTGATATTCACTGATTGCAAATTCCGTGATCTCAAAGCAGAAATGCAAAAGTAGAGCACTGGTTATTGATGATCGCTCCAATCAATCTTGATGTGATAAAGAAAAAAGGTTTGCTTGATGGTAGGCCTTTGTTTAGTATTTTGCTCGTCTGAGAGTATGGTCTGGCTTTTAAGTAAACTATGGGGATGACTAGAAGACAGAATGGCAAAGAATTGTGATTCAGGTACGCAGCCAGGGGGGGTCCAAACCCCCTTCCTGTTCTCGAGGACATTTTTTATGTTTTAATTTTTTGGTAACTATCTTTTTCCACCTGTAAACTTTGCACTTGCGTCATCACATACTAAGGTACAGTATGTAGCAAACTTTGGGCTATATTAGACAAAAAATTGATGCTTATGAATGTATTGCCGCAGAATATACTCACCTTGTGAAATGGAAACGCCAGACTTCCCCAAGTGATAATATTATGCGACAATGCACATACAACATGACATGACGGGTGGGGACTGATTATTTTGGAAATGGTGCTGTGAAGCATCCAATAACTAATGAAATTTGATGGGTGCCTGTCCAATAGTAAATTTTGGATGACACGTGAAGTGTGTTCCACCAATCGAGGATCTGTGTGAGTGGTAAATGTTTGTTATATTGAATTATTGCCCACTTGCGTCGTACCCGTATTCATCATGACCCTCTAGTTACTTTTTGGGGCTTTTTTCCCTTCTTCTTTTGGACCCCCCCCCCCCCCCCCCCCGTAAAATTCCTGGATCTGGGCCTGTGATTGGATGTTATCTGGGTATATTACTTCAAGAGGGGTAGTCAATGATTGGTTACCGATACTTTTTTAGTATAGTATAGTCAGTATCTAGGTATTGACTTAGTATAATATAATAATAGTGATTTGTTATTGATCATTAGTGGTTGGTTATTAATTTTGTATGATGGAGTCGGCGATTGTTATTGTTGTGACGGATAGTCAGTTATTGGTTATTGAACTTATCGAAAAGATAATTAGTGATGGTTAATAGTGATCTTTTATGCAGGATAGTAAGTGATTGGTTATTGATCATTATTGATTAATTATTAATTTGGTACAACAGTGGGTGTTATTGATCTTCTTTAATGGATAGATACTCAAGTGCTTGTTTCAGATCTTGCATTACAGATAACAAGTGATTAGGTATTGTCATCAAGGATTAGTTATTGTTTTTGCATAAAGGCTAATCAATTATTGGGTATTGATCACAAATGATGGATAAGTTAAAGTCCTTACATGATGACTAATCACCGACTGAAGTTTTTACATAACAACTGAAGGAGTTTTAGTATCTATCAAACCTGTCAACATCTTCCCACTATTTATAATGCAGGCATGAATATCTGTGCTAGTATGACAATGTGTGCACTCAAATTTTCTTTTGAACAGTGATGGTTTCAATCGGAATTTTTACAAGTGCAAGTTTTGTGCCACTGGAAAAAAAAAGGAAAATAAACAATAATGGATTTTCATTTGCCATCTACACATGAAATTTTCATTCCAGTATGTTTTTTCTATTCACAATACAGGGCTAAATGGTTCTACGAGCAAAATACATGACACAGGTAAAAGGCAACACATATCATCAGCTACCACTTGACTCACATTATCTAAGTCATCACTTCAAGAAGAAAAAAATAAAAAATCAGAAGCTAGGGGGTCACACTTGAATCTCACCTCTTGAATGTTTTTTTTTAAATTATAAGAAGGCACTTTCTAACTTTTTTAGGATACATATCAAAAGTTGAAACCTGTAAAAGTTTGTCTAATTTCAAAGAAATAAAATCATGACCCATTTTATGAGATAGTTTGTTGTCTTTACTTTGTTCAGTTATGAATTAAATTTGTGACAATGTTATTTTCAAAAACAAATTATACTGATAGTTCCGAAAAATTAATACCTTGCAGAGGCATGGTTATGTTTTTTTTACTACCAACATTAACCGGTTAACCCCCAAAATTGTCAAACTTGATCCTAGTAATTATTTGTGTTTTTTTAAACCATACATCGACGTATGTTAAGCACTGTATACTCGGAACTTTCCCGAGTTCTGTGAAAAAAAAAAAAAAATCCACATGCATATTCCTCGGGTGGGATTCGAACCCACAACCCCCGCCATTCTAGAGCAGATGACTTACCAACTAGTCTACCGAGATAACCCGGCAGCTAGAGGCAGTTCAAATCCTATTAGCAGCGGGTACCGCAAGACATCCGCTCTAGAATGTTGAGGGTCGTGGGTTCAAATCCCACCCGAGGAATATATGCCCTTGGTTTTTTTTTTACAGGACTCAGGAAAATACTGAGTACACAGTGCTGAACATACATCGGTGTATGGGTAAAAAAACAAATAATATTCTTTCTCCCCAATGCAAATATTAAGATCTATTATAATTGATCCTGATTAGTTCAAACCCTTCATAACTTTCGTTATGGTAATGAGGAAACACTTGGTATCAGAAGAGTTCAGTACTGGGTTATATCAAACAAGGGTTTTTTTTTGTCAGTCAGGGGGAGGTGTTATTAGTTTATGATTTATCGAGGGGAGGTTAGAAGGACATGAAGCCTAGATCCCATGTGTTTGTGAGCCAAGTGATGCCAAGACCCCCTGCACAACGCCATCATCCTTCACCCCCAGCGCCTATTTCGGAGTCAAACAGTCATAGTTTAGGTTTATTACAACTTGGAACACTTTACTCAAATACCAAACGTGCAACTGGATGGTAAAACATTTTAAAAGAGGTACCTGCCTTGGGCACAATTATTTCCACAGTGTTTGTCAGTTTTTCTCAAGCCAAATAAAAACAAAGGGAGTTCAGCCGGGCCCTATTTCATGGCCCTGTTTCCCATGGAATTATGCACTTTACAAGGTGCCGTATGAGCCAAATTCTGGCACAATATTAGGCCTAGATCTGCTGACGTGATGTGCTTCTGAACAGCCAGCCGATAATGAAAGTACTCCGAAAATACCACACTAGACAGGATGATGTCCTAAAGATGGGGGGTTCTTGAGATGACATGTGCCAGGTTAAGGAGAGAGGTATGATCAAGTTACATGTGTTTGCATACGATGATTATCTTGGAGCAGGACAGCTTTGATTATGCTCATGCAAGATGGCTAATGAGAGTCAAATGTGCATCCATTGAAAAAGCAACAATGATGGAGCTAGATGGAAAGGAAAGACCCAGTACTTATGGATACAAAAACTCCAGACGCAATGTCCCATTTTGTTGAACTTCAATATCTTCAAACCATTTCAATATTTGACATAAATGACATGTGTAGATATAGTTTTCACAAGAATTATTGATTAGAAAGAAGTTAAAGAAGAAAACCTTTTTTGTTCAATTGTGTGAAGAATTGAAACTGATTCTTATGCAAATAATTGTATCAAGTATTGACTGACAAGAAGTGGCATAGTTTGCATAACAATGGGTGCTATTCAGTGCAGGGAAATCACTTGGCAAGCTGGAGGGTACTATCATCAATCAAGTCAGGGGGGCTGACAAAGAACTACATGAATAAATTATGCAAATTACCAAATGCAATGAATATTCATCATGTAACACCATCATAATCACACTATACACCCTGGGATAAATGCATACTCCCTCGAATAAAGGTTCAAATCCCAGACAAACTCATTATGCTTGAGGTCAATGCAAGTCAAGATATTTTTTAAGGGGATAGTACAACATTGGCTGACACGATCAATTCAAAGTTACCAAGTAAGTAATGAAAAGGCTCACTCAATGCAACAACAACGATTAAACAAAATCCATATCACGGTTTTGCTTGAATTTGACAGATTCAGTAGGCCCTACTGTCTGCCTAAATCATTCACCATAAGCATGCAGCCTTGCATATCAATCTTTTACAGTCCAAACATTTCAGTGTTGAGTTATCCCAATGTGAGTTAAGAATTTATTGCATCGTGAATTGAATGCAAACAATTCACTCATTTCCTCCAAAGTCCAATAGTGTACCCTTTTCTTTAAAGAAAAACCACTAATACGTTTTCTTACCACAACCCCCCCCCCCCCCCCCCACTACCCGCAAAAATGTTTCAAAGTTTGGGTAGGATTGAAAAAACCAATGCAGACAAGCAAATACTACTCAAGATTTAGGTCAGTCAAACATCAAACAATGAAAGTGGTGCACAAGACTCCTGATGCAACATTAATATCGATAAAAAATTGATACACAGAGTTAGTAAACAATTATTATTGTTAATGTTAATTCTCAAAGGCCACTAAAAAGACATCTGGATGCATTTGAAAACAGCAAAACAATGGAAGTAATCAAACAGCACAATGCACATTTTGTCAGTTTGTAACTTGTTATGAACACGCAATGTCCACTTTCACCTAAGGTCAGCTCACGCTTAATGAAACATTCAGTATACGAAGAGATGGCAAGGATGGGGATTGGCAAAATTTTTTAATAATTGAACATCGTGTGTGGAACATCCACTGATATATTAATGACCTGAATTTTGGCTTTGCATTTCAGTGTGTGTGTGCAAAGGATAAACACTTACAAACATGAGTGCATGTTGTCCACATCTCAGGTTTGTAAACAGGCTAAGCCCATTTTGCATGAACCTCTGATGTCATCAACCATTAACCAATCACAACCCCAGCTTGAGAAACCATGTTGAACTTAATGAAATGAGGATAGTTCAGCTTCTGAGGTACAGTTTTTGAAACTTTATAAATCAACGTCTTTCTGCTATGCCTCTGAAAAGACTCAACTAGGTATTGTTACATCATGATCCTCATGATTTAAACCCCCGTTTGGATCAAGGCAAAGCTTACTTTGTTTGAGAAAGTTGAACTTTTGTTTGAAAATTTAGAGTGGCACCAAAGAGCATGGAGGCAACATGGCATGCAGGCAACATGGCCTCCCCTTGAAAATGGGTGAATTTTTCTCTAAAATCCACTTAACTACAAAAAGGCTCCTACTTTATGCTCCTTACATAACGTTTTTATGATCCTTACATGAGGTCTATAATTATGATCCTTACATGAGGTTTTTATGATCCTTACATAAAGTTTTTATGATCCTTACATGAGGTTTTTATGATCCTCACATGAGGTTTTTATGATCCTCACATGAAGTTTTTATCATCCTCACATGAGGTTTTTATGATCCTTACATAAAGTTTTTATGATCCTTACATGAGGTTTTTATGATCCTCACATGAAGTTTTTATGATCCTTACATGAGGTTTTTATGGTTCTTACATAAGGTTTATGTGACCCTTACATGAGGTTCAAACAAAATGTGCAGTGCCTCATACTTCTTGAAGATAAAAGGAGATTCTCACTGAAAAAGCTTCAGGTGGAGTTTTTCACTGAATACATTTTTGTGAGCACAGTAAATCTAATAAATTACTGAAACAATAAATACAGCCACCATGTAATTTATGTATATTTATACAAAGTGCGTTTGGGGAACAAATCAAAGAATACTTTTTTGAAGTTTTTTATATCATCAGAATTTACTAGCACTGTAAATGTAATTTTTAATTAAATTGATACAAAATTGATATAGAAAGTTACTTTGAACCACACATTAATTGATGCTTTACAGTATGGGTCAGGTTAGATAACTTCAAAAAGTTCCAGTTTTCTGAACAGAAAAAGTGCTGCTTTCAAAAAGTGGAAAAGAGCAAAATGCAAAACAGTTGTTAGTAAAGTGAAAAGAGGAGACATGTACCACGAACTGTTTCCATCTAACATGCAATCTCATTGGACAACATAATCCTGATGCATTGAGGGTCAAAACAATATGCTAATTAACAAACAACACCGACAAAACTTCTTCATTCCAAATGAATCCAGGCTTTTAAATCAGTTAAATCAGTCATTCCAAAGCCGAGTTGTAGCAAGAATGCTGTTGCTACATCAGTAAAGTAAAATAACATTGTCATTCATCATGCCCAAACTTATTTCAACATAAATCAATCAAATTATTTGATTTTTTAAAAAGGAAAACAAAAACAAACCAGACAAACAAACAATATGTAGTTTCATGCAACCTAAACTACTTCTTATGCAAAACAATGAAACGAAACATCTGTGCCAATTCATCTACAAAAATAATATCAAATCATCTCATTCAAAAAAAAAAAAAAAAAAAATCAAAATAGTAAAAAAAAAAAATCAAAATAAAATCTAACAGGCATCTTCAAAACAACATACTCAAGATGTTACAGACGTTTGTCCATGCAACATTCATGCAGGTCTTTTTAATGACGTGTTAAAAGAACGCAAACAACCAATATAGTTTTTTTAAGTAAGAATTTATCACCTTTAAACTACCATTATATTTTACATATACTCATAATTTTCATAACTAGGCATTGGTGACCCTCTCTCATAAAATAACCAAGCAAACTTGAATACTCGATTCTAATTGGTCGATCCATGGCAACAACAGTGTGATATTCAAACATATTGCACGGTCCATATCACACCCTATTCTAACCCTGTTCCATCGAACATGGGACACAGAAGCACTATATTTTTCCATATTCCACTCACGCTTGTGTGATAACTTATAGTGTCACCATTTTGTCACCATTACCACTTCCTCCCCCCCCCCCAACTCCCAACAATTCATGATCAGTGTGACCAAACTGAGGCTAGGTGGGAAGAATAGTCTGGCCACTTTTCTATACAAAAATAATTACTAATCTATACCGATTCAGCAAGCAGGGGCCATGACTTTAATGTCCTCGTCATTGCTACATATCATCCGGATTGAAAGTTTATTGACCTTAAACCAAGACTATCATAATATCCCTCCAAAAATTATTTGCATTGATTGATTATAAAGAAAACAAATTCTGCAGCAATTCACTGGGATATCTAAAGAGTAACTCGATCACTGTAATTCAACCAATACAATCCCGAGACAAAATTCCCTAAATGCAAAATTACCATAAAAATTACAATGGAAAAAAGGGAGAAAGAAAGTTACCTCAGCTTTTAGTCGCGGGTGAAGTAGAATGTAGCCGTTGCTATTTATGCCAAAAGCGTAGCCTTCCGGTCCAATCTGTGAAGTCACCGGAGTCGGAGAAGGGAGGCAAAAAATAACCATTCAAAGTTAACAAGTTTATTGTGATATTACTTCAGAAGAAGAGAAGGAAAAAATGGATTAGTTTAAGTGAAGAAAAAGCATTAGATGGTTTTTTTTAAGGAAAGATGAAAATGTCCAAGGCTGGGAGGGTGGAGGGAAAGGACATGCTTTTATGACTTCTTCTGTCATGCTTTGGTGTAAAATATGTTAAATCCAACAGAAAATTTGTTTTAAAAACTAATGAAATCGTGGGAACATGCTCCAAATTCTTGTCCAAGTAATTCAAAGCCTTACCAATCTTTGAATAGTTTCGTTTCAAATATTTTACTTCTAAAAAGAAGTTTTCAGCCACTTTTAAGGGTGGGGAAGGTGTTGTTGCGGAACAGATTTCGAAAAATGCTCATTATGGTTAAGGAGGATTGGTAGCTACATGTAGAACTTCAATCATATGTTATCCGGGTTACCACTACAAGACGGGCACCAGTTAGAAATGAAATTGCCATGCTTAAGGTCAATAATGTGAATGTGTTGAAGAGTTCGTGCAAAAAAGTGGGAAAAAAGGAGTCCTAGAGTTTAAAGAGATTCAAGATGCTGATTGTTTTTTTTTCACACACCAAGGAGAATGCAACAGCATGCATGATCGTATCAAACTTGCAAGGGTGATTTTTATCACTTTTTGTTTATTGGCATGCAATCATGGAAAGGTACATGTAGGGTTTGAGTTATAAAAATAAACTGAACAAGAAGATGATCCAAAATTGTGGTTGAATTTAATCATTGAAAAATCTGTGATACTTTTCTTTAAAGTTTAAATCACAAATACGATGCAATATAAAGGACATTTTGTTACATAACTTTACAACTATTCTGGTATTTTTGTCAATCGTGTACTTTGTTATGTTTCAAGTCAGTTATTGTAAAACCTTGCATCTTTTGAAATATTGAATTATAATTCTAAAAAAAGAATTTCTAAAAATGTTTTTGGAGGTATTGTTTTAGGGGAACTAGTCAGTACTGTTTATTCTGAAGCCCTGAAATATTTTTTCATTCTCAACTTATTTTTGGGAGGGTGGGTTTCAGTAATTTAATTAATTTGCCACACAAAGAATGAAATAATTATTATCAAACAATAATGCGCCAAAAGGAAATCGTTAAAACATTAAAATTGCAATTTATTTTATCATTAAATGTTAATAACACACACTGGTTGAACTAGTTCAAAAGTAATCAGAGGATTATCAAGGAGAGATGTTAAACCAGTTTAGTGAGGAATTAATTGGGCATAAGTCGGCATTAGGGTCAAGGTGATCTTCAAATAAAATGCGTTACCGCCAAGGCAAAAACACTTGTGGGTAACACAAGGGTCAAACCGTGAAACCCAATCACAAAATGTCAGATGTCCATTTTGTATTCAGGTTTTTAAGCCTAACCAATCCCAACCCTTTAAAAATCCAACTGTTTGTTTTTAGAGTGAAGAAGGATCATAGTAAATCACTCCATAGATTAGGGTTAATAAACATGTACTCAAAGTTTACGTTATTCAATACTGACTAAAATTAGTCACTGTGCAAACTTCAAAAATTATGTTTCGGTGGATAGTTAGAAATTATATTTGTGTATGATTATAAAAAAATAGAAGTTATTTTGTGAGTATATGTAAATCATTAACTTTCCTGCTAAGATACGTCAAAAACTAAAATAATTTGGTGTTAAAAGTCTGACTGTAATGTGCAGTAAAACACAGCTAATGATAGACTTCCATGATTCAATTTTCACAGTTTTCCATAAGTGCATGATGAATGCAAAACAGGTGCAATCAACAACACCAATGCTACATGCATGAAACATGCATTCGGGCTTTACATGATGCACATATGGAGGTTGCATGTCTATCATGACACATGCGTGAGTGCCACATGCTCAGCAGTCACATGACATGCATGGACGACGAGCAGCAATGATAAGATACACATGCGTTATGAATATTCATTCCAGCATAACATGGTAGCTCAAATCAATAACAAGGTAGCTCAATGAGATGAAACTCGTGCAAGATGAAACTCATGTTAGACCCAAACTCATGAGAAACCAGCATTCGGTTTAAGCAGTAAAAACTCAATTACTCAAATTCCAGACCAACTAGCCCCTTTCAATATTTTGTTCTGTTAATTAGCTTGTTTAAAATTGAAACATTTCCAAAAGTCCTGGTCTGGAACTGGAATAACGCTATTTCATTCGACATGAGTGCCAATCATGTGTCACATGATCTATCCATGATTGTCACATGATCCATTCATGATAGTTACATGATTGTCACATGATCCATCCCTGACTGGCTAATGACTGTGAATCATTATTTTCTGTCACATCAATATTAAACCAGTTCCTATTCAAACAGGATGCAAATTTAAAAAAAAAAAAACACTTCATATTGAGCAAAAAAACAGGTATTCACCAGGATTTTGAATGCAGTTTCTAAAATGAATGGATCATGCTTATCACAAGACAAACCGTCACATGATTGACTCATGTTCAGCACATGATACCCTCATGTTTGCCCACAAGATGTGCATGCACAACAAGCAACAAACACAACCAAACAAAATGCAATGAGAAAAAGCCCATTAGATTTGACAAACTTGTGAAGACAACTTACGCTTTTATTATACACGGAGTTGTACCCGGGCTAAAAGAACATTACAAGTGAGAGAATAGAGTAATGAGCTAATGACAATCCACAAAGGTCTAGTTTGTACAGCAAGCAGGATATACACCATTTTAAAGTTAGTAAATACATGTACCAGATGCAAACATTCTAGAACAGGGAGGGGAGGGGGTTACACTCAACTCATTTTACCTTCAATATTCTGACATGGAAAACTGATTGGCCCTTACTATCAGTTTTACTTTCTAGTCAAGTGGGGGAGGGTATTTACTTTCTGGAGTTTTCAAAAAGAAAACTTGACATTGTCACAAAGGACACTGTCGTCCATAATCATAGTTTTATTTGAATTTCTACTTTTTATGTATTAAGCTATCCATCATGAAGCTCTCTTTCTCAGTTAAAAAAAAACAACTGAATTTTAACTTATGAATTGGTTGAAAGCTTGAAAAGTCTGTATCTTCCTAGGACTGTGTTGTTTACCCAGTTGCTGCCATATTTTTCTAGCCAGCAAGCGGGCAATCTTGAAACACGCCACTGTGTAAAATTGGAATAACGGAACAAAGGTCACCAGGATATTCCAATGCTGAGACGTGCACATAGCACGCACACGCCGTGTAACGCTTCTTTTTCACCCAAACAAACAGGACAGATGGTGTTCAATTTTTTGCCAAATCCAGTCTTGGTTCCGGATTTAGTAGCAATCCTAGGCCGTGGCACAAGCCGACGTTTATGGTGCATGAATTTGACTTTTTTTTATGCAGAAAACAAAAATCAGGGTGCATTAAGGAGAATTTTTTTTCTCATGGCTTTGTCGAGTCAAGGTGTGTTGGTGCCAGTGGTACTCTGAAAGAAAAAAGATTCCTGCAACCTGAAAAAATAATTACTTGATATTTGAAATAAAAAGTTCCAATGATCCCCTCAAGGTGATCCCTGTCCCAGGTTGTTAACTTGGGTGTGATCCCTGGTTATACGGCAGTTTCAGGTTGAATGGCATCTGACTGGCACCCCCGAACAAAGATTGGTTGACAAAATAGGGTGATCGCCAACATTAGCGCTAGATAACATCGTTGGTAGAGTGTTGGCACATTAATTTGGAGGTCACAGGTTCAAATTCCATTCTAGTCAGCTTTTTTTGCTCACCCCAAACTTGTTAAATAAAAGGTGTGCAAAAATCATTATTTTGTTTTTGTGAAAAGTAAATGCATTTCAGTCCTTTCGTACACAACAAATAATCTGAGAATTGCATCTGATCAAGTCGTCACGATTAACATCCTATCAGGGATTACATGTATGTTCATAATACAAGCTTAATTTGATATTATGCCAAATAAAAACTGACATTTGGCATGTTTGGGGGATAAATTTTGCTGGCCAACCATCTGTTCTATAAGCAGCTTCTTGGTGCGTACCACCCCAAACAAGGTGTTACCTTAGAACAAAGGAACAATTTATTTCAAAAATTACATTTAAAAAGAAGATATTCCCCCCCTTTTTTGGGGGGTTGAGATAAGAGCTTCATGAAAAGATGGCATGGACCATTTAAAAGACAAGTAGACCTGTATATTAAAAAAATATATACATCATAAAAAAAAACAGTGACAGCATTCACTCCTGAACCTATGCAATGAGACATAAAAAATGGTGCTATACATACATTGTTAGTAGGCTGATGACAAAAACAATGGGGGAAAAGTACTGTTAGATCATGGGGGAAGAATTGGGGGAGGGGCTTGAGAGGAAAGAGGGTAAAATTGATAAAAATGGGGATGAGGAAAAAATTTACTGAGGTAGGAGAGACACTTTAGAGGGATATAACAGTTTCCAGATTTGTCCGTCTGTAAGGATTTTTTTTATTACAAGCGATCTCGGCACTCTATAAGTCTTCATCATCATCAATATTTAAATTAACAAAATGTACCACCAGACACCCTCTTTTCAGAGAAATGCAAGTTGCTGCTGTTATTCCAGAAACATCACCGAGGTTTATATTTTGTTATATTGTATACGGATGTATTTTCTGAAACTTTAATATTTATCATTGTATTTTAATTTCTCCTGTATACTTATGTATAAATAGCAATAAACCTAATTCAATTCAATTTTTTTTAATCTTTCACCAGTTCACTGTAAATGGTGGTAATTGTTATATATGATAACAATTATTTCATGCTGTTTTTTAATCCCCAAGTTAAACGTACTGAATATTAGTCCTCTTATTTCAAAACTGTTCTTTGCGTATATACAAGTGGTCAGAGAGATCAGTCAAAATTTTCTCTTTTGCTTTTTTTTCCTTTCTTTCTTTTTTTCTCTAAATGTCACACGTCTGTTCAAAATGTCAAACTGGTTCTAGAGACAACAGAAAGGAAGGGCAAATTTAAACAAAGAATTAAATAACATTTTTATGAAAAAAATAGAGGGCAACGGAAGGTATAAGAAATACAAAAAAAAGAACTGACAATGGACGTGGGCTTTTAACATATGGTCGAGCACTGGTAATTAAATCTAGGCTTTGAATTTCACTTCGAAAATTTGCTTTAATAGAAGTGAGCCGAGAATCAGATAACTTCTCTGACACAATCAATGTGACACTGTTCGAATCCTGTTGGATTCAGAGAGGCTTATTTTTTCCATTCAATTTTTTTTTTTTTTCACCATTTCCTTGAAAACCACTCAACAAATTATTTCTCAATTTTATGTTTTTTTGAGAGAGAGAAAGAAAACTGATTCAAAGGGAGTAAGTAAGTATACTGGAAGAGCTTTATTGTGCTGCTACCATTTTTGTCACGAGAATGTACACTAATTGTCCCGATACCACAAAGGGACCAGACTATTTTGCCCATCCAGCCTCAATTTGAATTCAAGGATTTAGACGGGAGAAAAAACCCAAGGTGGCCACACCATGATAACCAATTCCTTATAGTTTAGTCGCCATTACCAATGCTTTACCTTTGCTTTTGATCATAGATATAGAACCCAGAGAACGCTGAGATTGACTGCACTCTGTGTCCTGCTGTGCACGCTGCCAATCAAAACAACTCAGCATGCATGTATGGCAAAATTATATCAAGTGATGTGCTTGAATGGCAAAATGGCGATGCCCATTGTACATTATATTGGTCGATCTACATGTAAATGGCCCACGCGTACAAAAGGGGAATAACATAATGGTAGTGCTTGTCTATAAAGTGGTCTCATAACTAAGTCCCACAGATGTTTACTCACTTGGCTTTCTCCGGGTTGTATCTCTGTGACTTTTATACATGAAAGATTTTCACACTGGGCTTGGGTTGATAGCATTGTTTACATGGCTACGGACATGGTTAGTATTAAACTAAAGGCACAGGTTTACACGTAGACACGACATAAATCATCAAAAATAAATACAACATTCCTCTTTGCATGTCTGAATACGTGGGTACATTTTCAGTCATCGGAAGTCCAGCTGTTGGGATTTGCAGACTAATCGCAACCGTAATTTTCTCAAAGGATGTCTGTGGCACCAGGTCTTAGAGGGGATCTGTCTTGTTCCTCACTATTTAGCTGGTGGGGGCATCTGGGACTACACAGGCTGGGTTCTTGCTTTTTGGGAGGATATTTTTTTGTATATATTTGTGTGTTCGCACAATGAAGTTAAATACTTGCAGTTATTATCTGTCACATTAACAGCAAGCAAAAGTTTGTCAAAGGCCATAATTGGAAACAATGACTTTACAAAAGGCATTCAGTTATTTCAAAAATGCCGTTTTATCAATGCAAGAAAGTTAATGGCTTGACGTTTCAACCCCAGCAGACTGTGCTAGGGACAAAACACTATTTAATCATTTAATTATGAAATGCATATACCAACGGTACAGAGTTCTTTAATAATTTGGGAGGCTAATCATCCTTACTTGCAGCTGAGAAGCTGAACTGCGAAGGACGCGGCTACGTGGTCGAGTTCATCGACCCATAGATGACCATGGAGAACAGCCAAGAGGGAGGGAGGGACACAGAGGGCCCGGAGAAAAACCCTCAAGGCGCAGGAGAGAACCAATGCAAAACTCTACTCACATACGGCCTTAGACGGGAATCAAACCAGGGCCCGATTGGTGAGAGGCGAGTGCTTTATGCAATAGCCACCCATGCCACCCATTTTAGGGTACCTTTCAACCCATGATAAATAGGTTCGTCATTGATTAAGCTGTATCTACCATGATGGCTTTGGTAGTGGCTGTGGCCAGATCAGTAAGGCCTATTCTTAAACGATTCCACCACAACCAGCGTCCGCAACTATAGCAGCTTGATTCGGACTGGACCTCAGCAGCATCTAATAGATAAAATCATCATGGTGACAGTTGGCAATCAAAGACGGAGCAGTTTCTATTCCAAACAGCTGAACCTCCAAACAACTGAAAATATATCTCTCTATTGACTTGGGACTCTTGCTTCAACACATCATCGTCACGGACAACTGCTAAGACCAACTCCCGGCATTCCAACATCCAATGTGACGAGCTTGCGATGGAAAGTAAGACTTCTCTTCCAACATGCCACTACTGACAAAAAACTGCAGTTGCCATGGACATTTTATTTTTCTTCTATTTATTTCACGGACGACGGGGGGTTAGAAACGAATAACTACGGGTTAATTTGCTGACATAAAATAAACTCATATACATAAATACTTCTTCTGACTTGGTCAGTCGGAATTCAGTCGTTGGGTCCTGTCCTCTCTTCCACTCACAAAATAATCATTTCTTTGTTGGTCGGTGTGTCCATGTATCAGGTCCTACTGTCAATTTGGTCAATTAAGCCCCCATTTTATACGCATAATGCAGCTACTGAGTCTGTCATTTTGGAATAATGTGCAATGGTGATTCAAAATACATGGGTAACTGCTTGTCAGGTAAGTGGTGGCAATTTAGCAATGCAGCTTCATCCTGTCAAAATGGCGCTAACATTATTTGCGAGGGGGACCATACCGCAAATTAGACCCTAAAATTCACCAACACACTTCGACAGAAATCAAAATGAAATATTCTCCAATGAATAATCACAGAAAAGAAAATTGGTATTGGGGTTGAAAGGAAGAAAAGTCAACAAAAATGGAGCAGAAATGGTTCAAAATGATTTCATACTTCAAGCATAAGGGAGGTAAAAAAACATTGCTTTCAGCAAGAGGATAACTTAAGGCTGAACTTGTTTTGAAAGTGTATTCGTTAGGTTACAAAAAATTCAACCTGTAATAAATACAAAAGTTGTTTATGTCACCAAGAACTGTTGAATAATTATCTTTATGAATTCAGAATGATTACAAGTCAAAGACAGGACAATGACAAAAGACAGGTCCATTAAGCTCCGCCCTTTAATGCATTGACCAATCAAAACAGGGACTACATTCTCAAAAACTCTGACACAAAGGTCTAACAATATAAAATATAAAGATCCCATTATAGAGTTACACACAGTTTTGGATTCAAGACATTCACTATATTCTTTATTTGTACTACATCGCCAACAGAGGGTGCTATCATATACACATCGCTCTCTCTCTCACACACGCACACACACTGCTATCACACGCAAACTGCTAGTGATAGCAGTTTGTGTGACAGCGCCCTCTGTTTGCAATGTATTATAAAAAAAGAACATAGGAGCATCTTCAACCAAGACTAATTTATACAATGTAAACAATATGCCGCAATATGGATTGCCGAGTTGCGCAATTGAGTGATCGGCCTATTGCGAAGAGCACAGACACGCATGTCAAAAGGGTTGCGCAATAAAGGGCCATAGGAATTGACCGTAGTGGGTGGGCCTCATGAATCAGTCTGCAGACAAGACACAGTGACAAAGGGAGTAAGAGACCCAAGGGTAACAGCTATCAGTACGCAGTGAAACAAATGCTACTGGAAATTACATGGTTACTCGGGTTACATGAACCACAGTTATCATCACATAATGGATGTTTATATGAAATTTTCACAAAATCGTTTGTGAAAATTTGTCACAAAATCGTTTGTGAAAATTTGTCACAATCAGTAACAAATTCCTTGAAATTTGCAGAAATTTGGTCTTGCACCAATACCAACTTTCAACAAATTAAGTCACAGAAGTCATTCAGTTGACCAGATTTCTGATATCTGTGTTCAATTGCCTTCATGACTAAATTAATTCAGAGCAGAACGGGATGCAGGGCAGGGGCAGAGTAGTGATTTCCAAACCATTCTCCTCTTCTTTGGCTGGGCAATCCAGAGAGGCAACAGAGCCCCAGTGCCTCCATGCCCCAGGTGCCTTAGTGCCCTTTGAAATGTTCCAGTGCATATTTTTATTTCCCTCATAAAATATATAATAAAAAAGGGGGTAATGCTGGGAAACGTGTGACCTTTGACACGGAGAATACTTTCTTTTGCGGATCTGTCTCCCTAGGACATACAAAAAACGACAATTGCAGACAAAACGTTTAAAGACACAAAACTGATACGATGTAGGGATGACAGAGACCGATGTAGGAGGTTACTTTACCTTTCGCTGGGGTACAGTGTCCTCCATGTTCTTCGTAGTAATATCTGTACCGACAACTGCCACCATCTGTTGATTCTGAGAAAGCGGCAAAAACAAAAAGGAAAAATATCTTGGATTTGCCAGTTTGAGATACAACAATGGAGGAAGTATATATTACCCTCACCTCGACAAAGTATTTTTAGTTTTTCTAGAAATGTTTAAGGTCTTCCCCCCGAAATTACAAATAAAAATCATCATTGAAAATAAAAGAAATGAATAACACGACAGAAATTATTTGCATCTTCCAAAAAACAAACTTTGTCTTATCAATAAATTCTTGTCTTTAAGATGCATAGGGTGGGCATTGGCATTCAGGTTAAACATTCATGCATGCTCCCGATAGACCTATATCATCCTGTGGCCATCTTGTGTCCAGTTCCCCGTATAAGCAGTGGTGATGACAGTGCTAATTATTATTTCCTAAAAGGGGACCATGTCAATTTTCCCTTCTGGCCTCATCTTTCAGCAGAATGGATGAAGAACAAGATGGCAGCACCATGACAAAGATCGAAACCAAAGTAGACCATTATCATGCTGCCGCCATACTTAGCCTTGCTCCCCGTGTGAAATGGCATTACTGAATAACGATTCTCATTCTACTGGAAAGCTACCAGACTGTTTTGCCTTTCCAGCTTCGGTTTGGTTTGCATTGATTTAAAGGGTAGAAAAAACAAGATGGCAGCACCATGATAAAGGTCTATCCACTGACCCTGATCACATAGCTACATGTACCATCTCATATGAATCCCTTTATTTTAGACCATGTCACTTTGTTGACAAAAAAAAAGAGTTAAAAAAAATCAGGACTTTTCCTGGCAGGCAAGCTACTAGGATGGTCACAGGGAATATTTGTTTACAAATTTTGTGAATATCACAAAAAATAAAGAATAATTTTTTGTGGATACCACACAAAATAAAGAATCATTTAGCCTTTGAGAAAGACTCTGCTAGGGTCAAAAATGTGAGGCCAATAACAGTTTTGTTTTTGCAAAAATAAAGAATCGTAAACATAAAAAAAAACATAAAAATAAGCGGCTGAACAAGCAGTGAGATCTGCCCTCCTTTCTTTATATCAACAGTTGATAGAAAAAATCATACTGTTCACTTTCCATCGAAAGAAACATTTCATGTTTTCCTGTCTTTGAACTTTGTATAAATCATGCCTGCAGAAAGTACAGGCTCTGTGACTCTTTTGTAAACTTATGATGTCACAGGTATCATGGTCCACACAATCATTGGTTTTTTTTCTCCATTGATCAGAAAAAGAGGCCGTACTATTTTGGCCCTCAATTTGGAAGGCTGGCTTTGCGTGAAAAGAAAACAAGATGGCTCCACAAGGACATTACGGTCTACCACATCAATACACAAAGGATAGGACTAGGGCAAGTACAAATCTGATTGGGTAAAAGAGTGGAAGGAGGGGTCCTAATTGTCTTTATATGTGTCAGAGATTAGAGCATCGTTATTCATTAATGTTAGAAAACATTCTAACCCAATTCTTGTTACAGTCTCTGGTGGTGCGTTCCACTTGGGTGAACATTGAAAACGCTTTGCAAGCAGTTTCCAGTGAGACAAGATGTGTGCTCTAACATTTGTGAACATAAGCAACAGACAGCGAATGCATTTCTGAGGTGTTCAGAGAGGCTTTGATAATGGCCATACCTTTTCAAGATTGGGGAAAGGTATTAGCAGTAATTATTAATTTGTTGTCACTAAATAATAGGACTGTATATGTCAGTGATGGGTGTCAACGTAGTAGTTGAGGGAGAAGTTACTTTTTGTAAAGGAAAAACACGTAGGAACTACGAAGCAAGAACGTTTGCGTGAACAACTGCAATGGGTTCACTCAAGCAGAACCCAGCTCAGTTGGCAATATTAAACTATTTAAAAACCACTTCCCAAAATGTATGAGGTTCTTGTCATACAGACAATGTGCATTCAAATACAAAGAGATATTTTGTTAGGTCTGGTTCTCGGGCATCAAAATTGAACAAAAAGCATTTGAAACTGTAACAAATACTGAACATGATTTTAACTGCTGACAAAGTACACAACTCTCTGTAATCCATTGATGGGAGGTGAACAGGAGACCAGGGAAATGCAAGCTTTGGCGGTTTGGTGTTGACTACAACACATTCTGTTATACGAAAACAACTGTGAACAATTAACACACTGCTGTATATGTCTCGGGTCTGGAAAGCTACCCCACCTTAAGCCCGGTTCATACTTCACGCGAATGTGAACACAAAGCGAGAATGACATCACTCCCCTACATTCACCGCAAATATTTTTACAAGAGTTCAGCACATTTCTACTTTAGTGCATTGTTCGTTGCTAATTTGAGACATCAAACTTGCTTGCCTTTGCCTTCGCATTCATGTAAATACATGAACCAGGCTTTACTCTTGTCTGAGGGTTTTAAAAAGTTCCCTAAAGTTGAAAGTTTTCTACAGGATTGTGGTTTTAAGTGCTTATAAACACAGCAATCTACAAACCAGTTTTTGAATCAGTGTTGAAAACTGGGCAATAACTCACAAAGTATTAAAAAAAGGATGCTCAGCAGAAACAGATTACCTGCCAAAATAGAACATTAGTACATTGGTTGTGACCATTTTTAGCTAAGAAAATAAGCTTGCTGTGCAACATTACCTGCTTTAATAAATGAACTAAACAATGTGGTACTGCAAAAAATATAAGGGAACCAGTCACAAGCAATGTACATTACGGTGCATTTTGGCTGGTAACCAATATCCTAGTGAGAAAAATCCGTTCTGTTTGAGGTTAATGTTTTGTTTTTATGGTAATTAAAAATAAACAGAGTACCATAAAATATTTCTTGGCAAACTTTCATGATACACATGATGTTCATTACACACTTTTTTCGCTAAGCAAGATTTTTTTCTGCACTTAGCAAATTTCTGCAGCTTTCTTTGAAGTTGGGCCCTGAGCTAACACTTATGACCAGGGCTAAGCATGCAGAACAAATGTCATAGTTTGAAAGGTTTTATAAAATACGTGCTTTCGTTATCACCCAAACATCATACAATGTGTGTGGTAAGTCAAACAGATAGAGGTTAACAAGAAAGAATTGTTTTTCTTAAATCATAAAAAGAACAATTCAAGATGATTATTCCATATTATTTTGTAGTCGGGACGGTAGGGGGGGCAGTGGTGTAACCAGACATTTTCATTTGGGGGCAAGTGGTGGAAAAGATAATTTGGGGGACTATTTAATGTATTAAACCATTCATTTGTGCATTTTTTAAAATCTCATTTGGGGGTGGGGGGACAAGATAGGGGGCAAGGTTTCTGAGCGAGGGGATCGAGCCCCCCTCCTTCCCCCTCTGGTTACGCCACTGGGGGGTGGGGTGCGGCACACTCCTAACACTCCATTCAGTACTTTCTTTTCGGAAAGGTGGCGTGCTTCTCAAAAAGTAAAAAATAAAAAGTATAGCTACATCAACTATTCACAATAGGAGACTCTGAGGCTCTAGGTAGCAGGAAAGCTTACAGCTTCACCCAGTCAGTCTGCTGCCACCTAGTGTCCCCTGCCAGTCTCCTATTACAGATAGACACACTTGGGATTTCTAGTCACTGCCCACGTTTTCGTACCCAAATTACACTTTTCTAAAACCCATTTTGCACTAATTTGTCATAACTTGAGGAGTCTTTAACCTACGTCGTCTTTAAAAGTTACACCTAGTTTGGGTAGAATAAACTCTTTTTCACCCCAGTTGTTCATATTTTCCTCCTCAAAAGAAGACAGGTTCTTTGGGCGTCACTCCTCCAAAGACTGAAGCACTTTGGGAGGACATGTTTTTGAACTATTAAAACTGTGTTCATACATGAAGGAGTAATTCTTTCTATTAAAGGTTGGTGTTAACTAGCTTATGAAGTTCATTTCATATTGTGATATCCGTGACACATACACGTATTGTCAAAGTGTGAACACATAATTCTTTCTGCCTTGAAATTGTTTTATAATATAAAATGTTGACATCCTAAGTTTTCAAAATTTATTCCGGAACGTAATTTCATGGTTACAGCTGTAAGACTTAAGGTAAAAGATCATTTTTTAGATGTCTTGGACAAAATAGAACAAAAATGGTTTAGTTTATCAACAGAAGTTGTTTTGAAAACTTGAGGGGTAAGACAATATTGCACAACCACAACTAGAGGGTAGTAAACAACAAACTGTAAAAATAGGGTTCAAACATGCAGTTATTTTGATCTCAAAAATATCTTTTGGCCAGCAAACCCATCAAAATGTGAAATTTCATCCCCTCAAAAGAAAAATAAATAAATAAATAAAAGGAGATTAAGTCTCACAGTTATTTTTGTGTGTGACTTTTTTTTTGAGACTCAACGCATGCTCATGCAGTCAGTTTTTAAATACAAGATCAGAAATCAAATCGTTGTTGATTAACACCGTGTTGTACCTGCCTGCTGGAGTTAGCGATCTTCAAGAAGTCATAAATCACATGCAAAAAATAAACAAGTTGCAGACAATTATAAACTCCAAAATGAAAACAAAAAACAAAGCAATCATAAAAAGGAACAAGAACGGCCCCATGGAAAGAGGTTGGACGAGTCCGTCAAAGTTGGAAGATTCCATTCAGCCCCCAAAATAAGGTCACATCCAAGAATTGACGTGTTGGTGATCCGTTTGCTGATCATCACCTAAGCTAGACCATAGCCAAGGCTGCCGAAGCCCTTTTATATGGCTCAGCTTACCACTGAATTCCGTGCTTTGGGTCACCCCTCTCCACTTACAGGTTTAGTACCAAATTTCTGTGCTACATGTAGCTTTGTAAAGAAATAATGCCAAGTAAAATGATGAATGCAAATTATTTCTGCTACTGTAAAGGCTGATTTTCCCTTACAATAAACAGCCAGGCCATGCAACTGGGCCGAGGTCTTTCTTGGCCACAGTGCCATCTTGGTTAAATGTACTCTGATTTTTTTTTAAATGGAAATGTCTAAGGTAATGAGACCTTGCCCGTCGGGAAAAATTTCCAGCCTGTTTTTGTCAAGTTTGGCTCGTCCATTTCTCTTACCATGGAAAAGGCTTTTCGCTTCATGACACAAAATGAAAATGAAAATGTTGCTATACTGATTGAGTTTTCAACCATGAAAACAAATCATGAAAAATAAACTGTTAAGAAGAAAAATATGTACACGTACAGTCTTTTTCTTATTCCTTGAACATAATACACCTTCATCACCATGCCACCATCTTTGTCAGGTACCTCATGTGCATAAGCAACAATTTCCACAAAACCAAAACGGGGCCAGACTATTTTGCCCTTCAAATCTCAATTTTAACATATCGACTTAAACAGGAGAAAAACAAGATGGCTGCCCATGATAAAGGTGTATAAAGGCTTGTGTCTTTTCAATTTAGAAAGCAAAATTGTCCTTAAAATCAACTGCTTCAAATATACATACAATATTAATACGTTCAAAGAATGAATTGAAAAAAACCTTAAGTGTAACATAGTTCTAATCAAGCAAAAACAAACTCCATCGAAAAATTATGTGACATGTTTGTATATTCTTAAAAAGCCAAGTGAAGATGTGTGGAGTGGCAAGCAAAAGTGACTTCAAATCTTAAACAATTTACGTTACACTTTGGTTTGACCCCTATATATAATAATAACTTGGGAGGCTTATCATCTTTACGCGCAGCTGAGAAGCCGAATTACGAGGGATGCTGATACAACAAGGTTGAACCGCAGGCATGTAAAGGTGCCTTTTCGCAGCCAGCCAATATCGACCCATAGATGACCACGAAGCACAACCAGAGATCAAAAGAGTTTGATTTTTCCAGAGGAAGGAAAACAGTGGCACAGGTGAGAACCAATGCACAACTCTACTCACATATGGCCCAAGCTGGAAATCGATCCAGGGCCACAATTGTTCCGGATTTAGCATAAATCCTCGGCCGTAGCCTGCGGCCCAAAGTTTTGCAATTCAGGGTGTATGTGTTTGACATTTTCTCGATAGAGAAAACAAAAATCCTGGTGTTATATAAAAAATCCATTGAGTGAACTATTCTTATGAATTTGGGATGGCCCCAAGACAAAACACGAATTGGAGTTTGGGTTAAATGTTTTTTGGTCACAAAGATACTAAGGGGGAAGAGGGGGCAAGAGGGGCTCCTCAACCCTTCATGTACTTTGTTGCTGACCATGTTCTGTTTAAAACCAACATCAGAATCTTTGATATAAACGATAGGAGTTGAGTTACAGCATTGATTTAATGATTGCTAAGAACATACATAAAAAAAGGAGACATGACAACTGAGACAAAATATTGTTGCTTTTTTTAAAGGGATGGTGGAACAGTTTAAAAATCTTATTTAAATCCCAGTTAAGATTCAAAGCTGTTTACATCTTAGTCTCCCAGGCTAAAGTTTTCATGGCTCAGTAATTTGATTTGCCGCAACAGCTTCGGGATTTATTAAGGCCAGACTGGGCCACTGAATAAGGTCATGTGTTGTGATCTTTGCGCTGCAATTGGCTGCAAGAATATTGAATTCTTGTCTATTGGGTCATCAGGTTTGGTCAAGTGAAACAACATTTCAGTACGATTGATTTTTTGGAAAGTAACTTTTTGAAAGATACGAAACAACAAAGTTGAAGGATATAGCAGAAGGATAGAAAATGCAACCAACAAATAACTGAATAAAAGTAGCAAAATAACACAATGATAAATACCAAACAGTTCAGTAAAGTAAGATTTTAATTTTGCATGGCAAAGAGAATCTTAGGTTTGAGGTGACACCATAGTGTGTACCCTTCTTTCTCCATGGCACTACTGGCACTTCCTTTGGGGGAACATACCTCTCTTGGGCAGTATACCTCTTTTGGGCAGTATACCTCCCTTGGGCAGTATACCTCCTTTGGGCAGTATACCTCCCTTGGGCAGTATACCTCCCTTGGGCAGTATACCTCCATTGGGCAGTATCCATCCCTTGGGCAATATACCTCCCTTGGGAGTATACCTCCTTTGGAAATATACCTCCCTTGGGGATATACATCCCGTTGGAGAAAACTTAACTAACAGGCCAACCTGTAGTTACCACATGGAAAAACGCAGGATTTATTTCTACAATATCAGTTTGACAAACAAAACTTACATTTTCTCCGCTCTTGTTGTACACAGGTTGAGTTAGTGTAGTCATCATCCCTAACCCCTGTGGATAGATAGGGAAAATAACTCTGCTTAGCATGAAGAACCTGCTAAGCTGGCTTTCTTTTTTACCAATAACTCTTCATGCATGCCTGGAATTTCACTCAAGTGCCCAATTTCATACAAAAGAAAACCTTGATTCATGAATCAAATTGCTCAGGGAAAATTTGCAGGGAGCCAGTTGCATGCATTGCACATAACATATTACATGTAGTATTTTGGTTGGTGACCCATTTCTGCTAACTGATATTCTTCTCTGCTTAGCAAAACTGTGCACTTGACAGCTTTATAGAATTAATTAAATTAATTGTTCTATGGTTTGCTAACAGTAGTACATTAATTTTAACACTGCATTTTGGCGGTAATAGTTTCTGGTGAGCTAATTTTGTGTGCATAAGCAGCTAGACAAAATCAGGCTACCACCTCCCACAACATTTATAAATCTAATATTTTAGTAAATTTCTCTGAAGAAATGGGGATCTGGAAATGGCATCGTAAAAGAGTTTTGCATCATGCAAAGCCCAACGAAAATGGAGCTGACTGAAAATCGATGACGAGTGAACTCACCAAGACGTCCAAGTAGATATCTGACCATTGGAAATGCTTCTTGCCGCTCAGGACCATCGGACGACTCAAAACTGGTACATAGTTCTGTGAAACAAAACAACTCAAATTTACAATTCCTATTTGACACTCCATGCCAATACCAGACACTTCTTTCCGAAACTCAAAACTGAGATTATCTGCTCATCTAATAGATGAGAATAAGAGCTTTCAAAAGTCACCAAATAAGGGCCAAGAAAGTATTTCTCAACATGTAGAATGTTTAAGACATATATTGATAATATGGCTGATGTTTCAGTTGTCTTCACTTTTTATGTCATTTCACTTTTTTCCAGAAAGTGCCTGATTTTTTGGCGTGGGGCGCCACATATGCAGTCATTTTTTTAAATGTACAATTAAGTTACCCTTCAAAATGTGAGTGTTCTACATTCCTCATAATAAAGAAAACATTATAGCCAATATTATTGAACTCTTGTACCAACATCACATGCACTGAAACGACTTCATCCAAACAGATGTAGTCAAGACGGTCCCCTGCTGTTTTTTGCCATGGTTTCATAAGAAACGTGAATAGAGTACCAGTGATGTGACTGAACCCAGCAGGTTGGCTTTAGGTTAGTGGACGTGACAACATTAACCACTGCGGATGAGGCAATCTTAGAGGGGGGAGGGGTCAAATATGACCTCATCAATAGCCTGTGGTAGTTAAACGTTTCAGGGATTCTAGTTTATTGAAGTAAATTGAGCAAGTCTTTTGCTTAGCTTTAATAAAAGATATCAACCAATTCCACTAGCCACCACTGTATGTAGGTGAGGGTTAGCCAAATAAGCACATACTAAATGTGCTGGTGATATATCATGTTATCATGTGAAATAAGTGTGTGCAGGCGATCTGATCTTGTGCTCTCCATCAAACAGCTAAAAATTGTCAACAACATGCATCAAACCCGCACACATCTAAGAGTGGATGGCATGATACATGTACATCACCAGCATGTTTATTATTAACCTCAACCTTCACGTCTTTAGACTGTGTAACCTGTGACATCACATTTACAACCAAGTCACAGAGCCTGGACTTCCTGCCGGCAAGATTTGTACACAGCTCAATGGACGAATCAAACCTTACATTTTCATGGAGATTGCACCGTATGATTTTTATCAACTTCTGATATGAAGGGGGCACTTCTCAAAACTTGTACAGCTGTTATTTATGAATTTGAGTTTTTGAATCGATGAACTTGAATTTATATGGAAATTAAGATGCAAAATGTACCATTTCCCAGATGACCACGCTTTACTGCCTGCCAGGAAATGACCTGGAATGTACCAGGTCATTTTTTTTGTAAGCAAGGTTAAATGGTCTAAACAGGAGTGGCTAGTGGAATCAGCTGAAATTATGGACTACTTGATAAAATCATACCAAGGTTGTTAGTCTTACGGCACCAAAGGACTGAATATTACTGTAGTAACCTGAAATGAAAATGAGTAAGTAGTTATTAATATTTACACATAATAATAATAATCCGGACATTTGCAGAGCGTTCTTACTCCATGGTATCACAAAGTTTAACAGATATTATATAACATACATACAGATCCTTGTCATTTGATTGGTGAAACTTACATCACATGTCATTCAATATTCCTCCCATACGCGCTGTCGCTCAAAAAGTCCTATTCCCCATAAGGGAATGGTATTTCATATTCCACAGTTAGGATCATCCTTGTTCCCAAATGTCTTTGAGCAACAGAGCGCCGCTACTAAAACAAAGGAGCACCTGTGCAAAAGGTTGTAATATTGTCACACCCCGCGTACTGCGCTGTTAGTACCTCCAAGTATTGCGCTATTCTAAGCTGCGTGTGTCAAGTTTGGTTGAAGAAAAATTCGTTATCACGTGCACATGGAGTACGGAAAAAACAACGCATCTGTGTCTACATGGAGTCGTCCACGTTGTGTAGAAGTGATTTTTTAACAAGTCTTAGAGTGTGGGGTGTCTATTTTGATTTTGTGTTAATTCATTTAATCACATGACAAGTATCTATGTCAGTTATATAAAACAAGTATTGAGTGGCTTTAGTTCGTGAAATAGGAGGAATATTATCGCTCGGTAAAATTTTGACTACTCCATTTCAGTCAGCTTCGCCTCTTAAAATGGAGCAGTCCAAATTTTACCTTGTGATAATATTCCTCCCATTGCACTCTGAGCCACTCAATATTTGTTTACTATACATATTTCTACACATAGGTGAGGGTTTCTGTGAAGGAAGAAATATTGAATGGTAACAAATTTATATGGTGCATTAAAAGAGGCACTGTGGCGCAATGCCACTGCCTGCAGAAACGCAAGGGCAAGCCTCTTCTCTTTCACGATTAATGATCCTGGGCAAGATTTTACAAACAGCTAAGATAGATCTTTACTGCGAATCAATCTTAATAGCTAAATAAAGTACGATGTTACAAAAGAAATCACTATGGTAATACCAACAACTCATCTTAAGATGAATCTTAGCGCTTTGTGAAATTGAGCCCTGGGTCCTCATTCTTTGCACAGACCAACACCTGAATGCCCAATCTGAAGCAATCATGGCAATCTGTCGCTAACAGGCAGACAGGATTCAAACCCGCTCTGGCAACACCTGAAATTGAGCTCTGCTATGACACTCCACATAAATATACCAACTGAAAAACGTCACTTGTTTTAGAATATGCAAATTCCACATAATTAAATACAACCATCAAGTCACATTTCCTGTGTGCAGTGGTAAGCAGTGTTATAAACACTGATTTGCATTTCGTCAAAAAAAAGGTGCCAGACTATTCACAGCCTCAGTTTGGTTACATTGATTTGATAGGAGAGAAACAAGATGGCTCCCCCTTGATGAAGGCTGTAACAAACCTTTGTTGTTGCAGGCCATTTGCCTGACCCCGTGTTGCGGCACCAAAGAATCCGTTCCCACTTTGAAAACGAAAACACGAGTCTGTAAAAATTGAGGACAAAAAAATTCACATTAAAAGTTACAGTTGCATACATTGATTAGGCATTTTCAAATCAGTCATCCATATACCCTAACTGATCATATTTATCTGGCCAGAGGCATTCCTAAAACCATCACAACTCCTTGGGAGCATGCAGCCCCGCCAGCCAAACTGGTGTACATCCATCATAACAACTACATTTATCTCTACTTATTAAATTCAGCTATAAGATATGTACATATGTATCTGCACCACCGCAAATATCCAAACAATTATGACAAAGAGTCTTGGTCAGGGACCAAAAGTGCAATGTCCAGGATTCGAACCACCACTCTAATGCCATGGAAACCCTTTTGTTTAAAAACAAACCGAGATTTGGGGGGATTAATTTTATTTATTTATTATGGGTTTTTTTTTAAGGGTACAGTTTGTTTCTAGGGGGATGGAAACTTTGGGGGATCATCGTTGTGATTCGTACCTTCACTGGATCGTTCCATTTTTTAAAGGTTTCCTCCTCGTCCATCTCTCCTCCGTCAGTAAAGATGAGGATTACTTGATGGCACGATGCACCTTGGTTTTGATTTTCCCGCCCTCCTTCCTCAACTCTTGAAAACTGGGCATACATAAGAAAACAGACAACTTGTGGAAAAGTACATTTATTTCCCAACCTCTAGTTTTTAATAAACACACTGTAAAACCAACCCTTTTAAAAACTTCATAAATTTGGTGCCGATTTAGTGAATACAAGAAAAAATCGTTTATGCTTTGTCAGGGATTTTGTGCACCTTCATGCACGTGCCTTTATTATGTTTTTATTGCAGTGATCAAAATAAGCAATGGTGTTTTGACACATCCTCAAATGCTCTTCTTTGACAGTATTTAAGACAGGGACATTTTCTCTGGAGGACTGGTACTGGTAAAATCTTTAAAATCATCAAGGCCTCAGACAGAGGTTTGCTCAAATTTATCCTAGTTACCAAAACTCTATTTTGTCTTAGGAACCGATTGCGCAACTTTGGTTGTCTGTCTGTAGTTATAGGAAGGATCTAAAGATATAAAAAATGACAAGTTTCAGCTTTTTTTTTAGTGTTGAGAAATCCCACTTACCAGAGTTGTAATTTCACAGTTTCTATGACTGGGACTCGTCTCGAGTCATATCACCAAAAGACTCATACTCGGACTAGACTCTGGTGACTCGGACACGACAGTGATGACTCGTGACTCACGAGTCACAAATATTTTTTAAAGCAATACTTTCTTGTTGATTGATAAAAGAAGTGAAAAGTGTATAGTGTATAGTATACACTATACCATGTATACACTAATAATGTATAGTATCACGCTTTTGAATGATTATGCTAAAAGAGAAATAAACTTGTTTCTTGTACTCCGCATGCATTTGTTCTTGAGGCCAAGTTTTGCGCATTTCATTTTTCAGGTTGATTTAAAAATTATTATATATATATATAAAATAACATTGTGGTATTGGGAAAAAAAGGGAGAAAGAAAAACTAAGCGAGTGCAACGACGGTGAAGGTCATCCCATGCCTGAGACATTCTTACTGTTGTTAGTCATGATAGCCTAGACCAACCTGCATGTCTTTGTTTCAATTTGTTATTTGTTTATTAATGACTTATTCAATATTCAATTCTCACCCTGCTCCCTGAGTATAATTTATGAACGGGTTATTCACAATGCACCAATCTGCTTCATTTCAGTAATTAAATTTTAATGTTTCTCTTCCCCTTTGGCTAGCTTAAAACACATTGCACGCAATCGTGGGTTAAAGGCAGCAAATTTTATTTATTTTGCCTATTTCTTTTGGAGTTAATCTTTCATTTCGTAGTTATCAATTTGAATTATAATTAGGGGGCCTCCCCCTCCCCAACTTTTTTTTTTAAATAAATAAATACCTAGATAAATAATAACAGTAAATCAATAAATAAATTAATAAATAATCTCAAATCTCAAAACAGTTGATACAGCAACATGCAAGCTGTCGAATTATTTTATATTTAATAATAAATAATAATAAAGTAATACTTATATACCGCTTTATACAAAAGTCTCAAAGCGCTTTACAATTATTAAAACAATAAAAATACACACAATTTCAAAGAGAAAAATACAAAAACGTTAGCTTAAACCCCCCAAACAGTTGGATAAGTTTAAAAATATTACCCAGACTTGGACTTGACACAAGTGACTCGAGACTCAGACTTAGACTCGACCCAGGTGACAACAACACTTACATTCTTGAATGCCTGAAACGCCTTCTCTAGGCCAACTTTGAAGTCTGCTACGCCCCATGCCTCCAGTTCCTTGACCTTTGCTTTCAGAAGCTGCGCCAAAAAGAAGAAAACAGTTTTTTGTAAGAAGACCGATTGTTTTAACATTTTCTGGGCATTTTTTTAACCCAAGTATACACCCATACACTACAATTGTCCATTTGGGTCCTAAGCATTCTAGAAAACAACTCAACTCCTTAGGAGTATGCAGCACCAGCAGCCATATGGACACACAGGTTTCTAATTACAGTCGACACTCGTTAAAACGAGCTCGGATGTTACGAGGTTCCGGTTTATACGAGGTATTTTGCCGGTCCCGAACTGCGTGTTTTAATGCATTTAAATACGGATGATACGAGCACGGTCATAACGAGAACACGGATAATACGAGGTATTCTTGCAGCCCCTTAACGAGCAAATGTATTGTTTGTCTTACTTTTATAACGAGTTTGGGGAATGAATTGTTGGGCATCGATAGTTTACCTTCATTGAGGTGAAAAATTGATGTCCCAGCCTTTCAAAACATGTGCTACCGCTCCGTTGAACATGATCAATAGAGGTGCTATTTGAGCATTGGCAATGGTACCAGTCTATTGAATGGTAGTACAACGCAGATGAGAGGTGGGCACCAGACCGATTATCGTTTGTTCGCTGGTATCCCGCCTTAGCAATGAGTTGTCTCGCATAAGGTGTGACAACCAATGAAAATCAACATCCAACTTGTCATGTTGGCCGTTGCGACCGAAACTTGGCTGCCAAGAACGGCAAGTTAAAGTCATAATATGCGTTTGTTTTCAGTCATGAATAATGTAAATCGTTTCATAAATTGACTCTCAAAATAAATTAATTAAATCAAAACAGTTTTATTTGCCAAAAATGTTGTATGTTTGTATGGTACATGTACATGGTAAATCAACACAGTTATGCAGTTTCCATTGCGATACAGGTGCTTTATACATGTACATGTGCGTCCAGTTATGTTATGTGCATTGTTAATACAGTGCTCGGATAATACGAGGTTCGGTTAATACGAGAAAAATGGGCCAGTCCGGCGGATCTCGTATTAACGAGAGTCGACTGTAATTACATCGACAATCCCTACCCTCGCAGTGATGAGAAGCTACTATGGTCAAGTTTCTTACTCAAGGACAACCGTGTTATGACCAGGATTCGAACCCATACTCCAATTACTCAGTCATCAGTACTTGAGCTTGATTCGCTACACAGCTCAGCTACAACACTGTTTCAGATTCATCTGTTTATAAAGTTACTTACGTTTTTGTTACGAAGATTGGCCTGCTTAAACGTATCAAAACAGCTAACAAAGTATGCACTGGAGTTGAACTGTGAAAAAAATAGGGGAAGAGGGTCTGTTGAAATCTATCATACAGGTATGTCTTTTTCAAACTAAAAAAAAAGGAAATAAAAAAATCTAAAAACTTAAAGTAAAATGCTTTTAATCAAAATAGCTGTTGAATTCAAGTACAATAAGATACATACAACAGTTGTTGAGTGAAGCAAGTAAAGAAACTTCAAACTATTTGTTGAGTTAAGATTCATGAAACAGCACTTGAATTCAAGTAGCATTGAATACATTAAGTTGTTGCTGAGTAAAGCACCAAAATCAACATGAGAAAGTTATTAAGTGTCATAAGATTCACAAAACAGTTACTGAATCAAAATACCATTAGATACATAAAACAGTTATTGAGTAAAGTTGCAAAAGAAAAATGAAGCAGTTGTTGACTCATGTACCAAATGTACTTTTATGACCTCACAGTTCATTTGTCTTGATGAAGTTTTACTTACATAAGCAACATTCACAAAGTCATCATTGCCAAGCGTATCCAGTGCCTTGGAAACAGACACTTTGGTGATCTCTAATGTCATACCATATGTACTGCCACTCCTAGACAAACATCATACATGAAACAGTTATGAAATAGAGTGGCCTTTTCTTATTTTCAGATGTTGATAATTAAAAAGAATTCCTCATTTTTCAAGTGTGGGGCAGTGAACAGAAAAAGATATTTTCAAGGCAATAATTTTGAAACATTTCCATCATTCTTTAAAACCATTTTTAACTAATAGACCGATTGTGCGACCCGCATCATGTGACTTATTGTGGGTATTAAATGTGAACAAACACGATGCACTCCGTAGGAAAGTGCGGTACAGTACATGATAATTGTTGCATTTGTTCATTTGAGGCTTTTCTTTCTCGAAATCTGTAAAAAATATTCCAGAATTTGTACCAGAGACCTTCGAGTGGCTGAATAAAGCCAGTAAGGACAGTTCCAGCAAGTCTTGGAAATTGTACAAGTAATGAATAAATGTGCACAATTTGGGTAGGCACACACACCGTTGTGGGGACATTTAAATATTATGGAACAAAGGTCCCCACAACGTTTTTTATTTGTAAAACCCTGTCCCCACAAGGTAATTCAATAGAAAAGGGAAGAATAAAACAACAATAGGAAGTCCCCACAGCTCGGTTTAGAAAGAATTGGTGTACTAGTGCACGACGGAACGTTTAGGCCAGACGACCGCGATCAAACACTTTTCAACACAAGAATTTCAAAGTTTTGAAGCTGAATCATCCAAAGAAACTGCTTTCCAAAACTGTGTGATTCCTTTGCCCATTTGAAATTTTGCAAGGCTAGGTATTAATGCTTACTTTTCCAGTGTTCTTTACCCTTTTTTACAATGATTTAGGCCTATATTACAAACAAAATAGCAGGCGGGTGGCTACAAAGTCGTCCGACGCTGGTAGTGCATAACTCAAAATAAACCTCTTTTGTAGCAGAATACTGGTAGTTTATGATACAGTAATGTGATTAATATCCATGTCACAACACACAACTTTAGTAAACTGGCTTAGTAACTGTGTTGTTATTACCAAAAGCCGACTTTTGGTGTGACTTTGTTGGTCACTGCATGTATTTGCAATTAAGTTGCCATCAGCTCTGATGACGTAGTACCCACAATAGGTCACATGATGACATGTAAACATTGGTCGTGCAATTGGTCTATTGTTTCCCCTACTGTTTCACCCGCACAAGGAACAAAAAAGGTCTTGAATATATTGGCATTTTGTGGCTATTCAGAGGCGATTTTTGTGTAATCCCCTTTTGTCCTTTTGTTCCAAGAGGATGATTACAAGACATTGAAAGGCTTCCAACATTGGTCATTTATTGTACTTCGGCTCAATGGAGGCAAGTCCGAGCGAGCCGCCAATCGAGCCATGGCTATGTGTTTCGTTCCACTCCCACATGTACACCCTGGGTAACAGCCCATGTTTTTCAATTCACGGTGCGTGGATTTGACATTTTCTTGGTTGAAAAACAAAGAAAAATTCCAGCAGCTCTGTCAAAAGAACCCACCAGAGGGACGGGACAAAACAAAAAAATGAAATGTCATTCTTTTAATACAATCCTTGGCAATGCACCTTTGTGTCCCATTTAACCTTATTTCCAATTTTCATTTTGCCATTTAAAATAAAATTGCCATTTTGCCATAAAATAAAAAACCTGAAGCTCTTACTACACTCTATACAAAGCAGCTGTTGAAAGAAGGTAATACATGTAATCATCAGAAAATATAATCGGTTTTTGGTTTCTTTGTGATAACTTACGTGTCTACAAGGATCATGACATTCTTTGGAGAGCTTGCTGCCTGGATGTACCTGTTGAATAACGGCATTTCAAAATTCCTTTAAAAAAATTAGTCCAGGTGGACAACTTTTTGGGGGAAAGAATTTGTGAATTTCGTGGACTTGGAATTTATGCAGCAATTAAGGAGACTGTTTCATGTGCTGATTTAAACAAAATATTTTGTGAACACCTATTTTCAAAAATTGCACAATGGCTTAATAACAAATTTGCTAACCACAAGCAGTGGGGTACCAACCTTGATCATTGTACATGATCACATGGTATATTACCAGGTAACCCAGGTCTGCCAAGTATAAATTTTGTTTGCTTTAAGGAGTGTCCAAATTAAGCAACTTCGAATAAGGCTAGGCCTGTCGGCTGCGGTGACATTGTTAAATAATAGATTCGGCCACTGCTAAAGCCATCAATTCGGATATGGCCATTTTAGTCATCTTATTTTGTTTTTTTGCAACAGGGTTATGAATTACATAAGCTGTGAAGCACAACAATTTGCTTAGCATGGAAAAACCTTGCTAAGCAGAAACCGGTTAGCAGCCAAATTACCATGTGATGTATATACTTTGTGACTGGTTTCCTGCCATTTTTTGCTTAGCTGAACATTTTACTAAGCATAGTTTTCTGTTAAACAGCTTTATGAAATTGGTGCCTGGTGTTCATTGATAACCGAGTATGGGAACTACTCTCTTTTCAGTTTCAATGGAAAAGGAAGGAGTGGGACATGCAAAGGGTTAAGCTTAAATTGAGGTTCTCACTTTTGTTTGCAACTATGAACTGAGAACTTAAGTATTCAAAATGGACATAAACACCACATACGCACCAAATGTTGAGTTCAGGAAATACACACTTAAAAAGTACAGTGCCCTTAAATAAACATGTTACTAGATATGCAATAAATTTGAAATGTGAAATGAAAACAGTTCATGTAAAACATGCAATGTAACTTTTTGTGTTTAATGGTGAGTGCAGAGTGAAAAAAAATTGTGCTTTTTGAAGTTGTTGATACAGTGCCATGCATAAGTCAAGTCAAGTCAAATGTGTACACCGACTCAAGAAAAGAAATGTTTTCAACAGGCAGGGTTAAAGAGTAATACTGTACATACCTGAAAATCAGACGCTTCAATGAAAGGGGTGAGGTTTGGGTTTTAGGGGCCTTCTGAACACTGAATTGAATTCAGTATGAATTTTGGGCCTCAACGAGTGCATGAACTTGATCTAAAGCAAAAAGTGCTTGAACAAGAACAACAGGGTCAAAGTTCACAAGTGCCATCCCATCATGCCAAGGGCTACTTCCTCTCATGCCTTGGCCCCAATAACTCTGTGTCAAGTTTCAGCCGTTGCATCAATTTCTCCAGCTGTATAAATTTGTCATTTCAAATCGATTTTATTTCGGACTTCGAAGCGGTACTGAAATCTCAATGTACTCAAAGTGCGCCCTCTGTTGGCAAATCAAGCATCCTTGAGCCATGTATGTAGTATCAGACAGTAACACCTTGAACCAAGACTAGCCCCACTGATACAGAGTTTTAGTTGAGCAAATACTGTGACATTAGCATGAACATGTGTCACAGCCCCCATGTCCCCATATCTCCCACTCCACAACCCCCTCCAAATTCCCTCCCCACGCCCCACCCTATAATACTTGCCTTACCTTGCAGCTGATGACAGGACTTATCACTCACAAGTTATCACCACACACAAAAACCTCAACATACATCTAAATCTAGGAAGCTTCACATGAACTCTAATAATCAAAACACACAGAGACCCTGGAAATCTGGAACAGGAATTATCTTCCATGGCTCGATTTCACAAAGAGCTAAGATTAATCTTAACTGCTAAGCAAGGTGTGATGTCACAATACCAATCACTATGCTTATACTGACAACTCACCTTAAGATGAATCTTAGTGCTCTGTGCAATCGAGCCCAGCTCCTACAGAACAGAGACACCCTACATTAGACAACACTTACACTCAATCTCTCCCAACACAAACACCAAATCTCTGAAATCGCTTTATACAAACACCGCCACAAAAAAAATATTAAAGAACAAATTGTGAGGTCATTTAACAATGAACCACAAGACAGTGTAGATGCTACCAATTCTCAACACTACAGGTGCTATGAAGAGCTACACCGATACACACACAAAACCAGAACTGAAGCAGAGTTCTCCTCGAACACGATCCATCAACCTTGAGTGAGATGCATTCTAATCGAAGTATGTCACAATTTCCGTGCCTAATATTTTACCATGATCAAAACTCTTTGGCCTGCTCCACAGAGTACAGATATGGAACCCAAGTTCAATGAGCTGCTGAACATAAAATAGCAGTATTAAAGGCCTTTATGAGACCCCGGCTTTGGTTCTTGCTTTGGGCTAAGGCTTTGGCTCCATCCGCCTGTTTGAAGCCCTTCACCCAAAGCGCATTTCTAAAACTAACTCCAAAGCGTAAGCCTAAGCCAGAGCCCAAGCCGTGGTTTCAAAAAGGGCCTGCGAAAAAGTACAGTATTGGCAACTTTGGACAAAAAATGTGATTAGTTTCAATCCCAAACCTCACTGATTCATACCAGTACCAATCACCCGGTGAAATATTTCCGTCTGAAGTACTGTCATCAGGTCATAGTTAAGGAAATAGCCTTTGTAGAAGCACACAAATCACCATGGCTCATTTCCAAAACTGCAATCGAAATAAGCACGTATATAAACACGCACAAAATCCCTGACCTAACGTATAACAGTTTTGGGTGGTTTTTTCTGTGCTAAAACATCAGCCACCAATTTGATGAAATTTTCAGAGGATGGTTGTATGGTGTGTCAATTGAAACTTGAGGATGGGAATAAGTTTACTCTTCCAACATGTCCCCCCAAAAATGTGTACTTTATAAATCTGCTGAACAAAACTAAACAGGGAACCAGCCACATCTAGATAAGATTTTAGCTGGTAACCATTTTCATTTTACAGATGGATACTATGTACGCTGAGCAGCTCTCAGAACTTGGCCCAAGATGAACAAAGTTTTTGAGGAGAACCCTATGCACCAATGAAACGGCAGCGATGCAAGTTTTAGCCATCAAGGAGTTTTTACCTGCGTTGTTTGTGAGGCATAGTTTTCTAGGACTTACCATCCCCTTCTCCGAACATCATACTGATCTCGATCGGGGTCAGACGTCTTCCACTCTGCCGCTAGAGACAGAGTGGGCATGTGGGAAGGGAAAGATGACAGTCCCAGAGGAGTTAGAGTTTATGTCAATGGAAACGTTAAGGGCAGATGAAGTGCTGCTTGCGATTGAATTCTATGCCTTAGCTATCTCAGCCTGAATCTGTCAGAGTCCAACAGCCGTCACTCAAACCAGTGGTCTCTGGTAAGTCCATAAGTATTACCTGTCCCCCCCCTCCACCCCCTCCCAGGCCTAACTGGTGGACATTTCAACAAAAAACCTGCTTTGTCCCAAATGATACAACCAGTGGACTCTGTTGAAACTGCAGTATCCCTGTATGCCAAAGTGGTGGCTGTGCAAATATCACTGTTGGTTTTTGAAGGATTTGGGGGGGGGGGGAACTGATTTCAATTGAGTGGCAGCGAGTCCACCATCCACCATGCTTGCCTGTTCATGCAGATTTTGAAGGAAAGAAAAAATGTGTACCCGGACAGAAAAAATTAGTGAGCCAGCAAATGAATTAAAAATGCTAAAAATGTTAAAAGTTTTAAATAATCAAATGTAATCAACCAGTAAAGAAAATCAGATGTCAGGGGTTAAAGGTTAATGAATTTGTGCAATGATTTCGCCCATGCTAAAAACTAAGTCATGATGTACATGTATAACAGTCTTGTCTTACCAGTTCGTTTCATGTGTGTGTGTGCGCCTAAAGATACAGGAGCCTTAATGTGTATGCAAAATGTCATTTATGGTTTTTTTTTTCTTTACACAAACTTTCTAAAATGATATTTTATTCAGACATGTCAGATCAGTGCTTCAAGTGAAAACACTTTTGAAAACTGTTTGCATCGCATAATTTTTTTCACAATGACTGGTAAGACGATCACCATCATGAAATCATCATGACATCATCATGACATCATCAAGGGATCATCGAGACGATCTCATTTAGCGAAATCATCATGACCCAAAATGCCATATCACAAGATCACCATGGCATTATGACATGTCACAACTGACATCACCATGATGTCACCGTAGCATGATGACATGATGACCCCATTACCATATCATCACAACATCAGCATTGATATCATCGTGATGTCATCACGACATCATCATGACATCATCACTCTTGAGGATGTTACTGGTCAATGCAATGTTTGGGTTAGTCACTCTTGCACAAAAAAAATAAATAAAAAATAGAGGGAATGCAAAAATTAATAATTAATGAATGTTGGTACAGATTAATGCAACCCATGGATTTGATTTGCATTTTTGCATCTTTGTCGGTGGATTACCAGGTTCGAAGCCGAGGATCAAATTCTACTGCTTGGTCGGGCAAGACTCGTGCAGCTGTGTGGACAAGGGCAAAGGTCAATATAATTTGAATTCAAACGCAAGAGAGAATGCCACTGAAGATTTACTCAAAGGAATTGTACTCTGCATCACTGTTATTGCAAACAAACAAAAAAAAGAACTTGTTATTGTTTGTTTGTTCTTTTTTCAGCACTGTGACTTTGTTTTACAAATTAGAGCGTACTAAATGCACCAGTTTGTTTTATAAAAACCACAAATTATTATCATTATTTTTTTTCAAAACATTCATTGGATTATTTGACATGGAGGTTCGACTTTAAAGAGGGTCTCCAAGGTCAAATTCAGATTTGTGATGCACTCATTATCCCAATAGACAGAGTCCTTATGAAAGTCTCGAACCTCACGCTGAAATGGTGTAAAATGTCATTTCATTTTATATTCTTTAACAGCGAAATTTGAAACATGGAGTCATTGGACATGATGGATATTAACAACGAATGGGTCTGTACATTCCAAAGAGGAATCTTTGCATCAGTCAAAAGATCAAATTCAACGCCTTTTTGATTGAATATCATTAAAGTTCAGCAGTGAACTGAAACTTTTCTGTACAAATATGTACGGACCCATATATTTGAAATGTGGCATCATTGGATGTTTTAGGATGTTGACAAAATTTGCACTGGAAGGGAATAAAAAACAATGGCATTTTACACCATTTTATCGTGAGGTTAGAGACTTGCAAAAATTTTCCACTTTCATAAGGACACTATCTTTTTGAAAATGACTGCATCATAAAACTGAACTCGACCTACGAGACCAAATAAACCAGTTTTTCGTTTTTTTCCGGTTAAAAGATGTCAAATCTGACAGTTTTTTATCGTGGTTACATTCAGATACAAGGTTTTACCTGGGTATGAACGGTAGAATCCATCTGCGCTGCCAAAATACTGCCACAGCAGCTGTGGGTCTTTCTCATAGTTTGACCGAAAGACCTCGTCTATGGAGTTGGTGGCCTCGATACCGTTTAAGATGGTACTATCTGGTGGAGTAAAGGTTGGGCATTCACATCAGAGAATTAAACGATTGTGATACAATGGAAAGTTACAATAAATTGAATTTGGTTTTGCAGTACTAGACTCCTGGAAGTCCAAGAGCAAAACCAAGATCATTTGGTTCAAGGGAGAGATCCAGACCTGTACATCTGAGACAGAGACCTGGGGCTGTTTTTGCGTCCCTGACCAGAAACAAGTTTCTGCCGTACAACGCACAGACCGAAACAACTTCCCAGAGATAAGCAAAAACGTATTTGATCAGAAACCAGAAACAATTTGTGACGATGGAACATCTCTTGGAAAAAAATGTTTTCCAAATAAGCAGCATTTATTTTACTATCACGTAATTGAACTTTTTTTAGTCTTTAATTTTATTAACATTATTGTATTAGTTTTTCATTTTGTTGTAGTAAGCATGAAAAATTTGCTTAGCGGTGAACAGCTTTATGAATTCTTTCTTTTTTTATTAAAAAAAATATTCAAATGTTGACTTTCAGTCTGATAAACATTTTTAAAATCTGTTAAGTATTGAAGTTTACTTACCCACAATACAAATGAGATAAATGTTCTCTTGGTGCTTGTTTGAATAAAAACAGTTTATTTGTTTAACTGTGTAATTTCTTCTCATTTTGATTCTTGTCTTGTAAAAAATATTCTGGTCTGGTAATTTTTTTTTAGCTGCAAGCCCTGCAGTCTTGTAGATTTTACCCCCCAAATTGGAGCCCTGCCCCCTTCAAGTATACATACAATGCAAACTGAAACTTCACACACCTCCGACCCATATGTCTGTGGGTATTTGAACAGAGCTGTATGTCGTATTGACGTATGACTTGAACATGTCATTGTAGGTTAGGTCGATGGATGACTCGCTCATCGTCTTTGCATTGAAATACTTCACATCCTTTTCCTGGGCAAAGAAACAACAAAGTGGAGTTAAGTTGAAAATCGTGAGAGAGAGTTGAACAAGTGCAGGGCTCCCTGAGGACACCAGTTCATTGACAAGACCCCATCTGCCTATGGGGCTGAGGGGGTAAACACTGCTGGGGCTAGCCTGGTTTTAACCGAAACAAAATAAATAAACAAAAAGAGAGACAATGATTGATTAAGATTAAAATTAAGATAACATTTTATTGTCCCACCAGGGAGAGTCATGCGACCTTTTGACAATATAATACAAGCATAAAATACATGTTAAAAAAAATAGTAATCAAAACAGGAAATAAAAAACACAAATCATGAAAAATTGCCCCCCCCCCACACAAAATATAAACAAACAAAAAACAACAACAAAAACAAATAAACGAACAGTAACAAAAGATAAGGTGCTGGGTGTTCAGTAATAAATGGAATTTTGTTTAATCATCTGAAACCGTCAATAACTTTTCTTTTTCACAAATCTTCCAGTTGATTGATCCATTTATCTCATCAGGCAATAAACAGGACTAGCGTTCACGTTTTGTTCATGACTAGTTCGCTGGGCTGGCCAGCTGTTTAACTAGCCCACACAAATTTTCACAAACTCGCCTAGTAAAAAAATATTCACCAAACTCTAACACGCATTCACACCATTAAAAATGAAATAAAATATCATTATAGGTAAGTTGGTTGATTTGCGACTAGCCCACCGGGCTACCTAAAAAGTCTGAATAGCCCATACTGACAGCTTTCTTTAACTACTGTTTGCATGCCGGGCTATTGTCTGTACTGAGCCTTTATCTGCAGACAGTTCTGCACTTTTCACTTTTTAGGAACGTTTGGGAAATAACTTGAAGGTTGTGATAAGGACTTGACACTCATTTCTTACCACAAAACTGACACAAAATTACTTTGCTCCTGCAAATACGATACGTACCGTTAGAGATTGATTGTAATCGTGTTTTTTATAACTTTCCTCCAACGCTTTCACTATTTCCTGCCAAGGAGAGAAGTAGGGAGAAGAAACCAAATGAAAGAGTTAAGACTATTTAATACAAGCAATAAACCACAAGGGAAACTGACTGGGTAAATTTGGGGTGAAAAAAAGAAAAATTGACTGGAGCGGGATTTGGACCTGCGACCAACAGCTAAATGTTCCGACGCTCTACCAACTGAACTATCCAGCCCTAATGCTGGCGGTCTCCCAATCTTTTTTGGGGGGTGGTGGTGCCAGTCAGAAGCCATTCAACTGGACACTGCCGCTGCCTCCTAGCATCCTCAAAAGTCTACCGTTAGACCAAAATGTCTACTTAAGGGCATTTTCATTTAATGGGTACCACAGCCATAGAAGTGTAAAACATTCAACTGGCCTCCATGAAATTCCATGATTTGAAAATTGGCGCTTTGATATAAAGCGACAAAACAAAGTTATGAAAGTTGGTACATTACGTGTAAATGGAGAGCAGTGGTCAAGCTGTTTGGGACCAATCATGCCAATGGAAGATTCCTTGTCTAATGAACATGACGATTTAGAGAATTAAAAGAACCTGCAAGAACCCAGCCCTCCTCCCTCAGTCCAATCCTACTTACATGGACAGCTACCATCTTGTCTTGCAGCATCTCTTGCCACTTATTGGCCACTGTCAGCACCAGTTCGGATCCATTCACAAAAACCGTCTTGAAGCCCTTTTCCTTATAGAGCTGTAGGTAGTCATGGTAGTAGAAAAAATAATAAATTAAACCTTTTGGAAAATCCTCCCAGGTAACCAGCCTCCAATCAACCAATACTTCTAAATGTAGAATCCCAAATGCATATATCCTACAAAATACATGTATGGGTTACCTACATGTATTGTCCCCTTGCATGGCGTGCAATGCAGGGTTTTCCCAAGGATTTTTCAAAACTGTGGGGCATTCTGGACCCAAATTTTGAAAGTGTGGCCGTAGCACGCTGAATTGGTAGCAGGTCCTTGGAATGTTTTTATTTAATGTTTAAGTTTGGTTTGAAAAGCTTTACTGTGCAATCTGGAGCATTTAAAATGGTTTTATGTTAGATTATTATTTTTTTTAATTTCTTCTTCTACTTTTTTTTTTTTTTTTGCATATTGACCGTAATTTCTGCGTATCGGCCGTAATTTCTGCGCATCGGCCCGTAGCTTGCGCATATCGGCCTGATACGCTAGCTTGTGCATGGGGAGAACCCTGCAATGCGCATCTACCATTTCTGCCATTTGGGGAGTCAATTCCTTTGTGTACATTTTTACTCTAAAAAAGGGATAGAATGGATCAATACCTATTCCCAACTGCCTCCAACCCATATGTACATGTACGTAATGTCAAACTTACCCCAATTCTTCAAAATCATCAAAATCCTCTGGATCATATAAGGCCTTTTGGTGGTTTGATATTCACGTTAGGGTTAAAGGTAAAAGTGGGTTTTTTTTCTTTTTTAACCACAGTCATTTCCATTCTCTTGGTTCCAAACAAGACATCATCAAACCAACGTTCACCAAATTAAATGTGGTCCCCTTTAATTACTGACAGCAAAATCATTTTATATTGTTTGTACGGAAATTAAATCCTACATACAGTGTAGGCCTAGATGTCATATTGTTTAGTATGCAAGGTGATTTGGGGGTTGACTTTGCGCTACGCCAAATACATGTAAGTTCCCCTACTCTTCCAAAAAGTGTTGTGTGTTCTTTTATGTGCACTACAAATCTTAGTACATAGGACCTACATGTACATTGTACATTGTGTACCGCTTAATGTCCCATCCAAAGGACAAAGCAATTATGGTAAAGCACAGTATCTTGCTCAAGGAATCAAGTGCCATGACCGGGATTGGAACCCACATTCTGCTGCCGACAACACCAGAACTTGAGTCTGGTGATCTACATGTACACCACTCGGCCACGACACTCCATGAACTTTATAATCAGTGAGCTTTCACTGTTCAGATCGAAAACTATCATTGTCTAAATGTGATTATTACTAATCTTGAATTCTTTAATATCATGTATTTCATGTGTCCGTATTTATAAAAATTGACGATTGTGTTCCATTGGCAATGAGAAACATTGAAAACTAAATATAAAGATTTTTGGCTGGTTTGACTCAAAAATTTAGAATTAAATTTTAATTAGCTACATGTATTTTTAAAGATTCAAAAAAGTTATTTAAGCTTTCATTTAAGGAATTGCATGAAAAGAAAAAAAAAAACCAGCCTGTATAAAAATGAATTACTGTCAGGATCTCGACATAATCCATGCTATCTCACATCCATTAGTCATCATGCACCATGCCTGATTGCTTCGTTCTTGAAAGGGCAAGGGCACCAAGGCATTTTCTTCTTGATAAAGGGCACCTCATGAAGAAATTGTAAAATTCTATTGGAAAAGGGCACCAAGGCAGTGACCAGGGGTTTTGAGGGCAATTGCTTCTGTTGCCTCCATGAAGTATCAGGCTTGATGTACAGTGCTAAACAATTTTGCATCATGTAGGCCTACAGTGTATGTATTTTGTGCATTGTACATGGCATATTTATATGTGAACGTTTTTTTGTGTTTTTCATTTTGAAACAGCATCATCCGTCAAAATTCGTTCGTTCAGGAAAAAATTTCTTCCAGCAAAAATTGGGGCCATGCAATTTTAATTTCTTGCAACCTGGTAACAAACCAGCGACAAGAAAAATACCAATTATCCCAGATAGATAAATTGTTTCAACAAAACAGTCTGGTTGGAAGCTTTGACTGTTAAAGAGGCACACTGCCTTCAAATCTCTTAAAATTGTGCTGTTTGGAATTGCTCCTTAAACATGTTAAATCCTTTTTAAGAGTTGTTCATAATTGCAATAAAACACCTACATCATGTACATGTACTGTACCAGCCTACAGTGTGTTGTACATGTAAGTGAGTGAGTGATTAAAAACGAACTTGTAACTTTTTTTTTCTATTATTTAACTGTTTAAACTAGAAACTGAATTTCGGTTGTTAGTTATTTCTTTTGACCCAACCATCAACAACTAAAAAAATGTAAAAAATTAACAACCCTTGACTATTCTGCAGAAAAGTTCTACACAGTTAGACCATGCAGACTGTTTATAAATTCTGTACACAGGTTATGTACAGTACATCTAGATGTTTCTTCTGAAATGGCATTTGTTAAATCCCACTGGATTATTTGTGCTTACATGTTACACAGGTAGTTTTACGACCAACACTTCTTAATTTGGGAAGTCTATTTGGCATGCATATAGGCCTCGGCCTTGATGAATGCAATAGAAGCAACTGCTTCCATGCCCTCACTGTAATCTCCACTAGTTTATGTATCTTGCATCTAATTAAATACAAATGTACATGTACACGTATGTAGGTCTATGCATGGGAGCTTGTCACTGGAAACGCATCGTCATCATCATGCATATTAAATGTAATCCCTCCGTGCGCTTCATTTACATTGTAAACGTACACGGTATCACTGTGTGATACATGAGGGCGATCAGCTACATTATAAATTAAACATAACTCAACACCTCCAATTAAATTTGGTCTGCAAGGACTTACAGCTTTTCTCATGCTACATGTATGTGTGTGTATACCATGTGCGTGGTCCTACATTATTTCACATTATGCGCAGAACATGTAAGCCTACACCTGACATGCCTGATATTTTAGACTGTAAACAAACTACAGACCATTTTCTTTAATTACATGCTAACTACATGTACATCTGACCATTCTTACTTTTCTCATACATTTTATTTTGGGAGATGCATTTGAGCAAAAAACAAAATATTCTGGCACATGAATTGCCCAAATGTACAAACAGCACATGTACTGTACTGTACATATACATCACGTACATTGTACATGAACCATGGATGCACAATCCTGTCAGTCAGTGATGAGGTTTTGAGCCGGGAATTGCAGTGTAGCCAACTTTCGTTTACATTGCACTTCCGGCTCCAAAACGTAATCACTTACCAATAGGATACACCTGAACATGTACAACAAGTCATGTATGTACATGTACATATGTACATGTACATGATCTGTACAGATCTGTAATGTGCAGGTACATACATGTACACCTATTACGTTACAGTTTACAGTGTGAGCATAATTATAATTTTATGAAACCCAATCTAAAACCAGTTATGTGCATAAATTTACAATTCAAAAGATCAAAACTGATCAAATGATTTAATGTTATCAGGTTACAAGCACGTAATGCAAAAACACAGTACCGTAGGCACAAGTGTACAATGGACTATACATGTACATGCCATAATATGTACTGTATTGTACACCGATCATTGTTCCCAAAACATAACTGACAGATGGTATTTAAAAATAGGTAACCTATTTGGTTGACCTGCGGAAATTGCACGTACAAAATAACTGCAGTAAACGTTATGAATAGTACATGTACGTTGTTGCTTTGTTAAATGTCAGATAGGTAAATTGCACTTTGCAACAACAAAGCATTTACAAGTTCATACCGTACAGCTATAAAACGCCACTGAGGGAACTGTAAATAATTTAGTATTTTAGTATGACCTACTCATGGGTGTACGTACTGTATTACGAGTACTTTCCATACGATGTAAAATGGTATTTAAATTTTATGCATTCACAGGCCATACAATTACAATACATGTATGTCCCCTCATACTGTACATGTCATAACCAATGACCAGTCAGCTGTATGTATTTGACGCACACTGATGCGGGCGACACATGTACAGATGTACTCGTAGTCTGGTACTGGTAGTAGTAGCCCAAAATGGCAGGCTATTTCAACAAAAATCAAATCAGCCTGCAGCCTGCCCGGTTAACTTTGGCTCGCCCCAGACTCACCCCAGACCTTTAGAAGGGAACACATTTTTGCCAGAGGGTGCTGGATTTTTCAAAGACTATTGTAGGTATGAGAGTGGATGAAAACGAAAAATCCGCGAAACCCGGTAGAGGTTTTGGTGGCATGCCGTAACTCGTATCAATGGCAGCATTCTGTGCTTAATAATAGTCAAAATACAGTATAAGTAACTTTGTGTTAAGGCTTCACAAGGGCCTGGATGTACATGTATGTAGAATTACATTTTAAAAAAATATTTAAATTTTTTCTTTTTTTTCTAGTAAAAAAATTCCACAACAATAATTTTGTAAAATCCGGAAATCCAGAAGAAAAACAGAAGAATTATCCACTGCTATTGACGAGCACGAAAAAGGATTTCAACATTGATTTTTTTTTTTAGGGATTTGTTTTGAATATGCAGTTAGGTAAGAAAAGTAGGGGGTGGTGTGTATATATTCCAGCAAATTTGGGGGAGGGGCTGTACATATGTAGCACCCAACACACCCCATTCCTAACACCTTGTTCCTGTAAAAGCAAGGCAGTTTTTTCGTAGTAAAAGGCACTAGGGGAATTTTGATTAGTACTGGAACATTTCAAGGGTCAGCAAGGCACTGGCCAGGGGTATTGGGGCATAGAGGTAATTGCCTCCTTGAAGTATACCTGCAACACTCTTGATTGTTGTTGGTTGTTGAGTTGTTGAGCGACTAAATAAAGACCTCATTCACAATTTTAATGAGATCATAAATCATGCCTTTTTTTACACAGACATGACAGACTGACAGAGTGCAGCCCAAGTCTGAGCTTCAGATCAAATGATTGAAAAAATACGTACTTTTCCCCACAAAACAAATAGTACTTTTATCTCGGAAAAAAACCTTCAACATGTTCAATGACAGAATAGTAGTCTACCTCTTCTTCAGAGAAGAATTTATGTACACATAACCAGTAGTTTTTTTTACATTTGAACACAAGTAAAAGCACTCTTTTTATCAAACAAGCAAGTTTCTTATTTTCTTTTTTAAATGCTCTTTCTCGTTGGATTGCTCAGAGAAAAGTGCTTTGTTTCACTAAAAGTAAGCACCTATCATAGAAATAAACCAGAGAATGTGGACTTTCTATACCGCCATGTGCAACCACATGGTTCCTTATGGCCTCACAAATAGTGTACCCTCCAAAAATCCAACATTTGCCAAAATTGAAGGGTAGACAGCGCATCAAAATAGCATGCCTGAGAAATATAGCATGTTTCTTATGCATGATCTGCAGGTTTAGCACGCCCATGTCCAGGGCAATTATGAAAGTGCATGGCGCAATCTCTGTGTGTGTGTGTGTGTCATGCCATTCCATGTCTTTTTGTTATTAAACGTATTCACAGCGATGGTCAGTGATGGTTAGCGAACACGTTTTAGCCAAGGCATGCCGAGGGTACGTGTGTACAAGTTCCCGTTCTCTGGTTTCCTTCTATGGTACTCCATATTTCTCACCCAAGAAATGTTAATTTCTTTATGTGAATTACAGAACTACATTTCTTAAGTACAGTTCGCGATGTTAATTGAAATGACAATGTACAGTAAGTAGACTGGTATGAATTTATTCTTCAAAATTTGCACATTTCACACTTGAATGATGATGTTTGACCGTTGACTACAAGTAATCTTATTGAGTGATAAGGTCAACCTACACATGGTATAAGCTTTGATAGGTTTTTTAAAAGCTATTTTACAGGTACAATACAGGACTGGTTTTCATCCAACAAAGGTTTTCATTAGTACAAATCTGAAAGCTTACTGATTATGAAGTTCATACCAGTACCAATCTTCCATAGAAATATTTCAGTCTGAAATACTGTCATGAGTTGAGAAAATAGAATATGAAGACCCTGATTTTCATTTCCGCTGTAACAATCGAAATTAAGGACAATGTGTTTACATGTACATGCTGGAAAGTGTGCGCGGTTTTCCACTGTTTTCTCCCGACCCTGATGACGGATTGAGCCAAAATTTTCACAGGTTTGTTTTTCGATTCATATAAGAACCACACAAAGTAAGAACACTGCACTATCAGCTTTACCAATCCTATATTTCACCTTTAACTCTTTCACCACGGGAATGTAATGTATGCAGCTGTGATGGAATTGTTTTTAAAATGTTTTGTTTATTTCGAGCCAGTGTATGAAGTACATGTAACGAGCCGCTGTGAACAGGTGAAAGTAGTAGCGAAAGAGTTAATACAGTATGTAATAAAGATCCTACTGATTTTCTGAGACCAAAACAATTGTTAACCAGATTAAACATCATGTACATGTAGGAAGAATATCATGCTTGACATTTTTAACAGTTGTAAATTTCAAGTTATTTCAGGCTTTTGGCATGTTTGGCTGCTATAATTCTAATGTTTTTCTAAATCAATCAATCAAATATAATATATTTTAATTTTTTTTATGATTTACAATACTTAAAAGCTGAAATGTCAATGTATACATATGTACAACAGCAAGACTAAGGGCTAGTACCCACCATTTTTACTTTCTCCACACCGCTAGCCTCATCTAGTTTTCTGATAATTTCTTTGCTGATTTCTGCTGACCAATTACTTACTCTGAAAAAAAGAAAGAAAAGCAATTTATGTCATATGGGACCAACACACCGCTAGCCTCATCTAGTTTTCTGATAATTTCTTTGCTGACTTCTGCTGACCAATTACTTACTTTGAAAAAAAGAAAGAAAAGCAATTTATGTCATATGGGACCAACATGAGAAGAACTGGTGACCAAGATACAGGCAAAGGGTAGTGGGTATCCTGCAGCCTGCACTACAGTGAGGAGAACCGAGCAGTGGGGGAGAAGGGCTGGGATCATGGACTGACAGATGCCCGAGAAAATGTACAAAGGTTAGCGAGTCAGAGGACCAGGTAGTGAGGAAGGGCAGCCAAGGTCACAAAGCAAACCCTGATACTTCGGATACTTATCAATTTACGTCATGTGACGAACCCGAGCGTAACATCTACTCAGTGTAACATTTTTCCAGAATTAAGTTTTTATTTGTTTTTTGAAGTTTTTCTGGAGTTTTCTGAAAGTTTTCCTATGTCAGTGTATGTCATGTATGTTTTCTGATGTTTTTCTGTATTTTCCACTTTAGTAACACCAGGATATTTTTGAACTAAATTAAGGGAGGTAAAGCAGCAGCCGGATACCGCATCTTTTGCCACTACATGTAGACCTCATGCATTTGTCGCCATCTTTGAGGTCAAATGCAGCATCGAATGTGCATTGTCAGGTTGTACATGTAGCTGTTTTTACCTCGGAGCAAGGGTACCCCTTTCTGTACTAAATGCTCATATAATAGTAATGTCATACACATGGTCTATTATTGAAAAAGTTTCCATATTATCCACCTGCCACTAAGGTATTTTTTACTTTTGTTAATGGATGTTGGGATTTATTTCCCTTTTTTAATATTCCTCTTGAGGAATTGGTAGCTAAAACGCTAATTATCGACCCATAAAAAGCAGACAAAACAAGTTAATGTGCGGCCGAATTTTTCCGCATTCATGCCCAAAGGAACTAAAATGGCATTTCTAGTGAGTAGCGTTGTCAAGCCCAACGTACACGTAAAAAAGGCTTATTTTTCATGATTTCAACACTCCGTAATCGTTCAAAGTGCCTGTATACATTTTGTCAACCTTTCTGGGCAGGTATGGATTAGACCCTGTAACTGGGAAGCTATAATCCTTTTTTGAGAGTTTGACATTTTACCGGTTCAACGACCCCCCCCCTCCCACAATGCAAATGGCTACAGTACACAGAGGATCTAGGGAATGTGCGCATCAACAAGCACAGGTGCTGGTATCCTGCGTTGACTGCACAAAACAATATGCAACTCAGGGCATCAGCGAACATGCAATCCTCGCAGCGTTAATACACATTATTAAGGAAACAGTCATTGAGTATTACGTGACTATTCGTAGTAAAATGGCGATTGTAACGGCAACATTTTTATTAGGCTAAAAAATCATTGTCTGGAGGACCAAAATTGATCGTGAGTACAATTAAATGCCTTTCATTTCATCTTCGATATAATGAAAAGCCAGTAAGCCTAGGCGATTTTCCAGTAATTCTGTTGAGTCTTTGTCGTAATTTGGGCAATTTTATTAACAGGGTATCACAGATTCGTTTTAAATCCGCTTCGTCAGAGCGCCAACACAATACCAGACTGGGGCACTAGTACGACCGATAATGTCAACGTCAACATCTCAAAAAAGGAGTACAGCACCCCAGTTACCTGGGTCTAGGATATAATTTGACCTCAGTTAAGGGAGATAAATGGGCAGCCGGATACAACATTTTTGCCCTATTATTTAATGATCTTTCTAAATATATTCTGTTAGATTATTTTTAACGAAAAAATTTAGGGAAGGTCAGGAGTTAATAGGCCTAATAAGTAATATTAATATTAATAATTATTGATGACAGACATGACAGAGCAGAGAAAGTGGAGGTCAGAAAGATATGCCATTTTTGCCCCTTTTCCCTTCTTTTACACTAGTCCATATTATGGAATCACTTTCCCTCCATGATTTACACTGACAAATTTAATTATCTGTAATTTTACTTATGGAGTTTTGCAATTTATAAAATTAAAATAAATACTTACAACGAAGGTGCTGGCATTTGAACTCCATTTGCTTTCACACGACAAAATTCGAAGACGGCCAATAAATAAAGCACCGATAAAACGCCGAAAACTGTCCTTGTTCTAGCCATGATGACCACCAAAATAAAACAATTGGAGACTATGTGCACTATCCAAGAAGATTACGGTGCTTTCATGACATAGATCAAATGTGTGAGACTCCAATAAACATAATTTCGGGGTTGTACTTTTTATGACGACAGCTAAATTTCCAGACTGATGATGTCTCGATGATTGAAAATAAATACTCTCACTACACATCCGACTCGACTAGAAATGTAGTGTGGTGCCACCTTCCGTATATACGTAATAGCTGTTCGTTGGCGCAGGTTTTAAGACCATGAGAAAATTGTTAAAAGGCTAATAAAAATAAAAATTGTGTTTCCTAAACTAGTGTCTTCAATAATTGCACTGTGCTTTCAATTTATTTTGGGGGCAGCATAAAATAAAAAATATGTTTCTTCAAAAATATACAAACGAATAATAGTTAATAAATAATACTGTTTGGCTTTTGAGAAAGACTCAGCAAGGAAAAAATAGGGATGTTTTTATCAATTTCAAGTTATTTTACAATCTACTTGTTGCACGCAATGAATCAAATTTCCTTTCAAAGGACAAATGAAAATAAATATGAAATATGAAATATGAAAGTACTATATAGACGCCATTACTATTTGTTTGCATTCGCATCACAAGGGCCCAAATTTCATAGAGCTGTTGAAGCACAAAGTAGCTAAGCACACAAAAAAAATTGCTTAACAGGACATGGTTGAGAGTCAAAGTTCCACATCACATGTAGAGTCATTGACATGGTTTCCTACTTAAATTTGCTAAGCAGAAAATGGTTGAGGAAACTTTTTCTGCTAATGCAGCTCCATGAAATTTCTGCCCTGTTGGGTGATGAGCAACAGGGCACCAGTTTAAAAAGTGGGGTAGTAGGGGGAGGGGCAACTGTAGTAAGAATTTTGTAACACCTTCATTTATTTATTTTAATACAGCTTACAAAAAAAACTCCCCAGAATTGTACTACTGGTACTCGGTACTCATACACAAGTACTACTTGAGTACCATCTTGATGATACTTGTACTCAAACTAGTACTTAGCCAGCAAAGTACTTCTAACCCAAAGTTATACCCATACTCAATACGCAACTGAAAATGTACCGTACTCACTGTCAAAATACAGTTGTCTAAAACTGTAACTTATTTTATGCCATTGCTATCCAAGGAATAGAGGAATAAAGCTCTGGAAAAAGCGAAATTGAAGTTGTCTATAATGTATTCATGTTTAAAAGTTAGGTGTCATAACAAGCACACATTGTCATCTAGAAATTGGTAAAAAAACAATAAATGTGTTGATACCTCATTTTGCAGTAATTTTCTTTATAAAGTACGCATACTCTTACTCAGAGTTCCAAGTACTTGGTACTCGGCTGTTGGACTCGGTACTCGGTACTTGTATACTCAATGGCCCAAGTACTTGTACTTGAGTACTACTCGGCCACCCTAGTAGTTGACTGAAAAGTACTTGACTACACACTGCCTTTCCCCAATTTCAAATGTCTGTTCAGAAACTTTACTGACACAAGTTTAAAATCATGCACACTGTTTTTTTCCAACAAAAGTCAAGTTTTAGTAGCTAAGCTTTTTATTGATTGCTAGGAATAAACTTAATACGACAATTGGAATTTACCAAGCACTGTCACAAAATAAGTTAGAAATAACCATCCTCAAGAATTTTCCAACGAACAGACAAATAGAGTTTGTGCTCAGTTTTCATAAACAAAATGACGAGTGACACTCCATGGCCAAAACCTGGCACTTCCTGCAAAAACTTAAAACTGGGTTTATTTGCTCATAAAATAGATGAGATAAGAGATAATAGGGCGTTTATTTATCATCATTAAGAATTGAAAACATCACATCACATTGATATAAAGGCTGATATTTTGGTCTTCACTTTTAATGCCACTGTCTATTTCTGAGAAGTGCCTGCTTTTATCTTATACTACCATTCACTAATACTAATATTAATATTGTTGATCAACTTAACATTAAATAATCTTTGCTTTTTGTGGGGACACAATTGATAGATAAATAAATAAAAATAAATAAACATAAATTGTTCAAAACATAATCTTTCAGAAATTTACATTACCAGTACAAGACTATTATTTCGATTAAACATAATGAACCCAAAACAATAAATACATTTAATTTTTCTAAACGTTATCTTCCAAAATGTATCGACACTGCAGCAGACAAATTAAATGAGTTTCACTATTTCAAAACAATCTGTCACAAATCATCAGCCACACAAAAATAATGTATCTTATTTGAGATATTATAGATTCAATAAATATCAATATTTCTAAGCATTAATTTTCAAAAGTTATCATAGCACAACAAATATAATATTTTTGTCAAGCAGAATATGTCACTAGTTCAAAACAAAATATTTTAATAAATTATAACCATACTTCGCTACAAAATATGTTATTAGTCAAGATATAACAGACACAATAAGTACCCTAGTTTCAAAATATAATGTTATAAGTTACAATCAGCAATATACAAAAATAATAGTAGACTTCTTTATAACCTATTACTCGAAGATTGGAAATATCAGTACTACAAACTCCACAACATTTGAACACAATGATAATTATAAAAATATTATTTTTTTTAATTTATTTTTTTTTAAGTACCGGTAATGCAATTTCCTCACATAGTCCAATGCCTCTATTGGTATGGCGGGGTCAAAAAGAGAAAGCCACCTTGGACACAAATAAACTCTTATACAAGAAATGCAGTATTACAAACTCAAACAAACTGTTTGATATTATTATTATTATTATTAATATTTTTTTTTAACAAATGCAAGCTTTTTAAATAGCCTTACACCTCCGTTGTTCAGACAGGCAATTTGTATTTACCAAAAATAGAGGAAAGCATTTTTAACACAAATATTTGTACAGTATGTTTTGGTTCTCAATAACACACAAACCTTAGACAAAGAGAAGGAAATCAGCTGACCGGTCTGAATGTTCTTGGCACAATGTCATCACTACCGCTAAGCAGAAAAATGTTGCTTACTTAATTTGTATGCAAAGCAAACATTTGCAGTGAACCAGTCACAAGGATACACATTGTTTATTCAGCTGGTAACCAGTTTCTTCAAAGCAACAAATTTTCTGCGCTTACCAAAATGGTGAAATAGCTTGTAGAACTGGTTAACACTATGAAATTTGCCCTTAGGTCAGACACGGTACTTTTACGGCGCATGGCATTAAAATGTGCATAATTTTCCGAAAAATTAGTTCTAGTCTGCTGCAACCTAGTTTTAAAAAAAGTCTCCCATTTAAACTTCAAGAAAAACAAGAAGAGGGGCATAGCTTTAATTCTTGACACGGATAACAAAACAACAAATTTCACAGCCCAGTCAAGTTTTGCAAAAAACTCAGGTCAGGCATAATTCTGCTGCAACATTATTGTTCTGAACAAACTTTACAGGCAACCTTTTTCAGCCAATCTACATGAAGAAACAATGACAGTACATCAATTTCTCAATTTTTTTTTCTCCAAGAAACTGTTAGGCATGTTAGGAGCATGAATATTGCGCTACAAAGTGTTTCGATTGCATGCAGTTTAGTTGGTTGTCTTCACCCCAGCTTGGAAACATTGGCTTGAGTTACAAGAACTTTTATTTGGTGTCAAAATTGTCTGTTTTTCTCAAACCCATGTTATTATATTCAATGCTGTTTAGAGTTTGTTTCTTACAACTATTAAATTGTAGCATCAAGAGATCAACCTAATAGTTACTGAGTTTTTTTTCTGAAATCCATCAGGGGGCCTACTTTCTTAAACTGCTGCTCTGTGTTTGTTCTCTTTGTCGTCTTTACCAATGTACTGTACCTGTGAAATTAATTATTGAAATGAAAGGTGCTTCATATTGCCACTTTATTATTGAATTACAATCATAGACACATCTTCCCTGATCAGCAGTCTCATTCATTGCCTCTTGCTAGTGACGTAAACATGCTGTCCTCATCGTTGATCAACGCCCTTGGTGAGTCGTGCTCGATGATCTTTCCGTTACTCAGAACCAGCACTGTGTCAAAGTTCATGATGGTGGAGATGCGATGCTAAAACAAGAAAAAGAAAAGAACCTCTCAACAATTGCGAATGCATAAACAAAGACAACATTAAAAATCATAACATGTATGCTTTATGACTTCTGTAATACATGTTGCTCTAATCAATGTTCATATCGGACCACCCCCCCCCATAAAAAGAACAAAAAAAAAAACAACAACAAACAAACAAACAAACAAACAAAACCGTAACAACAACATCAAACAAAACAAAATTTAATCTGTCTATTTTATTATTTCTATCACTTTGTCAAATCAATTCAAAGTCAAGTCAAGTCAAATCAATGAGAAGTCATAGTTAACATTGATTTTAAAAACAAACAAATATGTGAAATTGTTTTTAAAAAATTGATATCAAATAACTGTAGTGCTTTTGAGAACTTGAAAAAAACTTACAGCAATTGTCAAAAGGGTGCGATCGGCAAAAGTAGTTGCGATGACTTCCTGCAAAATCTTGTCCTGTATTGATATTAAAAACAATGTACAGGATTGGTAGTTATCAAAAAACATGATTAGTTTCAAATTGAAAGCTTACTGGTTACCTGGTTATAAAGTTAAACCAGCTCCAATCCTCCAGTGTCCAGAGAAATATTTCCATCTAAAATGCAATGATCAAAGCTTCAGGAAATTCACACACTCACCTGTAGCCTGTGGATATTTTCCCCATAGGACTCAGAAAGTACCGAGTATAAAGTGCTTATCAAACAGCGACGTAAGGATAAAACCTAAATAATAATCTTTATCCTTGATGCAATTATTACATTAAACAAAAAAATCTTATGATAACAAGTAAATCTTTGGCTTGGAAAATTCATACTTATACTAAGGCTATTAAGGCTATGTCTTTCGTCCCAGATCCCAGCCCCCAGCGCCTACCCCTTGATAATTACATCTGTTGTTGCAGCCCCCAGCTCCCAGCCCCCACCCCCTTAATAGTTACGCTTGCTGTCCCAGCCCCCAGCCCCTAGCGCCCACCCCTTGAAAATAACGTCTGTTGTGGAGCCCCCAGCCCCCACCCCACCCCTTGATAATTACATTTGTTGTCCCAGCTCCCAGCTCCCAGCCCCCACCCCCTTGATAGTTATATTTGTTGTCCAAGCTCCAAGCCCCCACCTTTTGATAATTACATCTATTGTCGCAGCCCCCAGCTCCCAGCCCCCAGCCCCCACCCCCTTGATAGTTACATTTGTTGTCCAAGCTCCCAGCCCCAGCTCCCAGTCCCTTAATAGTTACGTCTTCGTCCCAGTGCCCAGCCCCAGCCCCAGCCACTAGCCTCCAGCCCTGCCACAAGAACCCTTGGAAGTGAAAGAAGGTTTGTAAAAAAAAAACAAGAAGTCAGGAAAACTCCCTGAGTTCTACACTGACCGTTTCCATATCCATAGATGCAGTTGCTTCATCCATGACTAGGATACGAGACTTCCTCAAGAAAGCCCGGGCAAGGCAAAAGAGCTGTCGCTGACCTACGCTGAAATTCTCTCCACCTTCAGCAACATCAGAGTCTAAAGCAAAATACATTAAAATAAGTATTGCTACACTTACAACAAAGTACAAAAAAGTAATATTCAGGGGAAGATTCAATCTGAGACATCAATGGTTTTAAAGTTCATACCAGTACCAATCCAAAACACTGTCAAAGTAAAAACCAAAATAGCATTTGAAGACCCCAAAACTCACCACTGCTTATTTCAATTGCAGCAATCAAAATAAGTACATATTGATATGAAAAAAACCCTCTTTTTTTGTTTATTGTTTTCCCTAAAACATGATATTCCGGAGGTTTGTTGCATGGTATGTTTATCAAAACATATAGGCTTGGAATGAACTTTATCAGATAAAACAATCATTTATATACACTATTGCTTTTACCAAATTATGAAAATGAATCTATTCTTTACCTAGGCCTTTCTCAAGGCCAGAGACGACTTGTTTGAGTTGGGCGATCTCTAGTGCACTCCACAGCTCAATGTCCGAGCTAACGCCCTCAGGGTCCAGATTCCGTCTGCCAAGTTATTAAATAAGAAGCTAACATGAAACGCCTGGGTCCTAAATGACTGATGATGACATACACACTCTATATCCCCATTAAAAAAAGGGATTGTGGGCCTGGGTCTTCCCCTGGTCTAAAAGATGGCACTCCCTGAACCTCCTGGTGAGTGTTGGATTAACAGACCCTCCAGATCACCACATTATGACAAACACAAAACTGGAATACTGGGTCCTTTGTCTAGAAGAGAAAGCCCACAGAACCCCTCCGGTGTTACTTTTAACATGTATGTACTCTCAAAATCACCATGAATTAAAGACTTGGGAAGAGGGCCTGGGTCTCCCCTTGGTCTAGAGGACAAAGCATCCCCACACCTCTCAAATCGTCACTGACACCACGAACTAGCACACATGTAGACAACAGTAAAAAGTAGCAATTGGAGAAAACGGCGTCTAAAGCTGAACGCTTTTTAAAACGCCACTATCCTTTAGAATTTCAGAGTGTTTTCAACTAGTTTTCTCATTGCTGACTCTGGATGCTTTGAACTTGATAAATATACTGCTTTTGTCCACTTTGCATTTTAAATTAACAAACAATAAAGGAAAAAAGGTGCGTGCTAGTTCGTGAAACCGAAAAAGAAGCAAAATAGACTGTTCCCGATTTCACGAAGTAACACTCTCCAATGTATTAGTAATGCAAACTTGTGGGCGCGCGCGCGTGCATGTCCATTGCGCACAAGATTTGTGCTAGTTCGTGAAATCGTTTTGTTCACATTTGAGTATGGTGCGCGCCGTGCATTTCAATGGTAAATGTTACTTGTGTGCTAGTTCGTGAAAACAAAGATTGTCAATTTCGGGCAAATGTTGCCATACATAATTATTATAATTAAAAAGGTAAAGCAAGTGAAGCTTTGAAACTTCATGAAATTGTAGGGCATGAGGAATGTTGTATGAAAACGTAAAAAACTGAAAATTGAAAAAAATATGGTTTTGTCCACACAAGGTGTTAGTTCGTGACGAAATGTTACCATTCACATACGCGTAAAGAGGATAAAACACCTTTTGGGTGATACCATTCACATACATGTACTCCCTTCGTCACCACAAATTAAAGACCTAGGGTAGTGGGCCTGGGTCTCCCCTTGGTTTAGAGGATAAAGCACCCTCCCCCAACACCTCCTGGGTGTTACCATTCACATACATGTACTCTCTACATCACCATAAATTAAAGGCCTTGAGTAGTGGGCCTGGGTAACCCCTTGATCTAGAGGATGATGACCCCTGAACCTCCTGGGGTTATATCTGGGGATTTGTAAACTCCACAATCATCATAAATTAAAGAAAGAATGAGACAGTGGATCTTTGTTTTGGAGACAGACATAATGATGTTGAGAAGTTTGTCTGTACCTGATTGAGCCAGTGAACAATTCAGGATCTTGTGGGATTATAGACAACGTTCGGCGCAAATGTTCGACAGGCACTGTAGTAATGTCCACACCATCTACCAAAATCTCACCTAATAATGAAGTCACAAAAGTAACACTGAAAAATACTAAGAATCTTTAAACAAATAAATATTCAATTTTTCAGGTCACATTAAAATTGCTAAAATTATTCTTTTAAAAAAAAGTTGATTTGAATTTGTTTATCATGGAAAGGTGACTTCTGATTGGCACCGTCCTAAAAAATATACTTTGAAGTTAGAGAGACCAACAACAACTGTGCCAAGAAGAAGCTCAGTTGATTCTACATCTTTTATATTACTTGGGGTTACAGGTTCGCATCCAACTCCGGTCAATACTTCTGTATTTTCTCCGCAAATTAATACACACCTTGACATATATCGAGAATTCTAAACAGGGAAAGTGCCAAAGATGTCTTGCCGCTTCCGGTCTGACCGCAGAGAGCGACCTGAATCAAGCAAAGCAAACAAAACCACACATTTAACTCGACATGGACTTTCAGGCCTGATATACTTCATGCTTTCAAGGGCAAGGCAGTTTGTTGTTTTTTCCCTTTTTGAAGGACACCTCTTTGACGGAAATGCAAAAATCCTTCAGAATATTTCAAGGGGGCAAAAAGGCAACGGCAATTGCCTCCACAAAGCATCCAACTAATCTCTGATTGAATCAGCAAACAGCTCTTGCTTTTTCCTAAGCAAAAAATAAACAGCAATAAATGCTTGAATTTGTTTTTACTAATAACAAATTAGAAATTGAAAGATGCTGTTTAATTAATCCAAACCACGTTACTGATATAAAAAGTGAAGGAATTAAACCCCAGGATTTAGTTCTCAGTCTTCGTTTGAGTCTGCGAGTAGTTGCATATACTTTTAACTTTTAAATCCAAAAGCTTGTAACGTGTAAGTTTGTATAGCAAATAAGAAGTTATTAAAAAAAAAAAACTCCTTTGTGTGATTTAATAGGATCCTTCTTCACTCTAGTCAATCAAACACCATTATGGTAAACTCAACACCCAAACTGTTGGAATCTGATTATGGATGATATGCCTGATGGTGTGCCTGTAAACCATGATCAGTTTACTAGTGCAGTCCCCAGTCCAATAGAATCAAACAAAACACGCAGTTCAATGGCAGACTTTTGAGACGATGGCGGCAGCAGACGCCACGGTCCTTTTTGACAGTTCTGAGCATGCGTGCACATGCTCAGTATTGCGCGCGAGGTTCTGAGCATCCATACTACTCGTGAGAACTGCCAAAAAGGACAGTCCAAAAGTCTCCCATAACGAAAGGTTCCAGGGAGGGTAAGAATTAAGAATTCTATTTGATTACATCGATCACACTTACCTTCTCCCCAGGTCGAAGTTCAACATTCACTCCCTGGACTACCGGCTGGAGATCCTTTGCATATCGCAGGGACACATTGTTGAATGTCACATGGCCATTCCGAGGCCAATCAGAAGATGGCTTGGTGCCGACGTAGAGCTCATTAGCGATGCTGTTGTAGTGTTTGACTCTCTCTACTGCGTTCATCTGAATCTCCATATCAGTGGCACAGCGTATCAATAGGTTGACTTGACTCGACGCCTGAAGAGACAAATTGTGTTAAAAGTGCCACCAAATTAAAACCGTTTTGTCTTTCCACAAAAGCAAATTTTGAAACAGAGCTGAATAATAACAATTTCTAATCCCCTTCAGTGTATGAAAACTAATTGACATCCCTTTATGGTTAATTTTATTGAAAAGTTCATTTTTTTCAAACATTAAAACAGTTTCCATGCTTTTCCGGACAACTGAGGGTACTGTTGTCATTTCAGGGAGACACTGTGGTTTTCTATTGAAATTCATAAAAATTGTGAACCCCCAAATTTGCTTATTGAAAGCATTTGTGAAGAAAGTCTGTTCATTGGCTTACTGCCGTGGACTTACACAACAAGGAAACACTAAAAAAAGGAAACTTTACAACAGCAAAACATTCTAAAAACTTTCCATGCATGAACTAATTGCAACATTGAGGTTTCTGCCTGATATGACATCACACTTTTGCTCACGAGTATGGAAATTCATATTAACATAAAAACCAAAAAGGCACCAACATGCCCCTGAAAATGGCAAAATGAAAATTAAAAATAACTTAAAATGGGACACAAAGATGCATTTCCAAGGATTGCATTAAAAAATTACATTTCATGGCCCTTGACAGTGCATATACAGGTCACCCAATTGGGTCTCGTTTAGGCAGTAATTGCTATGGTGGGCTGGGTTTGATGGATTGATTTCTGCTTTTTGGAGGAATTTGGTCGAGTACCTACCTTCAGTACGTATGTTAATGCTAGAGCTGCAAGACTAGGGTCAAGGTCGTTATATAAAGCGCCGTAAGTTGTACAGACACCAGTGACTAACACCAACAGTGAACCGAGAATGTCCTGCAAGGTCAGCAAATAATCATTATGATTATTATAATTAGTATTGTCTTCCCGCACGCTAAAACTAATCCTCACTACTGGTTGGCCAGCAGTCGTTTGATGTTCTTACATCCCATTCCGAAATCCCGAAAATTGCATTCTGCGCATTTAACTCAATACATGTTTCTGTGCTTACTGTAATGGATTTAATGGTTGGAATATCAAGAACTAGAATGTCTGTGTATCAGCACAACTAACTTTAAGTTCAACCTTTTCAAGAATATCATATTCTGAAGTTCATTTTGTTTTAGAAGTGTTGCTATTTGTGCGCACATTGCCATATTTTCCCCATTCCTCTCCCACTTGTTGGATAACTAATATTATTTCTATTATAATAATTACTAGTATTAATTTAATGGTTCTTTGTTTTCAAGGGGGCTGAATATGCTGAATAATACAATCATTAATATACTTTCATTGGCTATTGGCAAAGGTAGGCACCAAAAGTTTCACACAGTACAACTTACTCCCGCCATTTTTTCAAAGAGGAACTTGAAATGACATACCATTCTTACTGTGATCCAGCGGTAGGTGCACCATAGGTAGGCATAAACCTTGGTGTTTGTTGTTACTCGCTGTTGCAAAATGTCCAAAAATCGTCTTTCAGCTCTGAAAATGATAAAATGATGAACATCCTTGATTTAATATTTCTGAGTGCAATTAATCAGTGAAGTTATCCGAGAAGTCCCCTCGATCCACTAAGCGAAAGTAGTAGTAGTAGTCCTGGCCGATTTCCTACCTCCCCAGGTAGTACTTAATAAGCAGGACACTTCTTTTCAGAACTAAGTCGCCCCCCCCCCCCCCCCCCGAATTCCGAAATCTACTCCGCAGTAGTAGAACAATAACAGGACAAGTTCTCACGAGAACAATCTGCTGTATATAGCAAACTAGATATAATCACATGTTGTTACCGCAAACCAAATATACATAAAGATTTCTCGTCAAAATGACTGAAAAGTGACGATCGGATTCTGCATTTTTCTACAGATTTTCCTGAACCTTTGAGGCCTTGCCATCTGATATCCTTGAACTTTGTGGTGTGTGATGACAGTAACACACTCTTACCTGAAGGCTCTGATTGTGGCGAGTCCATCCAGGGTCTCGTTGACATGACTGAGAATTGGGGACTTAGAGATGCTCTCAACACGTTTCAACTCTCTAAAAAGAAAATGTTTAAAAAAACCTCACCAATCACAACAGAATCCAAGCACTGATTTCTGGTTTGAAAATGCTTTGAAATCTAGGTTGTGTTTTGGAGACCCCAAACAAACAGACACAAGTTTCTGATATAAAATTCACTGACGGAAACAGTATACATAGGCCTGCATCTTATGAAAATGAATGTTGTCAAAATATTCAGCCTTTAGTCTCTATAATTTTATTAATATTATTGGATCGTATGCTTCAATGTAGTCATTTTTTAAAGGAATTCAGCAGACACTTTTTCGTTAATTTGCAAAATCGTCAACAACTTGGTTACATCAGTTTGGTCGGCACAGCTTCATTTTTAGAAATCAACAATACTAGTAATCAACAAGATTACAAGTTACCAATTCATCTAAGAATAAACAATAATTAATTAGAAACAACAACACTTTGAAAAATGTTGGTGATGGTTGTACAGAAATGGATAGTCTCAACATGAATATGGAAGCAAGAGACTAGCTGGTCGGATCACTTGGAGAAAATGCTTACAGGTTCTAGAAAGTTCCACGGCCTGATTTTACCGAAAGAAATGTTCATTTTTTTAAACTTTCTCCAAACAAAGTTTGACATGATGATGCCATTTTAAAAGGTAAATACGTACAAAAAATCTTTGCATATGCCACGAACAATGCACAAATTACATGTAACATGCAAAATTGATTTGTACATTGCTATTAAGCATCAGATAATGTAAAAATCAAAACAATAATTTATTTTTCGTTTTTAATTAACTACCACTTATCATTGCCGGATTTCTTCATGTAATACCTTACATGAAAGCTTTTAACTTTTCAAATCTACGAAAATAGCTATTTAAAATCTAAATCTAAATTTTGGGGGTCAAATCAGCCAAAAATCGGACCTACATCTTTAAGGTATTGCAAATGGCATTTAGTTTACAGACACAAAAGGTGCTTTTGGTGATATTAACACTGTTTTTACTTCCTCTTACAGCAAATTCTCACCTTCCACTTTCTATGAAATACTTCTGGAGGAAGAAATAGCAGAGGCAGACTGGGAGGAAGGCGATGAAGAACATCGGACTGACAATCGTGCCAATGACGAGGGCCGAGATACAAGACAGGAAGTAAAAGAGAAAATTGTCCGCCGTGTCAATGATTCTCTGAATGAAGGTGGGGGAAAAAAGAGAAATGAAGCAGGGAAAATATTATTTTCTATATCGGGAATATCACTGTGAAGTCTTATTTTTACTTCATCGCGGCTGAGCGATAGATAACTTTTCCTTCCAACAGCAGTAGAATGAATATTGTTAATCGTAATGAAATACTGTACAAAGGAAGGCCTTCTGCCTTGCACAAATTGTGGATAGTTACACCACCAGCTTTGGATTTAGATTTTAAATAGCTATTTTCGTAGATTTGAAAAGTTAAAAGCTTTCATGTAAGGTATTACATGAAGAAATCCGGCAATGATAAGTGGTAGTTAATTAAAAACGAAAAGCTAACACAAGAATTCCATGGTGCTACCACAAACCTCTCTAGATTGAGAGTTGTTACACCACCAGGTCTTTACAGAGCCAACACAACTCATCAGAGATATTTCCATGATGCTACCACAAACCTCTCTAGATTGTGAGTTGTTACACCACCAGCTCTTTTCAGAGACAACACAACTCATCAGGGATATTTCCATGGTGCTACCACAAAACCTCTTTAGATTGAGAGTTGTTACACCACCAGCTCTTTTCAGAGCCAACACAACTCATCAGAGATATTTGCATGGTGCTACCACAAACCTCTCTAGATTGTGAGTTGTTAAATCACCAGCTCTTTTCAGAGCCAACACAACTCACAAGAGATATTTCCATGGCACTACCACAACCTCCTTACAAAAGGTATTTTTGTATGGGATAAACACATACCCTGTCAATCACTGCTGTGTCAAAGGAGAAACGGACTAGAATTCGCCCCACTGGTGTGGTGTCAAAGAATCTGCGAACAAATAAATAATCAACATGTTGGTTATCTAGGCCCACTCATAGAGCTGCTTAAGCACAAAAAGTAGCCAAGCAAATCAATGCTTACCAGAATAAGGTTACCAGCCAAAATACCATTTCACACGTACCATCTGTGACTGGTATCCTGCTCATTTTTGCAAATAAATAATCAACATGTTGGTTATCTAGGCCCACTCGTAGAGCTGCTTAAGCACAAAAAGTAGCCAAGCAAATCAATGCTTACCAGAATAAGGTTACCAGCCAAAATACCATTTCACACGTACCATCTGTGACTGGTATCCTGCTCATTTTTGCTTAGTTGAGCAATATTTTCTTCTTTATGAAATTGGGCCGAGGTCACATTTTCAACTGTGGACGTAGAAACTTGATAATTTTTATAAAGGACTGTAAGATCATGGAGGTGAATTCACATGCTTTTTTTTACCATCTGATATGACTGAACGGCTTCTTTTGTCAAAGTGAAGGAAACAAACCAAGAACAGACAAACTGACAACTTTTATAAAGAACCTGACTATCACTCGCTACGACAGCCACTAAAATGCCCCCAATCACAATGGTAGCGTTTGTGATGTCAGACTAAGAAACTAACCTCATTGGTGCTTTGATGATATTATGCAGCATACCATCATGCAGGTGTTTAGCAGCTATGAACAGAGAGTAAACCAAGCTAGCCCCTGCCAATACGGCCGCTAGAATACAGCCAATCACAATAGTTGCGTAGCCAATCAAGTACTGAATGGTCACTGACTCGGCCTGAGTGGAAACAAAAAGTACAATGATAACAAGATTGAATGCATTCCCAATGGTAGGTATGAATTTGATTTAAAACCACTCTAAATTAGGTCCACTTTACAAGATGTGGCTCCAACAGTTCTTAGAATCTCACAGGATACACTTGATAAAAGATGCTACATGTAGGTCCAATTTTTTTTTTGGCTGATTTTACCCCAAAATGTTTACATTTCAAATAAAATGTTTACATTTTAAATAGCTAGTTTCATAGATTTGAGAAAGCTATAAGCTTTCATTTACGGTATTGCACAAAAAATCTGCCAATTATTAGTGGTAGTTAATTAAAAACTAAAAAAATGAATTGTTGTTGGGATCCCGACATTGTCTCACTTCCATCAGCCGCGTATAAACATTTATGCATCTTGCATGTATTGTGTGCATTGTCTGTTGCAAAAATCTGTCAAAATTCGTCCAGAAAAAAAAATTCTTGTGGTGAAAATCGGGCCAAGCAACTTTAATGCAGAACAAATTTCAGACAACCTTTCCCACATGTTCTATGTAAATGATGGAGGTTTCAATAGACCGTTCCGGCTTTGGCGACAAGTGTTGAAGCAAAGTAGCAACAGCCACAGCAGTAGTCGCCAAGTCACTGCCTTTTTTTCTAAGGGAAGTGAATGTCACTACAACTTTTTTTCTCAATTTTTTGTATTAATTTTGTGTGTGTAGAAATCAAAGAGCATACTAACTTCCAGACCACTCTCTTTAGCTTGTTGACCAGCCGAGGACCAACTGGACAGCCAGAAGTTGGCACACATCTTGAGAGACTCTCTCATGAGGTAGGTGGCGATGATCAGAGCCAGGGCTTTGTACCCCATGGCACGCAGAAAGTATGTGTACACCCTGAAGGAGACGGGTCCCTTCTCGCGCTCCTCTGCCTGGATTAATGCGCCATCTTTGGTTCCTGTCAACAAAATGTGTAATAACCACAGAAAGGGTTTAGAAAATAAGGTTTGTAGTGACGCCCAAGTACTTATCTTTTTCAATAAAGTTGTGGTGTGGTTCTGAAATAAACAGTAGGTGTAACCAGAGTTGTAGAACCGGTGGTGTAACCGTGGTTAAAACCGGTGGTGGAACCAGAATTGTGGAACCAGTGGTGTACAATGGTGTAACCAGAGTTGTAGAACTAGTGGTGTAACCAGAGTTGTAGAACCAGTGGTGTACACTGATGTAACCAGAGTTGTAGAACCAGTGGTGTACACTGATGTAACCAGAGTTGTAGGTGTTACCAGAGTTTGTAGAACTAGTGGTGTAACCAGAGTTGTAAAACTAGTGGTGTAACCAGAGTTGTGGAACCAGTGGTGTAACTAGAGTTGTAAAACCGGTGGTATACAATGGTGTAACTAGAGTTGTAGAACCAGTGGTGTACACTGATGTAACCAGAGTTGTAGAAGAAGTGGTCTAACCAGAGTTGTAGAACCAGTGGTGTTACCAGAGTTTGTAGAACCAGTGGTGTTACCAGAGTTGTAGAACCAGTGGTGTAACTAGAGTTGTAAAACCGGTCATATACAATGGTGTAACTAGAATTGTAGAACCAGTGGTGTACAATGGTGTAACCAGAGTTGTAGAACTGATGGTGTATTACCAGAAGTGTAGAATTAGTGGAGTAAGCAGAGTTGTAGAACTGACAAGAGTTTATAGAACCATGGAGAACTGGTGGTGTTGTTACACAACAGGTTCTTTCTAGAACCCCAAAAACTCATCAGAGAAATAAATTTATGCTGTTACCACAAACCTCAATTTTGCCATTGTTTGTTTTCCAACCATGCAAAGTTTCAAATCCTAAAAAAAGTACCGGGTTGGTTACCAGTGTAGTCTGCAGTACACCATTAGCGCAATCTCACCTTATAAGCCTGGAACACGGCTTTTCAACCACAACAAAAAGATTTGTCTTTACAAAGTACAGTAATCCACATAAACTGAAGTCAGTCTTCCGAAAAAAAATGACTAATAAATGTTTCTATAGGAACATCCAGACCCTGGCAAATGTAATGGTGCCAGGGAGGGACACTAGGTGGCAGCAGACATCCCACATAAGTTTCCTTTGCTTCAAGAACAATGGATTTACCTTGCATGTCTACTGCCACCCTCCTATTACAACACAGTGCAGAAAACACTGTGAGGTGCTAAATTCCCCACTCTTTCCCCAGCCAAACCCTTTCAGACCTGTTTTCCGTCTGTCCTCATCTTCCATCTGATACTTGGTGACTTGCTTAAGGAGATTCTGCCTCTCCTCTCGCATCGTCTCCGACTCCACCTCCGATTCTGTCTCGGACTCGCTGACGATATGCACGGCCCTCTTCCAGTGACAGTAGAGGGCAGGATCCAGGCGGGCAATCTCCTGACGGGTCCCTTGCCTGCTGATCTTGCCATCTTTCATCACGATGATCTGAAATCAAATTTATCACAAATTGTCCTCATAATTATTTCCAAAAAGCAGTATTCCTTTTTATATAACACACACAGATTCTTGTCATTTGATTGGTGGAACACGCGTCACCCGTTATTTTGTCATGTATTTACTGTTACAACATTGGACTGTCCAATATGAATAATTATTGGACAATAATAATTCTTGTTCGCGCCCATTCATCCAAAAGAGGCAAGGTAGCATTACGGCGGACAAGGTTGGTATCTACATGGAGTCGTCCATGATACTTAGAAGAGTTTTTAGAGTGATGGGGAGGACAAGTTTCCATGTCTATTTTGTGTTTATTGTTAAAACAATGCAAATAAGAAGGATCTAAATTTATGTGCGAGTTATATAAAACAGATATTGCAATTGCATTTCATTCAGGCATTGTCGGTGAAATCTGGCTTTTCAATTTCACTCGGCTTCACCATATGAATTGGAATAGTCCAGATTTCACCTTGTGATTATATTCTGCGACGATGCACTCACATGCATTCAATATTTGTATAATATCTGAAGTAAAAACTACCAGGCAGACACAAAAAAAAGGTCTGATTCTGACAAAAGTCCCAAATTTCTCATCCATGGTTTGTTAGGGCTTATTTTGATTGCTGCAATCTGAATAAGCAACAGTAATTTGGGGGTTTTCAATTGCTATTTTCTCAAGTTTGACAATATCATTGGTGAGCTTTCAGATTAAAAGTAATCCATATTTTCCCTGTAATTTACCAATTCTGTTAGTCTGTATTATACATCAGAACATTTACATCTCATGCCCTTACTCATTAAATTTGTCCTGCCTCTTACTCAATTCCTTCTACATACAATTTTTTTTAAATCAGCAAAACAGAAACTTATTGAAATGAATGGGAGGGTATTAAAATGAAATGTCATAGTTACGTGATCAGCTTTCTGAAGACACTGCAGATGATGCGTAACCAAGATGACTGTATGACGAGATCGTCGCATCATTCGTATAATCCCCTCCTCAAATACCTGTGTGCCAATACGCATATCGAGGGCAGACAACACATCATCCTGTCATACAAACACCCTAAGTTTAGTTACTTACTCCTTGCAGGGTTGCAGGATTCTTAATTAATGTGACCTCAGCCTAATTTAAGCACACAAACTTCCTTCTTCCTGCAGAATTATCAGCCAAATTATTAACTTGTGTATACAGGCATGCAACTGCAATTTGTGTAAAAGTTTACAAGGAAAGTGCCAGGCACAGCAAGACTTTGGACTTCTTTTTCGGTTTTCAATGACACAGTTGAGAATTCAAAAATGAGGAAACCAGCTAATCAGCTTCAAAGTTGCATACCTTTTTGTGTTCTTTGCGTGACTGGTCCTCTGCTAATTTTTGCTCAGCAGAAAAAAATTTAAATTATAAGCAATTTCTTCTGCTTTGCAGCTTCAAGTGTACAGTCGACTCTCGTTAATACGAGCTCGAATGTTACGAGGTTCCGGTTTGTACGAGGTATTTTGCCGGTCCCGAACTGCCCCGCGCGTGTTTTAATGCATTTAAAAATGGATGATACGAGCACGATAATAGCGAGAGCACGGATAAAACGAGGTATTTTTGCGGCCCCGTAACAAGCAAATGTATTGTTTGTCTTACTTGTATAGCGAGTTTGGGGAATGAATTGTTCGGCATCGATAGTTTACCTTCATCAAGGTGAAAAAAATAGACTTCCAGCCTTTCAAAAGCATGTGCTACCGCTCCGTTGGTCATGATCAATAAAGGTGCTCATTGAGCATTGGCAATGGTACCAGTCTATTCAATGGTGGTACAACGTTGATGAGAGATGGCCACCAGACCGTTTATTGCAACGGTAAGATTTCGCTATTATTCACTACACCTCCACACGCCAAATAAAAGCAGAGTCTGTGGGACAAAAAAAGTTTGAATACATGCGAGACTTAGAAGGTCTGTTTGCATCCCTGAGTGCTGGACACCATTTGAAAAGCTCTTTCCTGACAATTTTCAGAAATCATTAGAATCTCGACAGCACTGTATACGTACCAAGACAACAATGTTGCGCTCCGAGTAGATGGCCCGAGCAATGCTGACACGTTGCTTCTGTCCACCACTCAGGTTAAGGCCTTTCTCACCGATCTCCGTCATGTCACCAGCTGGTAGGACATCAACATCTGCTTGAAGAGCACATGCCTTCAGGACTTTGTGGTACCTGAAAATCAAACGGACGTTAGTACATCAAAATAAATGTATCTATGACGCACTTTTTACCACTAACAACCAAGAGGAAAAATTGTGGAAAAAAATGATCTTGAGCATGAGTGTGAGTACGAGTGTGAGTGTAAGTCAGTAAGGGGCCAAGTTGGAGTACACCTATTAGTTAGTAGTGCAAGTTTTCAGACAGTAAGTATAAACATGAATATTGTTTAAGTATGGGCTTAGTCGAGTCTGAGAAAGAGCCTGACTGAGAACGAGTAAGATTTTGTGTAAGAGTATGATAGTGAGTAATGAGGTGGTCATTTATCTTGAGAACCAGCATCCAGAAGTAAATGTTGTTTTCATAGATTGAGGATGGAGATGCGACACAGGATCCTGATACCAAATTGCCTGTGTTTTAATTATCAATCTTGAAATTCCCACCTGTGAGTATGAGTACGAGTATGCAGTTTGAGTTTGAGTTTGAGTTTGAGTTTGAGTTTGAGTTTGAAATTTGAATTTTGAAGTTTGAGTTTTGAGTTTTGAAGTTTGAGTTTTGAGTGTTGAGTTTTGAATTTCGAAGTTTGAGTTTTGAGTTTGAGTTTTGAATTTCGGAGTTTGAGTTTTGAGTTTTGAGTTTCGAGTTTGAGTTTGAGTTTGAGTAATGAGACTGAGTCTATAAGCATGAGACTCAAAGCCGCAATTCCTTAACCCACCCATAGCCTTCTCCATTCCTTATATGGCACTATGAACCCCCTAGATGTGTTTCTGATCAGCAGAGTGTGGGTTTGAGTCCCGGTCGTGACACTTGTGTCCTTAAGCAAGACAACCATTATTGCTGCCGTAGGTCCCGTGTGTTGTGTAATGCACGTAAAAGAACCCAGTGCACTTATCACAAAGAGAAGGGGTTCGCCCCGGTGTTCCTGGTTTGATTGGTTGCAGATTGCGCCACAGCACCTTGTAAACCATAATGGTGCTATGTAAAGGAACTACAAGTTTCATACTTCAAAAATTTAATTCATCATACCTTGCAGGAAAAAATACTGAGCACTCTGAGATGCCTATAGAGTGTGATAAACCACTATATAAGAACTGCGTATTATTATTATTATATCAATTTTTTTCGGTGGGTTTTCGATGTTAGATAGTCCTCATAAATCCATCATTTTCATGACATAATTCAGATCTGATTGTTAAAAAGTTTCCATTTTTACTCAGTAACATGCCTTTCGTGCATACGTGTACCTAGCATGTTGGCGCAGGACGGTTGCACGTATTTTGTTGGTATAATTGGTGCTGTGCAGTTAGTGTACAGTGATGCGCAAACACATGCGCACTAGGTTTGCGTGATGCACTGTGTTTAAAGTTTGCAGAAATGTTTAATATTGAGACCAGAATTATTTCACAAAAATTACGGATTCATGAGGAATATCTGACGTCCAAAACCCATCGCCAAAATATGTATGCGGCCACGGAATGTTAATCCGGTGAGGTTAATATCTTCTTACAGGTAAGATTGAATTATGGAGCTCTAAAATTTTTCCGTCCCAGCAATGACCCTCATATCCAGGACGTCACTGTAGTATTTATACGAAAGTGAAAGGCCTCCATGGTTAATCTGACCCCCAAATCACATTCTAGTCTGGATCATTCTTTCTTCACACCATACCCAAGATCACATCCAAGGATTAAGCTATAAGCTCCAACATTAAATCTTCTAAATCCACTTAAGACTTGTACCTCGACAGACCCTGACTTTATGACTCAATCCTTAAATGTTATTTAGGGAGGTGTGAAGACAGAATGTGATTTTCATTTTTTTCTTGAATCCGGCAGGTCTGGAAGTACACAGAGGCCACGGAGGCCATGGCCTCTGTTGCCGTGGTCTTGGCCTTGGTGCCCCTTTAAAAGTTTCCCATAAACTTTAAGATTTTCCAATGGAAGTGCCCTTTACAAAATGAAAATGGCCTTGCCCTCTCAAAGATGAAATTCCAGGCCTGATCCGGATGTGATTTTGGGAGAGTAGAATATGATTTTGGACATTTTTTGTTTTGTTTTGATTTTGATTTGATCAAATCAAAATCAAAACAACAAATTATCAGGTGATGATGATGAAATTTGTACCTTTTAGCGTGATATGGCTGACCAAACAGGATGTTTTCTCTCAAGGAGCCATTGATAAGCCAAGGTTTCTGAGCTGCAAAGGCTACAGTATTCCTCTTCCTATAACAAACACAAAACAAATGTTAGATTTTAGGAAGTTCAAGATAACTGTTCCTAATTAGCATTCAGAATCAAATCAGTCACACAATCCAATCAGTTGTACATTTCTTCAAGTACTTTCCAAAACATGTAAAAAAGAAAAGGCAAAGATGGTTTGAAAGTGTTGCCGTATATAGATTGGGGTTTACAGACTCAGGGAAGCTACAGTGCTGTAAGCTATATTTTGGTCCATATAAACCTTCTTTTTTTTTTTTTACAAACACAGACCACCATTTTGTATGGACAGCCTTGAGTATCACAATATACATAACTTGGTTTTTTAAAACATTTTGAAAACATTTAAAACCTCTTTTTATGAAGAATTACGCACTATTATGTTAAATATTTGTGTTTTGTTTTTTGCAGTGAATATGGCGAAGGCGGTCAGTACTTTACCAAACACACTGGTTGGCAAAACGCACAGCTGTGTGACCTAGCAAGAGAATGGTCTATAGTCTGATAGTCACAAACTACAGATTTTTGGTCTTATTGCAGGGCTCAAACTTGACACCAGACCACAGGCCCGAGGACAGTGTTTTTAGCATCAGGCCAGTAAACTCAGGTGGTCTTTTCTTACTTCTTTAATTTGATGCTTCCAGACAGTGTTTTCATTTCTCCCAAGATGGCCTGAGCAAGTGATGATTTACCACTTCCAACGGGTCCAATAATCACCGTCAACTTCCCTGAAGAAAAAACACCAAACTTCACAAAGTGAAAAAACATAACAGAAACTATAGTGGTTCGGGTCATGCTATTAATTAACAACAGGTCTATCTGGTTTTTTTTTATCAACTTCCAAGTTGAGTTTTTGACTCACTCTCCCAACAAAAAATGTACAAGTTTTTAGACCAGGGGTGGATCTCACAAAACTAATCCTAACTTAGGACTAGTCCTAACTTAGGACTAGTCCTAACTTAGGACTAGTCCTAACTGATGACAAGTCCTATAAGTTAGGACTAGTTACTCATCCTAACTCGAGATAAGACTAGTCCTAGCGCTTTGTGAAATCCACACCAGGTCTTCTTAGGATAGAACTTTACTGAAGAGCTCCTTCTATTAAACTGCAAGAGTCATTACAATACAATACAAAGTATTGACTTAGCAAAAAGGAATGTGATACTCACCAGTGGGAATTTCAAGATTGATGTTAGATAACACAGGTATGTTGGTTTCAGGATCCCATGTAAAACTCCCATTCTCGATCTACAAATACAAAAACAACATTTCCTCTGTACAGACACTAAAAAAGAAGACCTTGGTACCACATCTCTGGTTGTGGCACTCATACTCACACTAATTGTAATGCTCACACTAACTCTCATACAATAATTCTATTACACTCCTACTCATCAACTCAAACTCTAAGTCAGACTCATACTCAGACTTGACTAAACTCATAATGGGAGATTTGCTAGGATACTAGATGGCGGCAGACTCACCAGGTATATCTGCTGTTCTCAGAAACGTGCGCATGCTCATAACTAAGTAAACATTGACAATTTACCTGGTAAGCTCACAACGAAGTTAACAATGACAATTTACCTGGTAAGTCTGCTGCCACCTATGGTTCCAAAGTCTCCTATTATATTGCCCTCTCTAATATTACTTCGCACAGCCATACTCAAACTCATCTAGTCATAATAAGGAACTATAATTAAATAGTAAACTTGCGGGTACAACCATGTAATTCAACTCTTTTAGGAAGGAGTGGTGGCTCTGAGAAGAGCCGTTGTGGTCTCGACGTTTCGAACAGTATGCTCTGTTCGTCTTCAGGAGAATGCCGGGCTGCTGATGATGACACACGTCAGGAGTCTCATCTTCCAGCTTCAGATGGAGAGACCAATTCTATGAGCAGACTTCTGGAGCCGCTATGGGATCTCCTTTATCCCCGGTTCTAGCAGATCTGTTCATGGAGGAATTCGAATTGGTCTCCATCGAGAACGCAGATCTTCGGCCCAACCTCTGGCTCCGCTATGTTGATGATACCTTCGTGGTATGGCCCCATGGCGAGACGGCGCTTCAAGACTTCCTCATCCACCTCAACAACCAGCACCCTCTCATCAAATTCACTATGGAGCAAGAATCACAAAACACCATCGCCTTCCTAGATGTCCAAGTCACGCGCAAGCCAGATGGAACCATCTCCCACACAGTACACCGCAAGCCGACACACACAGACCGTTACCTTCGCAGCTCTTCGTTCCATCACCCACGCTTCAAGTCTGCAGTCAACAACACATTGGTCCGCCGCGCCTTCAACACCTGCGACCAACATAACTTGAAGCAAGAACTCCACCACATCAAGAAATCACTTCAACTCAACGGATACAAACGCTTCACCTTCAGCCAGCCCAAGCCCAGCCTCCCACCAGTAGAACGACCACAGTTCAAGTCAAGCATCACCCTACCGTACATCGGCCTCGCATCACACAAGCTCCAGCGCATCTTCACCCAAGCACAAGTCAAGATCTTCCACACGGCACCAAACAAGATTCAAGCATCACTTCAAACACACAAGGACAAACAAGCCACACAGGACAAGGCCGGTGTTTACCGCATTCCATGTGAATGCGTTAAAGTATACATCAGAGAAACCGGCCGCAACTTCTCTTCAAGAATCAAGGAACACCAAGCACATGGCAGACTAGGACATCTGGATAAATCAGCAATCATCAAACATTCCCACGAACAAGACCATCGCATCAACTGGCAAGACACCAAGCTCATCGTTCCTGTCCAGCATTGGCATCAACGCAGAATCCGAGAAGCCATAGAAATCAAAGCCCACAACACAGTTCCACAAGACATCGGTTTCTTCATCAACGATATCTGGTCACCACTACTCAAGCCCAACCTACCACAAGCACCACAACACAACACTGACACACCCCAGCGCACACACAGCCAGCCAGCAACCACCCGCCATGCATCACCGGTCAAGAACAACTTGGACCCTTCCCGCCAAGAATGTGCATCCCAGTAGCCCTACTTAAGCACCATCATCATGAGCAGCCCAGCATTCTCCTGAAGACGAACAGAGCATACTGTTCGAAACGTCGAGACCACAACGGCTCTTCTCAGAGCCACCACTCCTTCCTAAAAGAGTTGAATTACATGGTTGTACCCGCAAGTTAAGATTTCTAGCTGGGGATGCTGGTCATCTCGCCCCCAAACACTCTCGCCCCCAACAATCTCGCCCCCAACAATCTCGCCCCCAAACAATCTCGCCCCCAGCCTTTGACAATCTCGCCCCCTGACAATCTCGCCCCCAAACAAAGTCGCCCCCTGATGATGACTGGAAGTTCTGATGACTTACGGTGTAAACTTAGAAATTAATTGATGGGAGATGTTGTCGCAATGCTGTCAAAAACTTGTATGATATTTTGTCAGAAAAGTATCAGCTTATAATCATCCACTGAACGAAGTTTGAGAAGGGTATTGAAAAATCACAACAAAGAAGTGTGAAATGCTCTGCAACTAATAACCACCGTCCCATTGATCTCTTCCACGGCGGCGGACTATAGTTTGCGATCGATCGATTTCGGCATTGATTTCGGTAATCAGTGAATCAAATCAAAGTGACATTTTTCAATGTGCACCCCAGCTTGTCAGGTGACACGTTCAATGACTGACAGTTTGATTTTGTCTCCACGAAATGCCCCTGAGTGCATTAAAAAATTATTTTTATTCAAGAGTGAGAGACAATTTTCAATAAGAAATCACAGAACATCTTAACAACAACATGTACCATTCCTTACTACGAGGGAGATCATTCACATATTCTTCGTTTTTTAATTTACGCATTTTCCTTTATTTTCGAAATCGACTTTAAGTGAACACTTTATTAACTTCATCATGGTTTAAAAGGCGACTTTTCCAATTTTTTCTTCAGATTGTCAGGGGGCGACTTTGTTTGGGGGCGAGATTGTCAGGGGGCGAGATTGTCAAAGGCTGGGGGCGAGATTGTTTGGGGGCGAGATTGTTGGGGGCGAGTTTGTTGGGGGCGAGAGTGTTTGGGGGCGAGATGACCGGCCTCCCTAGCTGGTTGATGCTCCTGGACTAATTTTTGAAGGTAAACAGGGGCAATGCCATGGATACAATGATAAGTGAGAACCAAAATTTTGTACACAAAATTAAACGAAGGACATCTGTCAAACCACCCGCATACCTTTTGTTAAGTCGACAGTGTGAATAGGTAGACATGCTCACTAACACTCTAATAATCTTGTCATTCAATTTTAATTGCTCTCTCCTTTTTCTCTGTAGTAAACATTCTCCCCATGGACTTTGCATACACATTCCAGGGATGAGAGCAGATGAAAATAAAAAATCCACGAAAGACCAGTGGAGGGTTTGGTGGCTACCAACCATGCCATAACCTGTATAAATGGCAGCATTCTGTGCTTAAATGTAGATGGGGCAAGCACCTTGTTGTAGTCAAAATTAGTACTGTGTTAAGGTTTTACAAGGGACTGGATGTATGTAAATGACTTCTTGTTTTTCCCCTTTTTTAGGGGGGGGGGGGAATTCCATAACAATAATTTGATAAAATCCGGAAATCTTGAAAAATCTGGAGAAATCTCATCCCTGACATTCTTTGCAGAGCATCCTTCTCGTCAAACAAAACATGCAGTTGTAGTTTTCAGGGAGTGGTTGAAGATTATACAAATAGGCCCACCTTGACAGCTACATTGCTCGGCAACCCATCATTCTTTATATTATCACTGTCATCACTGGGCGACGTTGAGGTTGTGGGAGGACTTGGGGTGGATTCATCCAAGAGGGCGGGGGGCGTGGCTGGGATGAGGAGCTCACCATTCTCATCCTCGCGTCGTTTGCGTGCCAGGAAGCGTCTGCTGCGTTTGATGGTAACATCACTAGAAGCCTGAGTGAAACAAAAAGAGAAAAAAATGAAGAAAACAAAAATGGAGTCGATTATTGGTGAACATGCGCTTCAATCAAGCTGTGAAAATTCAGTCAAATTTGATGGTTGTGAATTTTGGTGAAAAAAAGAAAAGAAAACAGATTCATGTCTGTCAGGGATTTTGTGCATGTCTCCTGCAATTGAACAAGCTATGTCATATTAAAGTCTTGATCTTTACTAGTTGCCGCTGGGATTCTTTTTGTTCCCCGTCCCCCTGGCAGAATTCTTTTGGCAGAATTGCCGAAATCATTTTTCTTTGAGAGTACCTCTGGCACAAAGAAACCCTGACTTGACAATGCCAAGAGAACAAAGATTCTCTTTATTGGATCGTCCGTTTCGTCCTTTTCTTGGAACAAAAGGACAAAGATCTGGAATCGGGGATTACACAAAAACCACCTCTCCGTAGCCAGAAAACGCCAAAATATTCAAGGCCATGTTTTGTCTTCGTGTGGGTGAAACAAACTGTTAGCTGGCGTTTGTGCTCTGTGCACGCTCAGCAGTGGAATGTCTGGACAACCTTACACAATGGCGCCTTTTCACGGCGTCCGTTTCCAGACAGGGGAAACATTTGCGTGTATACACGCCATCTGGCGCCTACTGGTTAAAATGTTATATTCTTGATCTAAGGTCATATCCGAATTGGCTGCCATGGCTGCGGCTACCACTGTTGCTAAGGGTGTTGCTAAGGACGTCCTATACTTCAACGCATATGATGCAGCAATCCAGCCATAGCCATAAGACTAATCTTGTGATCATTGTTTTGTTGCCAATCATGAGGTCAACATGAGGTGGGGTCGAATGGAGTAGGTTCTAGTTCATATATTCTTGTAATTTTTGGTAAATCATAAACTAAATTCCATTGAGTTTGAACTTACATTTGCATATTCATGAATTGGAGACAAGGAGCCCCTCGGATCTAAATATTCCTCTCCACATTCCTCACATCTTTTCTCAACTTCAGGTGCTGACAGAAATTCCTTCAACGAAAGGGAAATAATCATCAGTTCTTGTTGTTGCCATTTATTTTTTTAACTTTATGCAAGTATTGTTATTTGAAGATCCTTGGGTGACAAATGACAATCAAACTATCTCATTTGGGGTAAATTTTTACCCTGACTGGATGATGAATCTTGGGTGACAAATGACAATCAAACTATCCTTTTTTGGGTATATTTTGACCCTGACTGGATAATGAATCTTGGGTGACAAAATAATGACAATCAAACTATCCCATTTGGGGTAAATTTTTACCCTGACTGGATGAAGAATCTTGGGTGACAAATGACAATCAAACTATCCTTTTTTGGGTATATTTTGACCCTGACTGGATAATGAATCTTGGGTGACAAAATAATGACAATCAAACTATCCCATTTGGGGTATCTTTTGACCCTGACTGGATGATAAACTTGGGTGAAAATGACAATTAAACTATCCCATTTGGGGTATATTTTGACCCTGACTGGATAATGAATCTTAGGTGACAAATGACAGTCAAACTATCTCATTTGGGGTATATTTTGACCCTGACTGGATCTCCTTCTCCTAATGAGGATATCAATGATTTTCAATCAGAAACTTACAGATGTAGCACCATGTTTAAAAACTGTCTATAATTAAAGACTGCATAAGTGCGTCTCAAGTTAGCGGGCTAAGTGCATAGTCCGGTTTAAGACCACTTGGTGCAATCCTCCCCTGGACTAGAACCCAGATGAGGATATCAGTGGTCTTGAATCAGTTAAACCATAGCTAAACCCTTGGGTGACATATTATGACAAACTGTCCCAACTGAGATATACTAATTCTATAAATTAGGACCCCCTTCCCCAAATGAGGGCATTTTGGTCAACGGGCCCAAATTCATACACCTGTTAAGCACACAAATGTGCTTAGCACAGAAAAACCTGCTTTGCAGAAATGTGTTACCAGACAAAATGTCATGTGAAGTATATTTAAATGTGAATGGTACCCTGCTCATTTTTGTAACTGAAGTTTTTCTGCTTGCCTATAAATCCATTTACAAGCTGGAACAGCTCCCCTCTTAACCACAGACTTCATTACTCAGTGCGAGAAACCATACTGACCTGAATTCGTCTAACGCTAATGACAGCATTGACATAATACGTGAGCGCCGTTGGAAAGTTATAGATGACACTCATAGCAATGTTGAACAGCGCAAAGGAAGAAAAGGTCACATCTGGGGTCAAGGGTTTGCCACTGAAGATGGTAAAGGAACCAAATGCCTGAAATAAAAATGGTATACAAAATGTCACCAAATAAAAACGATCTTTGTTCAAGGGTGCTTGTCAGAAGCCATTCAACCTGAAACTGCCGTGTAGCCAGGGACCACACCCCAAATACATGAAATATATGATACAACCATAATATAGCTCTATGGATCTAACCTGGGAAGCAGAAGGACAGGGATCACCTTAAGGTGGTTCTTCAAAGGTTATATCCATAGAGCTATATATATTATAGCTCTATGGTTGTATCATATAGGGTGTGGTAACTCGCTACACTGCCATTTCATGTTCAATGGCTTCTGACTAGCACCCCCAAACAAAGACATTAACAAAATAGGGAGACCGCCGACAGTAGGGCTGGATATCTCAATTGTCATTAATCCGGAGGTGACTGGTTCAAATCCTGTTCCAATCAATTTTTCTTTGTTCACCCCCAAATTGAATCAAAAATTTACCCAGTCAGTTTCCCTTGTGGTTTACTGCTTACAAATACAAATGTCGGAAACAATTATTCATACTTTAACTGGTTGACCAACCACTAGTAAAAACATTAGTTGCTTTGTTGATAGCAGGCAGTTTTCTTTGAATTGTCAGACAACCAGTACTTGGGCTTCAGTTATAAGTAATTTGCAATTTTTATATTTGAAGGTTGGAGTTTTAACAGATCTAAAGTTCTGAATTGTGTTTGTGACTAATTCAGAGGCCCTCAGACAAGATATCTCTGTTACTGGTACAAAAAAATGTGACAAAATGGACTGGTGTCCTCTCTTTTTTTCTCTCTGTGCAAAAAGAGTGATTTTAAATTGTTAAACTGTCTTCCTTTTTTTTATTCAGGGAGCCGGGGACCACTAAAATGATCAAAGAGTCTGTGCTTACCGTAAGGGTGATGAAAAAAGGAAATATGAAGGTCAAGACATCTAGAAATGAGACAAAAACAACAACTTATCATTTCAAATTATCCATGCAACAATTTTGTTTTGATTACTAACATGATTTGAGAATCCTTATGTAATTAATTGCCCATCTGTATGTGCTTTGTGAATATTTATGCTCTAAGCAGAGTGCAACGTTGCAAGATTGGTCATAGAAAGAATGGGCTTATAGAATTGGCAACTTTCTTTTAGCATGCAATGCTTGTATTGAGCAGTTCAAGACTACCATATTGTGTGTCTGCAGGAGCAACCTCGCTTGCAATGGGGTGAAATTAACCAAATAGGTTGCATCCACTTTTTTACAGACCCCTGGCATATGACGTCACAAGCTCAAACAGCGCCCTCACTGAGATCAAAGTAAGACCTATCATTGGCTGAGAGTTGTGGATGGTGTGTCCACACACGCACATTTCCATTGTTTGCCCTCAGCGATGGTAGCCTGTGCAAGGGTATGTCAGGTATGAAATAGAATGCTAAGCGATGTTTGAAGCTTTGCAAGGTGTGGATAGTAGGAAGTGAATATAACTAGTAAACTTGCGGGTACATGAATAATTATCTTTTGGGAGGAGTATTGGCTCATCTTTAGGAGAATGTTCTCCTATTCTCTTATTGAACACAGAGCATACTGTATGAGATGATGAGGCTACAACAACATCTCTTTTCTGAGCCTACACTCCTTCCAAAAGAGATTTACATATGGTTGTGTACCTGCAAGTTTACTAGTAATAGTCACTTCAAATATGATGCTGTGTATCTATCTTATGATTGGTCATTTTCACAAATGCATGCAGTATGTAAGCTCAAGAGGATGGTTGTAAAAATTACAGCCTCATTTTAATATCAACCATGAGCAAGACAGGGAATCCATGTGTCCATCTACAACATAGATTCTCCATTGTGGGTGCGTTTGAATAGCTTACCCGAGTCTGTCTTGGGTAACTCCATTTCATTCAAGTAGCTCAATGTCACTCTGGTGGCTAACCTGAGTCAGCCACCACTACCTTGCTCATGGAGTGGAGGGCGGGGGTATAGAGTACAGGCGGACTTGGGTAAGTGACTTGCCGCGACTATCGTAACATTTTTAAAAAGCTTTGGAAAGCTGTACTTCAGAAACCGTGTAGTCCTCGTCACTCAATTTCAAAACAAAAATATTGGGGCCTAATTATGAAAAAAAAACTACCTGGTAAACAGTATCTTTTATCGGATGGGACATAAAGCCATAGGTCCCATGTGTAATGCACGTAAAAGAACCCAGTGCACTTGTCGCAAAGAGAAGGCGTCCGCCCTCCTGGTTTGATCGGCTGCAGATTGCGCCACAGCACCTTGTAAACCGTTACATGGTGCTATGTAAAGGAACAGGTCTCAAACCTCAAAACATAACTCTGCATACCTTGCTGGAAAAAATACTGAGCGCTTTGAGACGCCCATCAGGTGTGATAAAGCACTATATAAGAGCTGCATATTATTATTTATTATTTCTATTGGTGAAAATTAAATAACAGGTGAACATTGACCTTTGATATTTTTCGCTGTTCCCCAGGAAACGCACAAGAAGGCAATGGTCATTCGTTTAGCCCATGTTGGCACTCACTTGTGTGGCTAAAACCTGGCTAATGTCTGGGAAGCTATCCGAACGCACCCAAAGGAAGATTGTTTTTTCTGGTTACATGATGATGCAATACATAACACAGTTATGTTCAATGCCTGAGTTACAAGTTCATTTTCACACACTACGCATGATGTTTCACACAAAACACACACATGGATTATTTGATGGCCTGAGGGAATCATGAGTTCCCACTTGCGTGCTTACCAGATACAGCCAAGAGTACGTTGACCTTGAGCATCTCCCATAACTCCTTGGTTCTGACTTTGTTGATAGATTCACAGTGGAGCTGTTCCCAGCCGTGAAGCTTCAAGAGTTTAATTCCTTGAAACATCTCGCTGCATTTGTTGAGCCGCTCATCAGAGAAAAACTGGCACAATTAAAATAAATCATTCAGACGAATTATTCAGAAGTTCATCCTAGAACTGAAATGATCAAAATTCGAAAAAACAAATTCATGCTGGTGACTTTGGGGCCGTAAAATACTTTTGTCTTAATTTTGACAGTATATCTCTCAACATATCTCTTGAGGATTGGTATTTGGGGAGTGTCCAAACCTTATATACACTTTAAGAGATCTCAGTAGATTGAAACTAGCAAGTTCTTTGTTGATTACCAATGCTCTTAAATTAATTATGCTTTTTGTCACATGAGCCCAATCTCACCGGCACAAATCCAAACTCTCGAGACACACTTACCAAAACTCGTTTCTGTATTTTGGCCACCAAGCAGGCAACCTTGGAGTGGACAAAGATAGTTATGGCCATGACTGCTACACACAGCACGGCAGAGCCTCCGATCTTCAAAAACAGAAGTGTAATAGTAAGAAACCCCTGAAATGAAGAAAGAAACATCAGTCTAAGAAAGTCTTGACCTCCAAAACTATAGACTTGGTTCAAGTTGGGTCTTGTGCTTTGTCAGTGATGCAAAAGCTTTTTTAAATGCACACCCTCTAGAGTCAATTATTTGCCAACCCAGTGAATAGCTAATCGCGACACCCACTGAGTTTATTGGCACATTACTGGCGAGTGAGTGGACACCAAACTGCAAGAACTCAACAAAAATACGACTTGAGTCAAGTCTACCAAAACTATAGCCATCAACTCTTTAAGTTTATTTAAATTCAAGCATCACAGAGGCTCCCTAAAAGAAAAATCAAAGTACGCTGCACGTCGCCATCTTTTGTGCCGTCACTCACCAACGTCTGCTACCACTCCCTACTTCATGAGCAGAGAAGTGGTGGCTGACATTGGTTAGCCACTAGAGTGACGTCATGAGCTACCTACTCGATCGACCACAATGAGATCGAGAGCAGAATTAGGATAAGCTGTTCCAATGGCACCTTGAACTTACCAGCAATGGCATGATCCAGGCTTGGTGCAGTAAGGTGAAACAGGAATAAATATTGGAAGCATCTGTGGAGATATGATTGGTGATTTGACCCACATTCAGTGACCCTTTGCAGTTGCTGTAGTTTGTCAGACGCAGAGACTTGTCGTAAACTACGGTCTGTAAATATTTCAAATAAAATCCACAGCGTACATTTAGATATGTGTCACTTCAAATGTTTGCAATTTTAATGCCTGTTACATTGTGACCTGAACAAAGGGTGTTTTTTTCCCAGTGTTATGACCAAATCTGTTTCATTTATTTCATAAGGGAAATTCTGCTCAGCCAACATCCAATGGTTTCTTATAGCCAACAAACATGCACCCCAAAGAGAGCAACAAACAGAGGACAGAAATCACTTTGATTTAGAGTATAGACAAGTATCTATAAAATGGAGAGGTTTTTTGTTTAGATTTCCAATATTTTGTGTGTTTGATTTTTGCAGAGAATATGAAAGGTCTATGTCAAAGCCCTTTGTGCCGAGCCAAAATGCATCTTCATCCGCAATTAGGCTCTAATGTTTTTTAATCCTCCTATATCAGTGTGTTTCTCGAGACAACCAACCCATACCTCACTGTGCCACAACAGTGGCATTTTGGGCGGCCATTTTGTTTCTCTTCCATTCAAATCAAGGTAACCAGGGCCCAATTTCATCAAGCCTGAAAGCAGACATTTTCTGCTTACGGAGCCGCCATTAGCAGAATTTTATTTCATAAACACACTGCTAACTGTAAGCAAAGCAAATGGCACGCTAGCTTGCCGGTGGTTTCTGTAAGCAGATGAGTGACGCAACAATGCAAATCCATTGTGAATGCGTACATGCGCTGTCAGAACTTCTCGATTGTTTATGAAATACACTTTCACTTACGCATGTTTTTCTGCTATAGTAAGCACAAATACCTGCTTACCAGTAAACAGCTTTATGAAATTGGGGGCAGATGGAGCTGGGCTAGACAGGAAAAATAGTCTAACCCCCATTTTGTACAATGAGAATCTGTATACATGTTTACGATTACAGGCAGGGAACAGGACTTACATAATTTTTGCTAATTGCAAACAACAAACCATCAACACCTAAAATTGTGCAGACCGATAAATACTGCCCCCTATTGACCCATGTCACGACACGCAGCACACTTACGCATGCCTATCCTGCCCACCATTTTTGGAGTCAAAATGCACCCAAAAGAATTGACTAAAAAAATGGCGGAAGATGTAGACGCACATTGCGCAGAGGTGCGTTCCACGTGATGCAAGGGGTCTTGTTGTTTCATTTGTCACACGCGTGCGCAACCTAGGACTTTGCCAAGTTGCGACGTAGAAGTACGAGTAGAATAGTCAGTGTTTTGAAGCTCTACATTACCTGCAGCGCGTTGAACACATGTAGTGACATCATCACCATCCAGTGCCAATACGTTGTTAGGCACACGGACCGAGTGATAGTGTTGAAGAAAATCAAACCCACCAGGACGAAGCCATTTGAGAAGAACTCTTGAATCGTCAGAAAATGAGGCTCTTCCTGATATAAAAACAATAATCAAATTTGAAAATCAAAAAATCAGAAAAAGACTTCAGCACAACCAGTGATTACATTGATGTTACATTTATCATACTGAGTGATTGAAGTATTGATACAAAGCTTACAAAATGGTTCAGGTATTGTTTGTTAGTGATGTTGAAAGCTTAAATTTGCATGGTATAGCTGATAGAAATACCTATTATTAATAGACTCTGGGGTACAACCATACAACCATGTGTAATTGACAGCAAACACAAGAAAGGGTACCACTTTCTATGGTTGCATTAGCAGTTTTTCCAACGGTTGTAACTGTTTTTTTTAAGTGACTGAAACCACCCAAAAGTGTTTCAACATGTGAATAGACACACAGGTTTATACCCAAAGTAATTGGAGTATTTCTTTATAATCACCCTCAAATTTCCATCACAAGTGGACCGAAAAAGTTCCCTCCCTTTTGCGTCCACTTTGGGATGAAATTTAAGAGTAACTAAAAAATTCATTATTATAATCAACTCAATAAGCCTGCACGTACATTCACATGTTGAAACACTTATAATGGTGGTTCCAGGTACTTAAATAAAAAGTTGCAACCAGTGGAAAAACTGCTAACATGATGGTAGAAAGTGGACCCTTTATTGTGTTTCCTGTCAAATATCTTCTTGAACAGTTGAAGGAGTGTTTTTCCCCAATGCCAAGACTACCAACGGCTACTCTCAAAGCAGGTTGTACCTGCAAGCTTACTGTTGACAGTCATTTCATGATGTGTGTTTTTTGGAAGAGAAAATCTTATTTTTGTAACCAGTTGAAACCGGATGACATGAATACATGCAAATGTCTCCCCTGCCTGGAAATGGAGGTTGTCTTGCGATGCCTTTATGTAATTTTGGACAAATGGAGCGAAGGTCACCCGGTCATTTAACTTCCGAGCGTGCACAGACCACACGCCGTTTACTGCTTAAATCCACCCACACTAAGACAAAAAAATGTAGTGATTTTACTCGCATTTTGTGGCCATTCAGAGGCAATTTTTGTATAATCCTCAATAATAGACCTTTGTCCTTTTGTTCGAAGAAGGGGATTATGTGGCATCGAGAGGCTTCCAGCATTGTTCATTCATTGTATTTCGGCTGAATGGAGGTAAGTCAGAGTGAGTCGGCAATCGAGCCATGGTTCGTGTTTAGTACCACTCCTATGCCGTAGTAATGGCCAATGTTTTGCAATTCAAGCAACAAAACGGACGATCCAACAAAGAGAATCTTTTTCTTCTCTTGGCATTGTCAAGTCAGGGTTTCTTTGTGCCATCGGTACCCTCAAAAAAAATATTTCAGCAGTTCCATCGAAAGAATCCCGCCAGGGGAACGGGACAAAAAATGAGAATCCCAGCGGCAAATGGTTAATGAAAATCTAATCAATTTTTACACTCACATGCTTGAACGCAAACCCCAAAAGCCTGACTACAAACCCCTACAAGTAACTCTCCACTGGATTTCGGACAAAAGTGGATTTCGAACCCCCTCCCCAACCACCACCCGTGCCCCTGCCCAAACCAACCTTCTGTCTCTTGTCCACCTCATTTTCAGTGATGTACAAGACAATGCCACTGATGGCTAGAGGGTTGATGAGGCGAACCAACTCTGCCATCAGTCTGAGCACTCCTGTTGTCATGATTTCCCAACAGTAAGCTCTGAAGCACACTCGCCATAGATGGATCATTCGTCCGGATGCTGCCGCTTTCTTCTACAAAACCCAATACAAAACTGAAGTATGAGGTCTGCAAACCAAAGTAACTTCAAGTACATCATTGTTTTTTTGACAAAAAGACAATTAATTCCATCCTCTACAGTTCAATAACCCCATCACCAACCTGTGAAAATGCTGTCAAATTTTGCGGACTTGTTTCAGTGAAAATAACACACACACAAATGTTTGTGGGTAGGCACACACACTATTGTGGGGACATATACAATGGAACAAAGGTCCCTACAAGGTTTTTCTTTGTCAAACCCTGTCCCTACAAGGTAATTCAATAGAAAAGGGAATAATAGAACAACAATAGGGAGTCCCCACAACTAGGTGTTAAAAAGAATGTGTGTTTTATCAGGGTTTTTGTGCATTTTCACAACATTTTGATAATGTTAGGTCTTAAACTTTCAGGAGGATTCTTTTCCTGAAGGATTGTTACTGGTATGAACTCTTTTGATGGCTGCAACTGAATCAAGCCCAATATTAACAAGCACAAAATCTCTAACAAAATATAAACCTTATCGTACCGTTCCTTTCTAAAACAAATTAAATAATAACATAGCCTGTCACCAATTAATAGTCATACCGTTTCTTTCTCAAGCACTTTCATGAATCTGTCATGGTTGAATCGAGCCTGGTGGATTTCGGGCAGAGATCCCAAGTCCTTCAGTTCCAGTGGTTGTTTAAAACCAATCTTCAGCAGAGGACCAAGCCAGAAGAAGGTGATACGAGACAGCATGCTGCAGTTTTCATCCATGAAATGCATCTCAGGATCCTTTAGATCGGAGGGGAGCTCCGAGTTGACCAAGTCTGGAGATTTTTTATTGGGCTTTGAGTCTGTTCTAGGAGACTTTCGGAAGACAACCTATTGAGTAATGACATTGTACATAATTTTTTAATGATTTTTTTTTAAGTTGACTGAATTTCAACTTGTTGTTTGTTGAATGATCTGTGTACAATACCAACTACTCTAGATCTGCAGCGTGTCTTTGTCTTTTTTGTGTAACTTACATGTAGTTAACTTAATTAAATTCATGCTTAATTAGACTGGTATGTGTAGTACATTATTTCCATCATCTCTGTACATGTGATACCGTTAATGCTTTTCTTACACAGGTATTGGGGAGGCCATGGGAGGCACATTTCCCCCACAATTTTCCAGTGCCCCCCATGAAAAAAAATCTAGATACAAGGAATTCATAAAAAAATCATGACCCCTGCCCCCCCCCCCCTCCCCCCCCCCCCCCCAGTGAAAAAATGCTGGCTTTGCCAATGCTACTAAAGTTCATGACCAAGGACCAATTTTATTTCAGCAAGAAAATTTAAAAGAGAAAGCCTTTGGGAAAGACTCTACTGGTCGAAACGTGAGGCCATTAACAGTATTTTGCAATATTTTCTACTTTAAACATCTTTATGAAATTTGGTCCTGGTCCTTGACAAAGAACATTCTAAAACAGAAACAAACAGGATACCTGTCACTAATTATATCAATCTTAGCATATTTTAGCTGGTGACTTGTTTCACTATTTAAGAGTACTTTTCTGTGCTAAATCATTTTGGTTCTACAGCTTAGTAGAACCATACTTGCCTTTAACCTTATCACATTGAGTTCATTTAGAAGTAACAGGGCATGAAGTGCTAGGGTGATCACAGCAAAATCAAAGGTGGCAATATTTGGATCTGCCAACTGTCTGTAGTCTAAATGAATCAAGTACAGAGAGTTGCCAGCGATTGTGGCCGACCAATAGATGACCATTAACCACGCCATCTTAGGCCGTCTCCAGACCTCCATCTGATGGTTGAAAAGGATGGCAAGAATGGTCGCCAGGACGGCGCAGGCATCCGGGAGGTACAAGTGAGGCTGGGTTGGTTTTGAATGGTGTCGGTATCTTGCGTCGGTTAGGGCTCCCTCAATGCTGCTGCCTACGAGAATGACGATGAGGAGTAGAGCGCAGATCCAGCGTCTACCATGGCCAGGGTATTTGAGGAGGTACTTGGTGCTGGAAAGCCCCTTGAGGTTAGCATTACAACATCGAATACTTGTCAGGATCAATGGGAACAGGAAAATGGCTAGAGCATGAGGGACAGAAGTTACTGTATCTACCAGACATGTATTTTGGAGAAGTATTCGATCAGTGACAAAGAACCCGAAGGAATTCGCTCGAAGGTTGCCTCGTACTAAAGGCTGAGTGGAGTTGGTGCCACACATCCAGTCCAAAAATACATCCCTCAAATCGGCGATTGATTGCATCACGTCTGCCAAGTATCAACCTTCGCCTAATCCTCGCGTTGTGAAAGAAATTTATTCTGAAAGAAGTTAATTAGAAGACTGGGTGTAAATTTTTCAGTTAAAGCTGTTGGTGTTCAATGACAATTCAATGAAATTTATTAAATTCATTCCCTCAAAATGTAATCGTTTCATTCCCTCAAAATAATTTTTTGAGGGCACTTTGAAATAAAATTTTGAGGGAATGAAAGAATCTATTGACATTGAAATTATATTTGAGTCTCTCAAAATAATATTTCTCGGGAACAAAATGACTTTGTGGAACAAAATCATATTTAGAGGGAACAAAATATCATTTCAATCATTACATTTTTACCTGTTGTATCTTTTCTTAACCGTTCCTTAAGGGCCTCTAGAATTTGTTGTAACAATGTGTAAAAAAGTGGCTGTCAAACCAAGCATTTTTCAAATACTTTTTCAACAAACCCCTCCCCCTAATTATATACCCAATGCCATTACTGAATACTGATCCCCTTCCCAAAAACAAAAAAAAGCTAAACTGAGCATTTCTCTGAATTTATAATTACTATTGAGTATACACAGTTTTAAAAAAAAATCTAAAATTTGGGAAAAATGCTGACATTTCCAACCAATTGTTTTCCACATGGAAAAAGGTCCATGTTTTCACTAAAATTAAATAAAAAGCCAAGATTTTCTTTTCCTTCCTACATGTCACTCATCATAGGCCTGAGATTTTCCTGAGAACTTCCATTTTTTCCTCCATTAATGGTTTGCATTCTTGCCACTTCGATTGCTGGTAAATCCTGATATCAGATAATTTTACCATCAGCTATCAATCGCCGAGATAACCAGCCAGCTGCTCCTTAACACCACGCACGGGGAAGTCACAGGGCTCTCCGCTGCTGAAAGCCGGTACCGGTCTACCCATATACCTGGTGATCATCAAGGTCCAACTCCAAAACCGTTGTGTAAAGTAAAGCTTTCTCTTGACGGTATCATGGCAAGTGGGCTCTGTATCGTCTCCTCCATCCATGTTCCAAATAAACCATTCAATATTATTCATTGTCGATCGAGTGCTTATGTAACTCTAAATAGACCACACTGGTAAAGAATGTTCATGTCAGGGAGGCCTAACAATCAAATAGCCTCTTCGAAAAAGACCTTGTTAAAAACTTTCTGTGACTCGTGAGAGAGTGCATGCGTCCGTCAGCAGTACAGTTGACGACAAGCTTCCTCCTTACTACATGTTTTGAGCATACAACAGAGTACAGACACTAGACTAGTAGTAGTTGCCGGGAAAAATGAAGTTTCTCAACTTTCCATTTTTCACACACACACAAATGTAAACAAATTATGAACATGGTCAACGAGTGTGAAAAATGTATGTAACTTCATGGTATTTCAGCTACCTGATCGTAGGATAT